>WOXC01004082.1:0-263543 GCA_011680675.1 Gymnobelideus leadbeateri
GGAACCAGCTAAACAAATTGTGGTACATGAATGTAGTGGAACATTACTGAACCATAAAAAACAATGACTATGAAGAATTTTTTAAATGCCTATGAAAAATTCAGAAAAGCATAGTAAATTATATGAACAGATATAGAATGAAATAAGAACCAAGAAAACAATATACACAATGACCACAACAATGTAAACAGAAACATAAAAAATCCTCTAAACACAGAGTATAATATAAGTAAGCATAAGACCAAGCTTGATCTCTCTTCTTGATAGTTCCTTCCTTTCTTTCCAGAGGCTGGGCAGGGGGCGGCATGTAATTGGGTGAGGAGAGAACTATGAGCATAGAATATTGCACATGTTATTAGATATAATGTATTGGCTGATTTTGTTAAAAATCACTTTTTTTCCTCTTTCATTTTTATTCTTTGATTATAAGGGTTGTTAGTTTCTGGGGTTGAAGGAGAGAGGATAGAGAAGACAGGATGTAGGAGGAAGGCATAAAAATCAGAAATGAAGGTGATATTAAAACAGAACATATCAAATATGTGCATATACATATGCGAGGCAGCTAGGTGATAAAGTGGTTAGAGCGTTCGACTTGGAGTCACGGAGACCTGAGTTCAAGTCTGGCCTCACATGCATACGAGCTGTGTGACTCTTGGGCAACTTACTTAACCCTATTTGCCTCTGTTTCCTCATCTGTAAAATGAGGCACCTACTTCCCAGGGCTGCTGTGAGGACTAAATGAAATAATGATTGTAAAACAATTAGCACAGTGCCTATACAAATGATAATTATTACATATATATTCATATATATATATAAGTGTATATGAATATGTAGATGAAAATGAAGTGGTGCTTTTAGGGTTTTGTTTGTTTGTTTGTTTTATTTATTCTTTGGTCACTCAATCTTTTTGGCCTGAAGAAGAGAGAGGCAAGAGGAAAAAGAAGGATCCAAATGATCCTTTTAAAGGGTCATTTGTCACATTCACTGTGTTCTTGGGCATAAGATGAACTCTTCCCTGATCTCGTGCTCCTGTAGAAAATGGGGCCCACTTAAAGCTCAGAGTGGTGACTAGCAGGGCTGAGGAATTTGATTGGGTTCAGACCTCCTACTTGCACTCCCTACTTTGTCTTCTAGGAATGATTTTGGTCAGCTGGAACACAGAAGGAGCATGATGTAGGGGGCAAAGTTCCACTGTTCATTTGTAACCTTTTGTAGCCCCAAAGAATCACTTATAGAATAGAGGATTTTGCTAAACCCACTTCATTGTAAAGTATGTAACATCTGTACTCTCTTCTGCAGCTGTAGTAACCTGCTATAGTGGATAGAGAGCCAAACCTAGAGAGTCAGAAAGACCAAGATTTGAGTCTCATACCTCCCACTTGCAAGCCATGTGACCATGGACAAGTACATTAATATTTTTGAGCTTCAGTTTCCTCATCTTGACCTAAATCTCTCTAGATCTCAGTTTCTTAATCTGAAAAACGGGGATAATAATATCTATAGAACCTGAATCACAAGGTTGTTTGAGGTTCAAATAAGATCATCTAAGTAATGTGCTTTGCAAATCTTGAAGTGCTTTTCTTGCTGAGAAGTCTAGGGTCAGTATATGAAAATTTAGTGCTCAGAAAACAAAAGTTGTATTTTTATCATTTTCCCACCCCAAACCAGCTTCTTTTCCCAACTTCCTTTTTTTGGTTGATGACACTATCATTTTTCTGTAGTTAACTCAAAATTTTGTTGTCCTTCTTCATTCCTTCAGTGCCCAACCCACAGATGTCCCCCATCTACTCTGTCACTAAATCTATTGATTTTCCTTCTATAATACTTCACATAGCTGTGCCTATCCCGGTTTCCCACTCCCATAATTACTACCCTATGAGGCTAATAAATACCTTTCTAATTGACTTGTTTGCTTCTGGTAGTTCTCCTTTCCAATTCATCCTTCCCATCATTGTTGGATTCATCTTTCTCACCTGCTACTCACCTATTTATAAACCTCCAATAACTTCCCAGGTTTTTGAATAAAGTTGAAAGTCAGCCAGGCATTAAAGGCCCCTCTAGAACATGGCTCCATCTCCCCTTTGCAGGCTCATCTCACCCCACATTCTTCTGTTTCCCAGCTCCCAGCACTTCAGACAAATTGGACTCTTCTCCATCATCCAAACACATCTAATATTTTCAGGACTTTGCTCATGAAGTGTACCTTGACTGGAATCGCCTCTGTACCCTCTCCCATGCACCTGGCATTTTTTGCCTTTTAAATCCTAGTTATGCTTCAAAGTCTAGCTCTGTGAACCCTTTCCCAATTTTCTCATCTAGAAGAGACATCTAACTCCTCTGAACTCCATGACTCTTTGTAACTCTTTCATGGACTTAACACATACTTCTTTCTAACTATAACCATTTGTGTACATATCTTACCTCCCCAATTATATTAGATGGACAACTCCTTGAGGAAAAGAGACCCTACCTTATTTATGATGATATTCCCCTCAGCACCTAGCACTGTTCCTTGCATGGATGAGGCATTCAGGATTTTTTTCCCGAATGAATGGGTAAAATGTTCATTTTTTGGGAGCCTATTGAATAGAAATGTGTGATTCCCCATTCCCCAATTCATATACTATGGAGTTAAGTATTTTATTGTATTTGAATCTAATTTAAGGAGTACAGAAAAGGGGGGAAACTAATGAGGGCTAATAGAGAAACAGATCTCACAATTATTAATGCTTTTTTCATTGTTTTACCATCAAATAGGATATGAATCTAAGATCCTTAGGGGGGATGTTTGGGGAGACAGATGAAGACAGAAATAACCATAATTAATGGATTCTCTCAACCATTCCAGTCACCATGACTCACTAGTTCTTTGAATATAGTAGTGCAGATTAGGGGGTTGGAGGGGAAGAAAAAGGAAGGAAGGCTCCAGGCTGTGCCACCCTTAAAATCTATATCATTTGACAATTGATGAGATAGGCTCTTGTCATTTTGAAAAAATCAGTATATCAGTGCACCATGGTGCTTTATGGGATTGAGAGAACCCATTCACTAAGGAGATTTTTTTTTTGGCATTTTAAAAACAATTTTTATTTATTTTTTAATATTTGTTTTTAAACTTTGATTTCCTGATTATTTCCCTTCTTCCCTCCTCACCCACCCCCACTGGGAAGATAAGCAATTCAGTATAGGTTGTACATGTGTAGTTACCTAAAACATTTCCATAGTAGGTATATTGTGAAAGACTAACTCTATTTCCCTCCATCCTATTCTGCCCCCAATTATTTTATTTTCTACTTTGACTCTGTACATTTTCAAAAGTGATTGATTCTAACTACCCTCTCCCCTAATCTGCCCTCCTTTCTACCATCTCCCATCTTATCCCCTTCGCCCTACTTTCTTGTGAGGTAAGATACCCAGTTGAGTGTGTATGTTATACCCTCCTTAAGCCAAATTCAACAAGAGTGTGGTTGACCCATTCCCTTTTACCTTCCTTTTCTACCCCTCCATTGTAATAGTTTTCTCTTGTCTCTTTTATATGAGATAATTTTCCCTATTCTGTCTCTTCCTATCTCCTTCTCTCATTATATTCCTCTCTCACCCCTTAATTTTATTTTTTAGATATCATTCCTTCCTATTCAACTGATTCTGAGCCCTCTATGTATACATGTACACACACACATATATACATTCACATACGCATTTAGACACCCATATACCATCCTATATAAACATGTATGTGTATGTATACATACATGTATATGTATGTATACATACATGCATACATATGTGTATGTATACACACATGCATACATGTATATGTATATGTATATTCCCTTCAACTATCCTCATACTGAAAAAGTCTCATGTGTTACAATGATCATTTTTCCATGTAGGAATGTAAATAGTTCAACTTTAATAAGTTCCTTATGATTTCTCTCCCCTGTTTACATTCTCCTGCTTTTCTTGCTTCTTGTATTTGAAAGTCAAAATTTCTGTTCAGCTCAGGTTTTTTCATCGAGTTGAAAGCCCTCTATTTCATTGAATGACCATATTTTCCCCTGAAGCATTATACTCAGTTTTGCTGGTTAAGTGATTCTTGGTTTTAATCCTAACTCCTTTGACCTCTGGAATATCATATTCCAAGCCCTTCAGTCCCTTAATGTAGAAGCTGCTATATCTTGTGTTATCCTGATTGTGTTTCCTCAACATTCAAATTGTTTCTTCCTGGCTGCTTGTAATATTTTCTCCTTAACCTGGGGACTCTGGAATTTGGTTATGATATTCCTAGGAGTTTTCTTTTTGGGATCTTTTTCAAGAGGCGATCAGTGAATTCTTTCAATTTCTATTTTGCCCTCTGGTTCTAGAATATCAGAGCAATTTTCCCTGAGAATGTCTTGAAGGATGATTTCTAGGTTCTTTTTTTGATCGTGGCTTTCAGGTAGTCCAATAATTTTAAAATATCTCCCCTAGATCTATTTCACAGGTCAGTGGTTTTTCCAATGAGATATTTCACATTGCCTTCTATTTTTTCATTTGTCTGGATCTGTTTAATAGTATCTTGATTTCTCATAAAGTCATTAGCTTCCATTTTCTCCGATCTAATTTTGAAGGAATTATTCTCTTCAATGAGTTTTTGAAATTCCTTTTCCATCTGGCAAACTTGGCTCTTTAAGGCATTCTTCTCCTCATTGGCTTTTTGGGCCTCTTTTGCCATTTGAGTTAATCTATTTTTAAGGTGTTATTTTCTTCAGTATTTTCCTGGGTGTCCTTTAGCGGGCTATTGACTCTCTTTTCATGATTTTCTTGAATCATTCTCATTTCTCTTCCCAATTTTTCCTCCACTTCTCTTACTTGATTTTCAAAATCCTTCTTGAGCTCCTCCATGGCCTACTGTAGTCAATTCATATTTTTCTTGGAAGCTTTTGATGCAGGACTTTTGCCTTTGTTGACTTCTTCAGGTTCCATGTTTTGATCCTTTTTGTCCCCAAAAAAGGATTCAATGGTCTGATTGTGCTTCCTCTGCTTGCTCATCTTGCCAGCCAATTAACTTGACTTTCGAGCTCTTTGATACAGTAGAACTCTACTTCCAGAGTGGAGAGATTTGTCCCAAATCACTGGGGCTTTCACAAATGTTGTGAGAGGTCTGAGGAGGGTGCCCTCTCTACAGCCACCACAAGCTCTGGCACACTGGCGTTTCTCACCCCGGGACCACTGCCCAAGACAGTACAACCCAGATCATGCAGGTCAAAGCAAGAGTGATTACCCTCTGAATGGTCGTTTGGTCCCCCTTTGACCTGCTGGCTAGGAGTTCCAGAGACAGCCATTCCACAGCAGTTGTAGCCACTGAGAGGCCTCCACCACCTCTCACCCTGGGGGCAGGGGCCCAACCTTTCTCTTCTGTCACCCAGTTCCAACAGAGTTCCCCAATGACCTTTCACTTTCTCTTTGGCATTTATGGGTTGAGAAGTCAGGAAACTGCCACAGCTGCTAGTGATTCACTCTCCTAAAGTCAATTCTGGCCAGTCTGTGCAGCTGTTTGGGGCCACATGGGTCTGGTCATGGGTGGTTCACATGAGACTGCTCTTGTCTCCCAGCTCAGTGCAATAGACCCTTTCTGTCTGCCTGCCAGGCTGGCTTCAGTGGGAGATTTGTTTCTTTTGTTACGTTGTGGGTTCTGTAGCACTAAAATTTGTTTAGAGTCATATTTTATAGTTACTGGAGGTGATTGTGGCAGGAGCATGCTGAATTTCCTGCTTCTAACCCGCCATCTTGGATCTGCCCACTAAGGAGATTTTAAAGTAAGCCCTTCTCACTATTCCCCAAGGAGCCCATTTCCTCCTTATGTTCTTTGAAATGTTTTTCTAATTCCTCTCTGTGTCTTCTATGACATGTATGTGTATATATACATATACACACATATAAACAAATATTTATAAATAAATGAAAATAAACTATATACTTATATATAAATTTAGGATACATATAAGTATATTATATATAAACATATATATATATTTATAATTCCTTTATATCTTCTATGATATATACAAACACATATTTATAAGTGAATAAAAATAAACTATATATTTATATATAACTTTAGGTTATGTATTATATATAAACACACATATTTATGTATAATATATAAAAATTTTAGGATATATATGTATGTGTATATGTATGAGTGTGTGTATGTATGTATATATGTGTGTTGTATATATATTATGTATATATATATATATATTCATACATATTTAAAGACCCCTCCCAACAACTTTGAAGTTTTGGAATCAAGTCCCATCAACATTTCACAATGGGACTGTAGCTGAACATTGACCCAAAGCTATGGCATGAACACCAGAATGATCCTGTCCCCTTTCTCCCACTCTGGGATGATTTTTCCTCCATCAGGGTATAAGAACTTATTGAAAGCCACAGATTTCAATCCAATCCTGAATCAGAATGTGAGCCAAGTGTGAAATGCGTCGTGTTCACACAGTGCAGGTGGAAAGTTGGAACTGCCAGACGGGTCCACACTGCACTGCACTGCAGGTGCAGTGGGTAACTGCACTGTGGATAACTGCTTACACATGCAGTTGACAGAGGGAAGGAGCTTGCTTCTTGCGTCTAATGGAACAGTATATTTGATCACAGATATAGAGCTCTTACTACTACTCCTGTTTCACTTGATTCAGTTTGTTGCCAGAAACTCCATTTACTATTTTAAGCAGTGATTCTGCATCCAGTTATTCACAAATGCTCTTTTCTCTCATTTTTTTTGGTTCTGTTAAAGGACATTTTATTCTCCTGCCTCTTGTTGGGTCTACTTTGAATAATAGGGTGAGTTCAGGGCTTTTGTCTCCATTTAGAATTAGCTGGCTTTTGAAGCTGTATTCAGAAGCCTTCTTTAATGCTACATATAAGATTAAAACATGCCCAAGCCTTTATAACACTCTCAAAATGAGAATCATCACCATAGTAATAATACAAGGTCTTGTCATAGGATGGGATGATGCTCACAGACTTTGCCACAAATAATCTCTTAACACATGGACTTGTCATTGAGTATTCACATCATGACCATGTGGGGCTCATCACCTTTGGATCAAGAGTGAGAGAGAAAGACAGAGAAAGATTGGATTCCAGCAGCAGATAATTACTCCCTCTTTTGTCGTGACCCTTACATAGCAAGATTCAATCTTTCTCTATCTTTCTCTCCAAGCCTAGCTGGGAGTGCTGGAAATAAGTTGACTGTTTGCTTTCTTTCGTCCTGCTGCCAGGCACTAGAGCTGAGTGTAGATGGTTGGTAGAAGTACTAAGAAAACAGAGATTGTGGTTTGGGAGGGCCCTGGCAATGGGTTTTCTCATGCTAGTTTCACTGGAAATGAAACTGCTTGCAACAAAACCCTTTTCTTTTGCTCTGGCAAAGGAAAATTCCTTAGACACCCAAGACCTGAGTCAGGCAAGATTTAAGTACCTTAGCTCTGGAATATTGACTGGGCAGAGGCAGAGAGAGAAGGGAGTGGGGTGAGATGGCCATTGATGTCAGGAAGGAAAAGAGAAAACATGATTTCTTCTGCTTTCAATTATGAAACACCTTGATCTTGATGGAATTTATATTACAACTCCCCAGAATCAGATACTCTCATCCACTTGGAATTGAGAGACATTTGTGAGATCTTAATTAGAGTACACATTCTTCTTTTACATATTTGTCAATCAATCGACAAATGTTTGTATTATTGCTCAACCCTATACATGCACTGAAGGGGTACAAGGGAATATGACCCATTCTCTGATTTCAAGTGGTCTGGGGTCTAGTTACAAAGATAGCAATTGTAAGGGGCACTGTAGAGGGTTAGCTCTAAGTCTGCCATGGGCACAAATCCAGGCCAAGGACCCCTTGAGCCTGTTTCCACCTGCTTGGGCCCAGTATCTCAAAATGTTGACTCACCACCCCCCACCCCGTTCATCCTCCCTCTGTGCAAGGGAGCCTCAGAACATTCTGACCGTTCCTGAAACCCTGGCCACTTGAGCAATATAGATGAAGTAGTGATACATGAGCTAAGTAAGCAGGAAAGTGTCCCAAGGGAATGTCCTCCTAAAGTTTGTAAGCTAGGCACCTCATGTAATAAACTATGTGAAGTTTCCCATGAGAAATATATGATATAAGTGCTTTAGCTATAGTATATAAACTCAGACCCTCAGATGATTATTTGAGATTTTATTGGCGTCCATGCAATAAAAGTATGAATGCTTCAAATTTCCACCTGGCCCAAGTTTATTAACGCTCCCATGTTTCGGTTAGTGCTGCAAGCGCAGGCAGCAAGCTACCATATGGAATAAATAAAGAGCAGTACAAGAGAGTAGGAGACAGCTAGAGGATTCAGTGAATAGATAGCTGGGCCTGGAGTCAGGAAAACCTGAGTTCAAATCCTGCCTCAAACACTTACTGACTGTATAACCCTGGACAAGCCACTTAATCTCTACCTTGGAACCAACTAGATGGTTAAATGGGCAGAGTGCTGGACTTGGAGTCAGGAAGACCTGAGTTCAAATTTGACCTCAGACATGTACTACCTGTATGACCCTAGGCAAGTCACTTAACCTTTATGTGCCTTAATCCATTGGAGAAAAAAATGGCAAACCACTCCAGTATCTTTGCCAAAAAAACCTAAAATAAGGTCAGAAAAAGTCAGAGGCAACTGAATGAACAACTAAACAGCAACAATAAATGAGTAGATAATAAAGTTTTATACCAGGTTATATAGATTTTAACTGTAGGAGTAAAAAAAATGAGATAGGAGGAGGCTAGGTGGCTCAGTAAATAGAGCACCAGCCCTGGAGTCAGTAGGATCTGAGTTCAAATCTGGCCTCAGACACTTAACACTTACTAGCCATGTGACCTTGGGCAAATCACTTAACTCCAATTGCCCTGCCTTCCCCCTCTAAAAGAGAGAGAGAGAGAGAGAGAGAGAGAGAGAGAGAGAGAGAGAGAGAGAGAGAGAGAGAAATAAGCACTAAAGAAAAGGCAGATTTTAGCCTCATGTAATTAAAACTGGGCAAACCAAGAAAGGGCTCTGTCAGGCAAGGTTGAGCTCCCAATCACTGGAGGACTTCAAGAGCAGGCTGTAGGGGCAGAGCCAAGATGGCAGAGTAGAAGCAGTACTTCCGAGCAGCTCCCGCTTTCACCTCCTCCAATACACATAAAAAACGACTCTAAACAAACTTTAGAGCTACAGAACCCACAAAGTGACAGAGAGAAACTAACCTCTCATTAAAGACAGCCCATCAGGCCAGCAGGAAGGGGCCATCACAGAGTGATGGGAGCAGAGCCCAGCCCACATTAGTCCATGGTTTTAGCCCCAGGGCAGCCCACCCAGACATGGCTAGAAGGACATTAGGAGAGTGGATCACCAGAAGCTGGGGCAGTTTCCATAATTATCAACCCATAGACACTAAGGACAAAGTGAGAGGTCAGTGCGAACTTTGGGAATAGGGAGTCTGGGAGTGTGGTCTGGCCTCTGCCTCCAGAGGGAGAAGCAGCTGAGGTGTGGCAGCAGCCACTGCCTTGTGGTTGCTTCAGAACTCCTGGCTTGCAAATTGTAGGGAGACCAAGTGACCAGTCTGAGGGGCAATCATTCTTGCTTTAACCTAATTGGATCTGGATCTCTGTCTTGGGTGGAGGTCCTGGGGTGTGTGACCACTGAACCAGAGTGTGTGGAAGCTTCAGAGAGGGCAGCCAACTAATAGCTCCAGCAGCTGAGAAAACCCCAGCAATTTGGGACAAAGCTCTCTGGAAGCAGAATTTTACTGTGACAAAAAGCTCAAAAGTCAAGTAATTGAGTGGCAACATGAAGAAGCAAAGGAAGCAAAGCAAGCTCGGCAAGCCATCATTAGACTCCTATTTGGGGAACAAAAAGGATCAAAGCATGGAACAGAAGGAAGACAACAAAGTCAGAACTCATCCACCAAAAGCTTCCAAGAAAAATATGAATTGGTTACAGGTCATAGAGGAGCTTAAAAAGGATTTTAAAAACCAAATAAGAGAAGTAGAGGAAAATTGGGAAGAGAAATGAGAATGATGCAAGAAAATCATGAAAAGAGAGTCAACAACCTGACTGAAGAAAATAACACCTTAAAAAACAGACTAACTCAAATGGCAAAAGAGACTCAAAAAGCCACAGAGGAGAAGAATTCCTTAAAAAGCCGAATTTGCCAGATGGAAAAAGAATCTCAAAAGCTCACTGAAGAGAATCATTCCTTCAGAATTAGATTGGAGAAAATGGAAGCTAGTGACTTTATAAGAAATCAAGATACTATTAAACAGATCCAAACAAATGAAAAAATGGAAGGCAATGTGAAATATCTCATGGGAAAAACCACTGACCTGGAAAATACATCCAGGAGAGATAATTTTAAAATTATTGGACTACCTGAAAGCCATGATCAAAAAAAGAATCTAGAAATCATCCTTCAAGAAATTCTCAAGGAAAATTGCCGTGATGTTTTAGAACCAGAGGGCAAAATAGAGGTCGAAAGAATCCACAGATCACCTCCTGAAAAAGATCCCCAAAAGAAAACTCCTAGGAATATTATAGCCAGGTTCCAGAGTTCCCAGATCAAGGAGAGAATATTACAAGCAGTCAGGAAGAAACAATTTGAATATTGTGGAAACACAATCAGGATAACACAGGATCTGGCACCTTCTACATTAAGGGATTGAGGGGCTTGGAATATGATATTCTGGAGGTCAAAGGAGCTGGGAGTAAATCCAAGAATCACCTACCCAGCAAAACTGAGTATCATGTTTCAGGGTCATTCAATGGAATAGAGGACTTTCAACATTCATGATGAAAAAAACCAGAGTTGAATAGAAGAATTGAATCTTGACATTCAGATACAAAAAGCAAGAGAAATATGAGAAGGTACACAGGGAAAAGAAATCATAAGGAATTTACTAAAGTTGAACTATTTATATTCCTACATGGAAAAATGATAATTATAACTTGTGAAACTTTTCTCAGCATGAGAATAGTTGAAGGGAATATAAATGTGTGTATGTATATGTATACATACATATATGTCTATATAGGAGGGTATATGGTCATATGAATACATATGTGAGTGTGTATATATATATATATATGTGTACAGGCATACATACACAGAGGGCACAGGACCAATTGAATAGGAAGGGATGATACTTAAAAGGTGAAATTGAGAGGTGAGAGGAATATAATGAGAGAAGATGGGGAGAGACAGAATGGGGTAAATTAAAACATATAGAAGAGGCAAGGGGAAACTGTTACAATGGAGGGGAAGAACAGGAAGACAAAAGGGAATGAGTCAACCTTATTCTCATTGAATTTGGCTTAGGGAGGGAATGACATACATACTAAATAGGGTATCTCACCCTACAGGAGAGTAGGGGGTAAGAGGATGAGAGGGGGCATGAGGAGGAGAGGGCAGGTTGAGGAGAGGGAAGTTGGAAGCACCCACTTTTGAAAAGGGACAGGGTCAAAGTAGAGAATAGAACAATTTAGGGGCAGGATAGAATGCAGGAAAATATAGTCAGTCTTTCACAATAAATCCACTATGGAACTATTTTGCATAGCTACACATGTAAACTTATATTGAATTCCTTATCTTCCCAGTAAGGGTGGGTGATGAGGGAGGAAGGGAAAGAATCTGGAATTCGAAGTTTTAAAATCAAATGTTTAAAAAAATATATATTATTTTTTAAAAAGAGTAGGTTGTATCACTTTCTCAACAGCAACAATTCAACAAATATTTATTAAACACCTTCAATAAGACCCCATGCTAGGCTCCTTGAATTAAAAGAATAGTAAAAAACTATTTCTGCTATTATGGTATCAACATTCTGCTTTATATTTGTATATACATATACATAAATATATACATATACACGTGTATATGTATATATGTGCATGTGTATATATATTTTATATACATATATATTATAACTAAGTATAATAGTATTCGAGAATGGAGAGAAGACTCTGAACTAGAGGAATGTAAAAGGTTTTCATGGAGGAGGTGGCACCTGAGCCACTCTGGGTAATGGAAGCAACCTATACAAAGGCATGGCAGTAGGACATGGGATACTGGGTTCAGGGAACTACACATAGCCTGGTTTGGGTAAAATATAGAATGTATAAAAGGAAGTGATATGAAACATTTGGAAATGTAGATTGATGACAGATTTTGAAAGGTTTTAAATGTCAAGGTGGTGAACTTATATTTTATCTCAGAGGCAATATGCAACTAATGAATATTATTGAGTAGAGGAAGTTACATGATCAGACTTTTCCTTTAGGAAAATTTCTTCAGCACCTCCATAGAAGAAAAATTAGAGAGGGGAATGGCTTGATGAAGGGAAACCATAAAGGGTTTCTGAGGGTCTGAACTGGGCTGCTGGTTATGAAAACAGAGAGAGAACAGATATGAGAGATTTTGTATAGGTAAAATTGTCAAGGCTTAGCAACTGAATAGAATCAGGGTGAGTGAAAAGAAATAATCAAGGCTTGGAAAGTGGGTTACTTGGAATATGGTGGTATACTCAACAGAAATAGGGGAGGGCAAAGGAGTTTTCATGCAGGGTGGGGAGAAGAAAAGAATGAGTTCTGTTTTGGACATGCTGAGTTTAAACATCTATGAGGTAGCCAGTCTAGGCTTCTTTTTCTACACCATTGCTTTGTATCTAGATAGTCCAGGGCTCTAGCTCCCACTTTTCCCAGAAACTCTCCATTTGGTTGAAGAACTTGGCATGGCTCAGTAACTCCTCCACTGGGCCCAGGAGGCTTGGTCTAGGAACTTGGCTAGGTTGTCCTTCTCGGAACTCCTTTGATACTCTTCCATAACTGACCCATTACTGCTATTTTCTAGAGTCAAAAAGTTCCCTGGGAGCAGGGAAGGGGGAGGAACTGTACAAATGCACAGGTTTATCCCTCTCCAATGGTCAGTCCTCCATAGGTAGCACATTTTGTCCTCTGTATCTCTCTCCAGCAGTTCTTAACAGAGTTATCATAGAAGAAATGTGTATTGAGGTGTGACCTCTAAGGGCTATTATTTCTACCTCTGAGATTTCATGATTCTCTGTGTTTGAAAAAAAACTTTGTGGGGGCGGCTAGGTGGCGCAGTGAGTAAGAGCGCTGGCCTCGGAGTTGGGATGACCCGAGATCGAATCCGGCCTCAGAAAATGAGCACCCACACATAAATAATGACTAGCCGTGTAACCTTGAGCAAGTTACTTAACCCCAATTGCTTAAAAAGAAAAAAAAGAAAAAAAACTTTGTGGAGAAGATAGAACTTGAATTAAACCTTGAAAGATATATAGGGCTTGGACAAGTCAAGGGAGAGAAGGCATTCTGTCTAAAAGAAAAACTTAAACAAGACTTAAAGGTAGAAATGAACATGGCATCATCATATCATGGGATGATACTGTTCAGGCTGAATTGGAAGGTCTATGTCCAAGAGTGGTGTGGAATAAGATAGGATAGGCAGGGAGGTAGTGGCCAGATCATGGAAGATCTTGAATGATAGGCAGAGGACTGTAGACTTAAATTTAACAAACATTTGTTAAATACCTGCTGTGTGCAAGGTGGTATGGCATGTGGGGATAATAATAGTGGCTGCCTCCTGGGATTGTTGTGAAAACTGATGCTATCATTCTTGTTAGAATCTAAAGGACTAACAAAAAGCAGTGTGTGATGATCCCTCAGGCTCAGAAAGACATAACTTGATGTTTAACAGTGTAGGGAGTCTTGTTGCCTTCCCCAAGGTAGGGAAAAAGTGAAAGAACATCACTGACCTTAATCCACATGGGAGTAAAATATGGGGACTTTCTGCTGAGATGGGCAAGGAAGAGCAATCTTTGGAGAACAGAATCTTTTGGGAGTCACCTTCCAGTTCCAGCTACAATCTGACCTTTTACAAGAAGCATTTCCTGATCCCTCTTAATTCTAGTGCCTTCTCTCTGCTGATTATCTCAAATTTATCCAAGATATAGCTTAATTGCATGTGATTATTTGCATGTTATCTCCCCTTATTAGGCTGTGAGAGAACTCTTCTCATGGCACCTGGCACATAGTAGGCATTTAATAAATGCTCGATTACTGACTACCCAGAATTGATAGGCATGTGAAAAAATAAGCTTAAGAATCTGGCAAATAGCTCCCAGGCAATGTGTCTGTGGGTGATCTGACTCTAAAAGATTAATAACACTTATCTGAATTAGCAAAAGAAGCAGGACAAAACTTCATGGGATAGCAGCTAAAAAGCCTTGGGCAACAATGGCAGAGAAGAGATGAACAGCTTGATAACTGATTAAATATGAGAAATAAGGAAGAGGAGTAGTTAGAGCTAATACCAGGCTTTCAAACATAGGAAACAGAAAATATTGGCCAATCAGAGTAGAAAGACCAAGGGAAAGTCTCTCTAAATCAGAGAAACAGTGTTTTGAAAGCAGGTAGAAAGAAGTCAATATCTTCCTCAAAAGATTGGAGATGCCGAGAGAGTGGTTGGCTGCTGGGGAAAGATGCTGAGGGAGGCAGCAGGGATTAGAAACAAGAAGTCAGATAAAGGAGAAGGGGCCAAGCAATTCGGCTGTAAGTCTCTCTTGGTGTTCTGGTAAGCAGTGGCAGCACCGGCACTGAACAAGAACATGAACTTGAACCTTTTGGCACTTCCTCTGCTTGGCCTTCCCATTCACTGTGGACTTTCCCAGCTGCAGATATATTGAGAACAACATGTCCAAAAAATATCAATGGAAGTTCTGTGGTAGAAATGCAAGGAGATGAGATGACTTGAGTCTTTTGGAAACTAATTAAGGAAAAACTCATTTTGCCATATGTGAATTTGGATCTATATAGTTATGACTTAGGGGTAGAGAATCTTGATGAAAGTGATGACCAGGTCACCACTGAAGTTGTAGAAAGTATTAAAAAATATAACATGGTACTGAAAACTAAAAATAAATAGTTTTATTTAAAAATAAAAAGAAAAAAGAAATATACTATGTGGGCATTGAGTGTGCTACCACCACCCCTAATGAGAAGAGAGTTGAGGAGTTCAAATTGAAGAAATTGTGGAAATCGTCAAATGGGACTCTCCAAAATGTCCTGGGTGGCACCATCTTCAGGGAAGTAATCATCTGCAAAAACATCTCCCAGCTTGTGAATGGCTGGGTACATGGTAGGTGCTCAATCAATCCTCCTTGCATTGAGTAGAAAGAATGCTTATTAAATGATTGATATAACAAACAATCTAAGCTAAATACTCAGAGTGCTTCTCTTGAATTTTTATTTCCCCATCCCTTCTTCTGTGTTCTTACTGCTACCATCTACTACCTGCCTGGAACATTTAGATAGTTCCTTTGTATCCACCTCTGTTCTCTTGTGCCTTCTTCATGCTGCTTCCAAAATAAGCCCTCTTATGCGGAAACCTGTTCATATCTATCCTCTGCTCAAAAAATGTTAGTGACTCCCTATTGATTCCAGGGGGAAAATTCAAATGTCTCTGCCTAACCTGTAAGGCCCTCCAAAGTTTGTAATTGCCCTTCATTTCCAGCATTCGCTCATATTGCTCCCTTCTGCTCACTCAGTATTCTGTCTAGATTACTTTCTTTCTCTCATCCCCAATTTCTCAATATGATCTCCCACTGCTGTGCCTTTGCTCATGTAGTTTTCTACACCTCCTCACATTCGTCTTCAATTCCTTTACCTCCTTTAAAATCCAACTCAAAACTACCTCCTCCCAGAAGCCTTCCTTTATCTTCATTGTAAGTGATGCTTTTCACTTTTAGACTCACATAGCACTTTCTAATGCATTTATCATATGATATTTTCTTCTATAATTATCTTTGTTGGCTTTTTATCTTCCTACCAGACGATAACTTCCTTTAGGGTAAGGGTCATAGCATACCTAAATTTTGTATTTCCTCCCCAGCACATAGTAGGTGTTTAATAAAGTCTTGTGATTTCATAGCAGTAGTGCATTGATTTTGAGTAGAGTTAGTTATCTTTGGGGCTACTTGGGAAATTTACCTGCCTCAACAACAATTTAAATCTGATTGTTTCTTTTTTCTTGAACTCTTAGCTAAATAAGACCTGACTCTTGAAGGCAAATGCATCCATATTTTTTTTGGAGGGCAATTGGGGTTAAGTAACTTGCCCAAGGTGACATGGCTAGGTTTTTTTGTTTGTGTGTGTTAAGTGTCTGAGGCCGGATCCGAACTCAGGTCCTTCTGACTCCAGGGCCGGCTCTCTACTCACTGTGCCACCTAGCCGCCCCTGCATCCATATTTTTTTAAACTACTCTTCTCTGAGGGTTGTTTCAGATGGATGAGAAACTGGGTGATTTAGGTTGTTCTCTTCCACCTGGCTCTTGTGTAAAAGATTCTTGTTTGGGGAATAGGATTAGTGGCAAACCTCATTTTATACTCAGCCACTAACTGGTTGATTTAACTCAGCAACTAGCTAAGTATTTACTGTGTCTAGTAAATGGTGCTCAGTTCTGATGAGATACAAATGAAAACAAGAGCCGGTTCCCTGCTCTCATCAAACTCACAGTCTAGTAGCCTAGAGTACCAGATGTATGCAATTGAAGCATTCTTGAAAAGCAGTGTATAAATTAAATCCCACTAAGTTACAAGATCATTTCAGACTTTGTTTATCTTCATTTCTGTTTCATAGTTAATGTTTAATGAATCTTAACACCTTGACTTTCTTCTTCTACCTTTTTCTACCTATCTGATCCAGTTCAGGCTATCTACCAAGTAGTTAATGGTCTTTGACCTAGCAAACTAGCTAGGAGACAACAGAATTTATAGGAAAACCTTTACAATGCAAATGATCACCTCCTAGAAAATAGCAGGGGTATGATTTTAAATTCTGGTCCCCTAAAAAAACATTGCAAATGAGTCTCCACCATGTCATATCTGCAGGCCCCATATATTCACTATACTCCTAAATTTATAACATCACATTGACATGGTAAACAAGAGTTTGCAAAGTACATTCCTCATAGCAAACTAGGAAGTAAGTAGTATAATTCTCAGTTTACAGATAAAGAAACTGAGGCTCAGAGTGGTTAAGCAACTTGTCTATGGTCATGCACATATTACAAGGCTGACATCCTTGCATATCCTAGGATGAGTTAGGATTATCTTAGATTTCCACATGGAAACTTTTCTTCAAGTGAACATAAGTGCACATTCTAAGGACATAAATACTGATAATAATAAAAATGCACATACATATGCAATATAAATGCAATAAAGGATTTATATATAGCTTTAAGGTCTGCAAAGCACTGGACATGTTATCACATTTGACCTCCACAACAACCCTGTGATGTAGGCACTGTTATTATCCCCACTTTGCAGATGAAGAAACTGACGGTGAGAGAGGTTAAGTGACTTGTCTAGGGTCACAACAGCTAGTAAATATCTCAAGCAGGATTTGAACTCTGGTTTTCCTGACTCCAGAGCTGGTACTCTTACCACCTTCTTCACCTAGCTGCCAGAGTGGGTAAGAGTAAGAAGTCGTATTTAAAAGTGGCTATCAGATCAGTAATTCAAGAGGGAACCTTGATATGATAGAGCCTGGAACTAAACTAGATCATGCCAGTCTACAGCTGTGAACTCCACAAGAGAGGAGGACATTTTGATTCTTCACTGATCCACCCCCTCACGGTGATCCCCCAGATGATGTGATGGTCATGTTGACAATAGTGCCCCCCTATCCATCCTGACTAGGAGACAACACTCTCGCTGTCTCTCCGTTGCCATAGAAACAGGGCTTCTTACTTATCTCTGTTGCTGTGGTAACCCACCCCCACTTTCTGGCAGCACTCCTGCTGTTCTCATTGCTAAGATAATAGTTCCTATTGTGGATTGCATGCTAATGGGGCAGCACCCCACTACCCTCCACAACCACCTCCCTCAAGAGTTCCATAGTTGTAGCCAGTGCTCCCTGAATGTTTGGTATATTTTGCAAGATCCTCAAACTCACGCTAGAGTAGGAAATTTGCTTCTTTGTCATAGCTGGGGGGAGAGATAAATGCATTCATTTTCCCTTTCTTTTCTTTACTGAGATCCTTGCACTTTGGATAAACACTGATTTGTGTTCAATTTTGAGATAGGAGTGAGGCAGCCCCTGGTCCTTGGATAGGAAATAGCATAAGAACAAGGACCCAGGGAGCCAAGGACAGGGGCCTTTAGTCAGTGTTAGCTGTGGTCACTTTGAATGCCTAAGCTTTACTAAAGTACTGGAATCAGATTAGTAAACCTATTTCTATCAATGGATCAACACATATTTATTGAGATTTCTATATGCTCAGTGCTGTTCCAGGCACTACAGGGAATTAGAAAGAAGGAGAAGACCGAATCTTTGCCCTTGTGGAGTTCCACAATCTAACCAGAGAAAGAAGACTTAAATAACACTAGAAAGAATTAGAGGGAAATGTAAGGCAATATATACTCAAGTGCTAAATTCTGTACAAAGTCTATAGGAGAAGGGTAGAAAGCTGAGTGCTATATAAATGCCAACCATTATTGCTATTATTTGTTATAGTAACTTAAATCTAGATCCTTTCAGAGCTATTATGTATGATTGCTCTTCATATTTGAAGGTGACATCATTTGTAACAGAGGGATAGCCTAGCCTAGGGGATAAAGTATTGGTCCTAGAAATCAGGTAAGCCTGGGTCCAAATCTCACTTCTGACATTTAAAAACTGTATGACCATGAACAAGTCACAACCTCTCTGAGTTTTAAGCAACTCTCAAAGCCTTAACTACTAAGTCCTGTATTTTAATCTGCATCATTGTAACACCACCCAATTCACAGATTCTTGATATACTGACATAAATTAATAGATGATTGTTATGTATGTGTTAAGAAGTGGCTAAAAAGACCAATTACAGTATCTCTGCTTATGACTTACATATTAATTTCTAGATGTAGCTTTTGAAAGGAAAATTCTTCGTTTGGGCTTTTTACCCTGATTAATGAAACAAAACTCAGGACAAAGGGATTTAAAAGGGTTTTATTATAAGTATATCAAGGTAGTAACACATTGACAGGTTGATCGCTGAAGATCAGCAGTGACTTCTTGGTGGGGACAGCTTTTATAAGTAAATTTAAGACATTTCAGAGAAGTCTACCTTAGCAAAAGAGATTGGGCTTTTGCATCTCAGATCCTCCCCAAGGTGGCAAGAACACGACAATTTGTGGATAGGGGCATGTGACAAAGAGCAGATGATGCAGAAAGCTGCAGACTTGATATCTCCTTCCCCACCAGAACCTCCCGCAAAACTGGTTGATAAACAAGGCTGGAAACAATGGGCAACTCAGTCAGCATAACTTTGAATTTAGCCACTGTTGAGAGAGTCCATTACTACTAGTAATTCAATCTTTCAGTTACAGTCAAGCTGAATCCTTCATCATCAAAGGAGCACTTCCTTTTCTTGTCTCTCTGCCCCCAATTTCTGGTTACTGCATGTCAGATTGGTGTGTCTATTGTCCTGTTTCCCAGGAGCCTACAGCTATGCCACATAGTTCTAACTATGTTTGCAGGAATCTTTAATGAGGACCCTGAAAGCCCTAGGAATGCCCTGTGGTATTCACTGGTTTCCTTTCCTTCATGCATTTCCATACCATTAAGAGGGTTCCTCTCTCCAAGGTGCTGAACTCCCAGCCCCACTGGTATCCCTCTTGTTGAAGGAAAGGCAGGTTTGTAAATAGGCTTATTTGAGTACCATTAGGGTTAATTTGGCAGAATACCTGCACCAGATTCTGAGCAGCACATTTACTATGACCTGTCAAGTTCTTGTGACTTTTTGGAAATGAATTTGGGTAATAGCTTGTCAGGATGAATAATTAGTAGGTTGGGAAGCCTGAGAAAAGCTGGCCTTTTTCAGCTACCACCATACTTTACTGCCTGCATGACATCTCTCATCAGGGTTATATCTTTGGCATGGTGTGGAATTATATAATGGAAACAGTGGCCACAGCCCAATGCCTACCATGCCAGCAATTAACCCTTTACCAATCTAAAAAGTTAACACAAATTTTATTATGCAATTTTATCTTCCAGGATAGGTTGTCTTATTTTTTAAAGAAATCAATGAAATATTAGTATTTCTTAATGTCTTGGTATACAGTGGATGTGTCATATTTTTATCTCTTATTTAATGCTTAGACTTGGTAATAATGGTTTTATAAATATACACTCTCTGAGAGCTATCATTGTTGAATCAAAGAATCATAATGTGTCAGAATCATAGGAGAGCTAGAAGTAACCTTAGACCTTCAAACACAGGACTTAAGAGAGAGAAGAGACCTTAGAACCTAGCATGTCAGAATTATAAGAGGTCTTAAAACGTAGAATGTCACAGTTTGAAGGGGCTACAATACAGAGAGCAGAATATATCACTCCTAGAAAAGACCTTAGACCATAGTGTGACAAAGCTCAAAATGACCTTAAAACATAAAATTTTAGAACTGAAAAGAACTATAGAAATCATCTGGTTCAATCCCCTCACTTTACAGATTAAAAAAACTGAGGCCAAGAGACATTAAATGACTTAAGATTATTTTTTAAAATGCTTTGATCCCAATGGTTCAGAAGGTTGGGCTCAATTTCCTTAAAGATCCTTTCTAATTCTGTGATTCTAGAAAATACAGAGCAAATGCCTATTTGGTATTCTCTGGGCCACCACCTTATTTAGCTCAGTTAAGAAACATTGTGGTGTGTTCACAAATGGATTGTCTCTGTTTAGACATAATAAGTACCTTATCTCTTCTATTATCAGTGCTCTATTGTGGCTGTGTCTCAACATAGCTACTAGAAACTGAGTGGTATTTCTTTTAGAGAGGTGAAAAAAATGAACAAATAGAGTTGCAAGACTTTTTTCAGAACAAATAGACATGAACTACAAACACATTCATGAGATATCACAAAACATCAGAAGAGCCACAGAGCAGGGCCATTGTTATTCTTGATCTCAAATAGGTTTGCTAAATTGTAAATTGTAACCAAGAAAATGTGGAAAATTGTAAATTCATTTTTGATGTTCCTTTGACTAATCCAAGTTTCCTATTTGTGCATAGGGCTATCAGTGAGAATAACAAGATCAAGAAACAATTCCCAGTGTCCATTTTAGCAGTTGGCTAAAAATCAAAAGCCTTTGCTCTTTTTCTGAGCTTTATTTTATTCAGAATGAGTAAGGAGATGCTGGATTTTCTTCCCTTTAGACACTGACTAGGCTCCATGATATGGTGAAACAGCATGATTTAATGTGAAAAGTACTTGATGGGAGTGCAGGAAGCCGAGCCGAGAGGAGCCCAGGTCCTCATGAGCCAAGGTTTTAGCCCCAGGGTGGCAGGGTCAGCAGCCGGCTGGAGGAACCCCAGAACACCAGCAGCCATGGCGACTCCAGAATTATCAACATAGACATGCCTAGGACAAAGTAAGAGGTTAGTGTCCTATGGACTTTGGGACCTGTATTTGGGGGAATGTGTCGGCTCCCTCCCCTGGGGGCTAGAAGCCGCTGAGGAGACACGCCATTTTGTAGTTTTCAGAGGCAGCTCCAGCTCCTGGCCTGCAATTAATTGTAGGGAGATCCAGCGATCAGTCTTGGGGGGTAATCGCTCTTGCTTTAACCTCCCTGGATCTGGATTGTGATCTAGGGTGGAAGTCGTGGGTGGGTTTACAGCTTGCCAGAAACGGAAGTTGCCCCCCACACGTTCGGGATGAAAATTCCTCTATCTGGCCTTAAAGCCATAGTGTGGCAACAAGCCCAAAAGTCAAGCAATTAAGTGGCAACATGCCAAGGCAAAGGAAACAGAAAAATGCAACCCTAGACTCCTATTTTGGGGGCATAGAGCGGGAAAAGGACTGTGAGGTCAGAAGTCCTGCTCCAAAAGCCCCAGAGGAAAACATGAGCGGGTTGCAGGCCATAGAGGACCTTAAGAAGGACTTTAAAAATCAAATAAGAGAAGTGGAGGAAAAATTGGAAAGAGAAATGAGAAGGATGCAGGAAAAGTATGAAATGAGGGTCAACAGCCTGACTGAGGAAAACAACACCTTAAAAAATAGACTAACTCAAAGGAGGCCCAAAAGGGCAATGAGGAGAAGAATGCCTTAAAAAGTCGAATTTGCCAGATGGAAAAAGAATCTCAAAAGTTCACTGAGGAGATTCATTCCTTCAGAGTTAGACTGGAGCAAATGGAAGCTAATGACTTTATGAGAAATCAAGATGCTGTTAAGCAGATCCAAACAAATGAAAGATTAGAAGGCAATGTGAAATATCTCATGGGAAAAACCACTGACCTGGAAAATAGGTCCAGGAGAGACAATTTAAAAATTATTGGACTACCTGAAAGCCATGATCAAGGAAAGAACCTAGAAATCACCCTTCAAGAAATTCTCAAGGAAAATTGCCCTGATGTTTTCGATCCAGAGGGCAAAATAGAGGTTGAAAGAATCCACAGATCACCTCCTGAAAAAGATCCCAAAAAGAAAACTCCCAGGAATATTATAGCCAGGTTCCAGAATCCCCAGATTAAGGAGAAAATACTACAAGCAGCCAGGAAGAAACAATTTCAATATTGTGGAAACACAATCAGAATAGCACAGGACCTGGCAACTTCTATACTGAGGGATCGAAGGGCATGGAATATGATATTCCAGAGGGCAAAAGAACTGGGAATGAACCCAAGGGTCACCTACCCAGCAAAACTGAGTATTTTGTTTCAGGGGAAAATATGGTCATTCAGTGGAATAGAGGACTTTCAAGCATTCTTGAGGAAAAAACCAGAATTGAATAGAAAATTTGACATCCAGACACAAGAAGGAAGCAAGAGATGCCTGAGAAGGTAATCAGGGAAAAGAAATCAAAAGGAACTTATCAAAGTTGAACTATTTACATTCCTATATGGAAAAGCAATAACTGTGACTGATGATATCTTTCTCACTATGAAAATAATGGAAGAAGGGTATGTGGTCATATGAATACATATGTGAATGTGTGTGTATATGGTTACAGTTATATATGGATAGAGGGCATAGGTTGAATTTGTTGGGAAGGGAGAATACTCAAGGGATGAAATTATGAGGTGAGAGAGGAAAGTGGCAAGAGGAGATGGGGAGAGACAGGGTAGGGTAAACTATCTCATGTAGAAGAAGCAAGGGGAAGTGGTTGCAAGGGAGGGGGAGAATAGGAAGGGGAAAAAAAAGGCAAATCCACATTCTCATTGAATTTGGTTCAGGGAGAGAATGACATACATACTAAATGAGATATCTCAACCTGCAGCAGAATAGGGGGAAGGGGGATGAGAGGAGGGATGATGGATGGGAGGGCATCCTTGGGGGGAGGGGTGGTTGGAAGTACCCACTATAGAAGAGGGACAGGATCATGTAGGGAATGGACCAGGTGGGGGGTGGGATGGGTGGGAGGGAAATATAAGTAGCCTTGTACAATATATCTGCTATGATAATGTTTTGCATAGCTAGACATGTACAACATATACTGAATTACTTATCTCCCAAGAAGGAATGGGTGACAAGGGAGGAAGGAAATGGATCTGAAATTCGAGGTCTCAAGATTAAATGGTTCAAATATATATATATATATAAAAAAGAAAAGTACTTGGTAAGTCAGGAGACCTAAATTTGAGTGCTACGTCAGGCAAAAAACTGTCCTTCTTTCTTCATCCTTAAGATTGGGTAATATCCATCCTCTTTACTCCACATGCAGTAAGGCAAGGTATAGTAGAAGAGTATTGAACTCATTGTCAGAAGTCCCAGGTAGTTTCTAGCTTTAGTAATTGTTGAGCTGTGATATCTTGGACAACTCACTTCCTTTTCTTAATTTCACCCCAAGAATGAAGCAGTTGACTGCATGACTCCCAAGATGTGATCCAATTCAACGAATTTAGATTGTGAAAGCCCTGCAGCATGTATAGAGCACTAGATAAACATAAGCATATTATGTTATGTATTGCCAAAGCACAGTCTTAACTGAATAGAAAGAAGAGACAAATGGATTACAATGTTTATCTAGAGCTTTTGGATCATGGAATCCTAAAATAGCAGAGTTAGAAGGTACCTAAGAGATTATCTAGTCTATGGTTGTTGTTCTTCAGTCGTGCACAGCTCTTCATGATCTCATTTGAAGTTTTCTTGTCAAGGATATTAGAGTGATTTGCCATTTCCTTCTCTAACCCATTTTACAGATGAGGAAACTGAGGCAAACAGGGCTAGGTGTCTTGCCCAAGTTTACAGAGACAGTTAGTGTCCAAGGCCAGATTTGAATTCAGATCATCCTGACTCTAGGCCCATCCACTGTGCCACCTAGCTGCCCTATCTGGTCTAGCCTCTCATTTTATTTTTTAATATATTTCCATGGATTTAAAATTTGTCCCTTCCACCCCCTCCAATTTTAACAATAGAAGGATCATAAAACCACATCTTAAGCATGCATGACCAAATAAGATAAATTCCTACATTGGCCATACCAGAAAATTGTCGTCTTTTCATCTTAAGTTCTTCACCTTTCTGGAAGAAAGTGAATATGAAATGACCTCTTTCATCCCTACCATTCTAGATCCTATGATGATTCTATGGGTGCATGTTGAGAAAAATTCAGTGACTTGCCTACAGTATAGAGATAATAAGTAGCAAAGCCAAAATTGCATCTTAAGTCTTGTAATTTCAAGTTTTGTGATTTTGGGTGATTTTTCCTCTATAACTTTCTCTGCTGATTAGGTCCCTTGGATAATAAGAATAGGCTCTCTCAAGAGATTCATCTAATTTCTGGGAGTTTGTTTTTTGCATTTCTTTTTGAACCAAGTTGTTGGCATGGCTTTATGAGACTTTCTTGCCTTGAGGCTGGATAAGCAAGTGTTGAGCCTAGGTAACAGTTGAAAAAAGCTACTGTCTTTGAGAGGGGTCACTCAATTTTTTGAATAGTCAGAATAAGCAGCTTGTTTTCAAGGTATGATGCAAGAAGCTCAGGGAAGATCTTTCTGCCCCCAAATATATCTCCTGCTACTCATCACCATGCATAAAATTCAGATATTTAAATTTTATTTCTTTGGTTTTTGAGGTTTTTCAAACCAGTTCTAGTTAAGATTTCAACTAATATTTCCTATTCTTAAAACAATCTCCCTCTCCATCTCTTCCATTTCATGTTACCTACACATCATGCAAGGTCCTAATGGAATATCACTTTCAGGAAACTTTCTTGATGCTTTCCTCTCTCAGAAATCATCCCTCCGTTTTGTGATCTCATAACACTTTTTAGTTTTCTTAGGAATTTATCATATTAAATTTTGTTTCATATTTATCTGGGTCCAAGGCTTATTTTCCATGCTCATTGGTAAGCTTCTTGAGGAAAAGGACTATGTCTTCTGCATCTATGTATCTTTCAGGGGTGGGGAACCTGCACCCTCAAGGCCATATATGTCCTTCTAAGTCCTTAGGTACAGCCTTTTGACTGAGACCAAGTTTTACAAACAAATCCTTTTGTTAAGGGGATTTATTCTGTGAAGTCTGGATTCAGTCAAAGTGCTGTACTTGAGGACATAGAGGGCCACATGTGCCCTCAAGGCTGTGATTCATAAGCTTTTGGGTTCAGGGTTCTGGGGTATCCCTTTAAAAGTCAGAGGAGAAACAGTGGTCGCTGCTGCTGTTGCTGCTGCTGCTGCTGCTGATGATGATGATGATAGGAAAGAGAAAATAGAGAGAGGGGAGGGAAAGAGAGGAAAAAGGGTCGAAGAGGGAGAGATGATATTCTCAAGTTAAGCAGTGCACTTTGGGTTGCTTTTCCAGTGGTGCAGGTGAGCAGATCTCTGAACTCTTTCCACACTTTATTTCTTTTTGTCAATAGTGATGCACTTTGTGGTGATTACACATCAGGTTTTGGGGTACAGTGCATGACCATGAAACATACAAAGCTCTGTGACTTGTAAAGAAATGGAATTTCACTATGGCCTCATTAACACCACGCTCTTGACCAACCCACCACAGACTTACTACATGCATGACCCATGTGCTCAAATAAGCTAAAGGTACATGTACCATTTCCTGGTGGTTTGTTTGGATGCTATAGACAACACAGGGTAAAGTGTCACTCTGCTTAGAAACCTAAATTCTGGGGTCCCAAGCCATAGATTTAGAGTGAGTCCCACCCCCTCATTTTACAGATGAAGGAATTGAGGCCAGAGAGGTTGTGACTTAACAAATTTACTCATTTACCAAAACCTACACTGTTTCAGGTCTTCTTTGGACCTCTCCAGGATCTCTTTTCCTTCCCCAGGAAATTTATCATTGGGAAACTTCATTTTCTTGCAAAAACTAATCTGCCTCATTACTCATATCTCATTACTACCCTCTGCCCTTTTAACTGGAACCTGTGACTGGACAGCAGGGCCTCTGTTTAAGGAAGGGACCCAGCCCAGTCTTCTCCCCATTTACCACTAGTTACAGTGCTTTTAGACTTCTTTGAATTTCCACATCACGCCTCAGCACCAGGTACCTGCCCTTCCCCACCTTCCTTTTACCACACCATCCCTGTTTTTTCAGCTTCCTTTTATGTGTTATCTTCCTCCATTAGACTATAGACTCATTGATGGTAGAGACTGTCTTTGTTTTTATTTGTATTCCCAGTGCTTAGCAAAATGCCTGGCACACAGTAAGTGTTTAATAAATGTTTATTGATTGACAAATGGTAAGTAGTAAAGCTGGGATTTGAATCCAGGTTCTGATGCCAATTCTATATCAAACTACTAAATTCCCCTGCTTAGTTCTCCCCTATCCTACATATATCATGGTTGGCTGTGGTAGGGGGAGGAAAGACCACAAGGCATAGGATCATATGGATTGAGCGCCAAAATGGGCCTTAGAGGTTATCTTGTCTAACCTTCCCATCTTACAGATTATGAAACTGGAGGCCCAGAGAGAATATGTCCACTCCCCTTTGCCTCTGCTGCCCTGCCTGGAACAAGATGCCCCTCCCAGGAGAAGCTCATCACTTCTAAACTCACTACCATGTTGCTAACTCAAGCCTTGATTAACAACACCTCCCTCAGCCTCCTCTCCCCTTTGATTGAAGGTCTGGAGGGCAGAGTACCAAACTCTTCCCAATGCTTTCCTTTCTACAGGGCAGACACTGAACTCTCTCAGCTCACTCTACTTTCTATCTGCTGCACTGTCTGCTTTAAGCTCCACAGAACAATATATTCCCTGGTGTCCATCCTTTTCCCCTCCCTCCCTTTCCTACCTCTTTTGGTATGTTGGCTCCCCCCTTTAGACTATAAGCTCCTTGAGGACAGGTGCTATCTTTCTTTTTATTAGTTGTATCCCCAGTGCTTAGCATAGCACCTGGCACATAGTAGATGCTTAATAAATGTTTATTGGATTAAATTATATGACTTTATTAAGGACACACAGGAATTAAGTAACAGTGAGGATTTTAATTCATGCACCCTTTCTATAAATCACTGGGGTTCCCCCCATTGCACTTTGGTTCTCCTGACAATGTATGCTGTGAATTTTGGGGTGTACTTTTCACAGAAATTCTATGCTCACATTCCCCGGGATTTCTCAGCCACCTAGACTTGAAACTCCCCAACAACGTTTCTCATTTTATAACTTTTCTTTTGTGCTGATGCATCAAGAAGCTTTTATGCCTTCCCTGTGGATTTAAAGCCAAGGGTAACAGGTCATTTTATCTTTATAGTGAGGCTTTATAGGCAGGCTAAGTTCAGAAGGGGGCTGGGAGCCAGTGTTTCTTCAGAAAGCCGTGTGCTGCTGCCTCAAAGGACTCAAACAGGATAGGCTCCCTAGCAGTGAACACTGCACTTAGAATTACCATTAAAAGCAATTGCCTACCATGCTTCACCCTCCTGATTCAATTAATTCTGGGTCATCATTAATATTGGGTCACTCATGGATTCCTTGGTAGCTATTCACTGTAGTTAACATGAGGCAAGGTGAGCAAGTTAGAGTCCACAAATCTTGTATTTTTGTGCAGATTGAATCATCTCTGGTCTTATGTTCCTCCCCAGTTTGTTCTAGGACCAGTAGATAGCAGTATCACTGACAATGAGAGTGGGAACACTGCCAACTGAACCAGTCAATATTGTCCTAATGACCTCTCTCTCCACACTGGGGGACAAGCAGTTCACTTGGCAAGACAATCTTACCTCATTCCCAAGGATAGTAAAAGCCTACCCCTTCCCTCAAAAGAGCTAAGATGATCACTGAGAAACATCTTAGGAGAACTCCTTAAAACAGTAATCAGGCAGATGAAGAAGCTGGCTGGCAAGTCAGAGGCCACACCTGCAAATACTAGGGATGTAACAAATCATGGTCCTAATGTAATATTAATTAGATTTAAAACTTCTAGAGGGCAGGAACCAGGGTTCTTGGGTATATTGGCACATGTGTAACTGAAAGTTAGCACACCATTTTTGATGCTGATAATGGCAATGATGAGAGACTAGAAAATCTCCCTTTTTCAGTGAACGATTATGATAGTTCACATCACTTCAGTGCTTTATAGTTTATAAAGCACTTTCTTTCCTCATAACCTGCCCATGAAGTAGGCAGTGAAAATGTTATTTCCTTTCTATAGATGCCTCAATCGATTGAGGTTCAACAAAGTGACCAACCTGGCCATAATCATATAAGTAGTAAGTTTATAATTCATCAGATTTAGAGCTTATGGGGACCTTAGAGATAATAAACTCATGAGGTTACAGTTGTTGTTCATCCTTCATTTTAGAAGAGGATAAATGACATCATTGGTGATGTTTCAACTTGTATGTGAATTGGATTTAAGTGAGGCAGAGTCCTACAAAGATTTCAACCTAACTCTCTTTCCCAGTCACTGACATCCAGTGGCAGGACAAAGGTCAAAAAGACTGGGGTGATGGCCTGGGAGGCAGGCACATTACACAATATCTCATTCAACCCCTTATTTTACAAATGAGACAACTGGAACCAAGAGAAATTAAATGACTTTCCTGGAGTCAATAAACACAAAGCAGTCAGCATTCAAACCAACTGCTATAAAAATAATAAGACGGGGGTGGGTGGCAGCTAGGTGGCGCAGTGAGTAAGAGTGCTGGCCCCGGAGTTGATATGACTCGGGATCGGATCCAGCCTCAGAAAATGACCACCCACACATAAATAATGACTGGCCATGTAACCTTGAGCAAGTTACTTAACCCCAATTGCTTTAAAAAAAAATAGTAAGACACTTCCCTTGTAAACCCTCCACTGTACAGATTTTTGCAGGGGACATTTCCTACCTTCTTTTGTATGTTTCCCAAGACCTGCCATAAACAGCAACACCATGTTACTGAATTCCTGTTTCCTATCCCCACGTGGCAATGCCAAAAGTTTAACAAGCATTCTTAAAAGAACCTGGAGGAAACTAAGAAGCGTATTAAAATTACCCACAAAACAAGCTAAAATCAAGCTCTGTAATTAATGCTCAGCATTTAATAGACTGTGAAGTTGCAGGTGATCTGAAGGTCAGGACTAAGGTTTGCCATGCTCAACCCAATGAGTATAACAGAACACTAAGCTTTGTGCTTGCCCCATGTACAAAGGGCTTTAGGTTGGGGAATTAGAGAAATCCCAATTAAACCCTTTCATGTGGATTTCTCATTAGATCTTTTGACAGGAAAGCTACAGAAAATTAAATGAGCCAGAGACCTCCAGCAGAGATTTTCATCCAATTTAATGTTTCGAAAGAGACTTGTTATCTTGTCAAGAATAATTCAAAAATCCAAATAAGAGCAATCGAATCAGCAGAATTTAAGCCTCCAGATAACAATCATTTTGAACAGCCAGCCCTAGCATTTAAACAGCTGAAGTGGCGTTCCTGAGCTGCTGCCCAGGGCAGTTTTACTCTCCTATCGGCTCAGTTCTATCTTTGCTTTCTGAGGTAACTCACTCCCCTACCTTCTGAATATTTTTTCCCTTTAGAACCTAACAAGGGGCCAGGGAAATACCATCAAAATGGAGTAAATGCCTAGATCTCCTCCCTCTGTCCTTACTTCCCTTCCTCCTCTGGCAAGTCCTAATTTCTACACCTCCATTCTGTGGCCTTTGGATAAACTCAATCCTCTGGCTATCTCTTGCATGCGGCTGTGCCTTCCATGTGAAGCAGGAGCATAGTCTTTCTCCTAGTGTCTCCTCAGAGGAGGTTTATGGCTAGAAACAATCACATTGGCTTAGAATCTAATTCAGGCTTGGTTCTTTGCAATTCCAGCTACAGGCGGCTACTGGTATAATGGGACTACTGAGGAATGTGTTTTCAATAATGAAAACAATAACAAGACCATTCCTATAACTTAAACATAAGAGCTAGGGCAGTGTCTTGACCTAATTTCCCTTAGGCTCTCTGCCGTCATCTGGGTATTTACCAGGTAAGATTTATACAGAATGATTTTAGGACTGATTCCTAGGGTCACTTCCCAGACTTAGGCTTGCAAGAGCTTCTTTGTGTAGCCTAAGCTACACAACTCCAGAGAACACTTGTCTCCATATGATCATTGTCCCCTAAAATTAACGGAGAGCTATTTATCTGGGTAGAAGAGGAGAAATCCACTGGCAGGACTTTAGCACAGTGCCTATTATACAGTAGGCACTTAATAAATGCTGCTTGTTGTTTTTATTGTCATTGTTATTGATAGCCATATCCTAGTAGGCCTCCCAACCACACCATCAGAAATGCCTTCCTGAATCAGACCAATGGTCTGCCTAGCTCAGGTTTTGCTTCTAACAAGGGCATAGAGTGGCATTCTGGTTGTTTTCCCTGATACCAAAGTCTGAAGTTAAAGATGGCCCTCGATGCCCCTGATTTACCCCAATCGTCTATTTGCTCAACTTGTTATAGTAGTGTCCTAATGGGTCTTCCTATCTCCAGTCTTTCCCCTCATCAATCCATCCTTCACATTTATTCCTAAGTAATTTCCTTAAAGCATCACTCTGATTATTTTGGTCCCCTGAACAAGAAACTTCAGTATCTCCCTACTGTCTTGGAAACAAGGGCCTAACTTCTTGAAAACTGAGAATTCAAGGCCCTCTGTGATTTGCCTCTAGAACATTTTCTTAACTAATCCAATCCAACTCCCATATTCATTACTGGATATACTTCATGTGGGTGACTTCATAGCTGTGAATATTCCATTTATAAGATCACAACCTTTCTGTTACCTTTGGTAGACAACATCATAATTTATTCTGGTTAAAAAAAAACCTGGTGGTCATATGTCTAAGATAGGGAACCTCTCCTTGAGCTGCTTCTCAAATAGCAGCTCTTGACCAGGCCCCTATTCAAAGCAGTGCTGTCTTTATAGGACCTACCAGAACTTATGCTCCCTTAGCATAGCCTTTGAGAAGCCTTGATGAGGCACCACAGGAAGACTTTAAGGAAGGAGAGTTACACAAAACCCTTCAAGCTAAATCAAATACATGAAGTAGGGAACTCACTGCCCTATTCCAAGGGGTAAGGCAGGACTAAGAAGAGAAAGCTTGAACACCACTAAGCCACACTGGGGTTATTTTTGTCTGAAGATGCTGGACTTTAGCCTTGGACCTCATTTACTCATTCTTCCCCATTATATTCACTCACTGACTCATTGGCTGAGCACTTAAGGCACACCTGTGATGTGAAACCATACTAGGTGCTAGGTGTAAATTGCAAAGTGCTATATAAATGTGTTGTTTTTGCTGGAAAGCAGAAAAGCAGTCACAGCCACAATCCCTGAGACATTCACAAACTTGTTGGGGAAATAAGATGTTCAGTCATGTTATTTCAGACTTCAGACCTGTGTGTTCCAGCCAAATTGGACCATTCACTATATCCTGGATTTCATCCTGCCTTCTCCTATCTTTAGATCTTAGCTCACCCCTGTCCCTCCCAACTGGAATGAACTCCTCACTCCTTCCCATCCACCCATGTGTCCACCTGCTGACATCCAAGCCATCTTTTAAGCCCAGCAGAAATGTCACATCCCTGATTCCCTTCCTCATCTCCTCAGCTGAAGGTGAGCCTTTCTTACTCAGATTTCTCTAAGTGCTTTTTTTAGTCCTCTCCTTTAAGTTCATCATTTTAATATGTGTTATAATTATGTATATCCATGTTGTTTGTCCTATAATGGGGGGGACATACTGGTAAATATTTTAAAACCAGCAAAACACACTTTTAAGTTTAATCTGCATCAGTAATGTTTTCTCCATTGGTTTCTTAAGTCTAAACAATCAACAAAGCAATAAATTGAGCTGTGATATGTAGCATCTGCTGATTTCGGAGACGTGAGGGTTCACACCGAAAGTTCAACAGTTGTCACTCAAACTGGTTCCAACTCACTCCTGCCTGAAGCAGACACTTTGAGTGGAGGGAATATTCATCCTTCTCTAGATCAGCAGCAAGCTGGGCACTGCTTGACAGAGGCCACAGGTGCTGACCACTTGCATCAAGCTGACTCTTGAACATGCTGAGACCTTGTCCTAGGTTCTTTCCTCTGGGATTGCCCTATTATGGTCCTTCAGCAGGATAATTAGGCTCCCCAATTGTCATATCCATTGATACCTACCCCTGCCATGTATATTATGGGAACAATTCTATTTTTCTCTTTAGTCTATAGTTGTCTCCCCCCCAAAGGAGGAAGTAAAGGAAATGCAACATAAATCAGATATGAAACAAACACTATATTCTCATAGAAAAAAAAGGAATTCTAAGCAATAAAGAACCAGAGGATTATTAGAACAGAATCCAGTAACTTATCACTATGAGTACAATGATTTGGGAAGCTAATATTCAAATTTTAATGGAGCACAAACAGCTTCTTTGTGAGGCTGCTAATTAGCTGTTTTATATTTCTCCTCCACTGGGCAGAGTCCCAAAGCAATGTTATTTTTTGGAGGCCTCTCTCTGATACCTCTTCAGGGCCTCTTTCTCTCGTAGATATGCTTTCTTTGTTACAAGACTGATATTGAGACAGCTATTGCCACGTGACTACTCCAGTAGACAGCTTCCCTTGTCTCAAGCATTTGCAGACTCTCCAGGACCTTTGGATTTTCATAAGGTTGATGCTAGAGGAAAGGAAACTCAAAAAGAGAAAAGACAGCCAGAATTTTCTCGTGATACAAAACCAGGAATTGAGTCCATACTTCATGTAAGTATCTAGGCCCCTTGAGGATGTGGCCTCACCATTATGCCAGAGTATGGAAGGACCCTTTCTGCCACCCCCAACTGTTGTCCTATCTTGTCTTCTCAATAGGTCCTCCCAAAAGACCCACCATCCAGAAGTTGCCTTTTTTACTTCCCTAGTGTGGTAAACTGAGTCATCAGCTTTTCCAACTTAGCAAACAATCAGGGACACTCAGTCCAGTGATGAATTATGCATAGCTAGAAGAAAGCAAAGGGTAACTCAAATTTCCACACAATCTCCTAGGAGCAAGCAAAGAATATTTCCACATACTCCAGAAAGGTGAAGGGGAGCTGTCCATGAACTTAACTAGAATGCCCAAAGTAAGGCCACCACTGGAGGCAGCACAGTACTTACTCTAAACATAGCAAATATTTGTTTACTAGAATATTTCCAATTTTATAATCATGTAGGTATCTAGGCATATAATCATTCATAATTCTGTAGCACTTTGGGGAATGTACTAAACTAGTAATACCCCCATTTTACAGATGAGGAAACAGGTTCAGAGATGTTAAGTGACTTGGCCAGGGTCACTCAGCAGTTAAACATCAGAGGTGAGGCAGATTGAACTCAGAGCTCCTAACTCTAAATTAAGTGTTCTCTCCACTCTACTGTCCTGCTTCACCTTTGCTTTTTCCAGCTTGTTTTGTTTTCCCCTGTACCACCTCTTGAGGTTAATGAAATCTATAAACTTTCATCCCACTGAGTAAAATAAAACTTCCTTGTGTGCTTTCAGGAAATGAAGGAGGATGTTTGTTCTCATATCTAGGATTTTGTGAACAAGATCATGTTAACCCCTCTTGTTCCCTTTGTGAACTCATTTATTTTGATGTTATCCCTTTCCTCAGGCTTCTGGAGAGGAAAGGAACACTATTTGAAGGTCAGTTATTAGTATTCCCAGCAGTAGAATACAAGGGAAGGGAGGGAAAGTACTATTTTATTTTTGTCTCTATATCCCCAGCCTGAAAGAGAGAGTGTTGTATAATGGGTAGATAACTGGTTTTCCTAGCAAAAAATCCTAGGTTCAAGACCCATTCCTGCCACAAGCTGGCTGTGTGACCCTGGCAAGTCATCTGCCTCTCAGTGCCTCAGGCAACTTTTTGAGTTAGAAGTTGGAGAAGAGATGCTGATATGTACTGATAAAGAGAGTTCCCTTACTGGGACTTCCCTCTACCAATGAAATTAGAAGAACAGTTTCCCCCACCCCCAAAAAATCTCCAGCTTAATACAATGCTTTGCATATCTTTTTGTTTTTATTCAGTCATTCCAGCAACTCTTTGTGACCCCGTTGGGGTTTTCTTGGCAAAGATATTGGAGTGGCTTGCCATTTCCTTATCTAGCTCATTTTACAGATGAAGAAACTGAGGCAAACAGGATTAAGTGACTTGCCCAGGATCACAGTAAGTGTCTGAGACCATATTTGAACTTAGGAAGAGGAATCTTCCTGACTCCGGGCCTGGCACTCTATCCACTGCACCACCTAGCTGCCCTTTGTGTATACTAGGCACCTTACAAATATGTGTTGAATTGAATTGAAAGGGGTTTTTCATTCATAAGTATTTTCATTTCATTTTCATTATATGATAGCTTCCTTCACATCTAATTTCTTCTTTGAGACTTCTCTGCCTCTTCATGTCTTTAAGTTCAATGACACAGGTAATATTACAAGAATGTGTTAAGGATCTGTCTTTTTAAAGCTCAGTATCATGACAATCTCACTATTTCTGCCTGGAGCACCACTCTTTATTCAGTCGCCAACCCTTGTAACCTCAAGGCTAACTCTGACTGTCCTATCTCTTATCCAATCAATTATCACAATCTGCTGGTTGCATCCTCCCAGTATCTCTCATATTTCCTGTCTTTATTCTCATGGCCACAATCCTAGTATAGTTCCTGATTACCAGGATTATTACAATAGCCTCCTTATAGATCTTGTGAACTCCACTCTCTTCCCCCTTCTAATGCAGCCTTCATAGCACTGCCAAACTAATCTTTTTTATACAATAGATGTAAACACATTACTTCTCTCCTCAAAAAGTCTTTAGAAGTTCCTTATCACCTTCGGACTAAAGCTGACATGTTTTTACTTGACCCTCAAGACCTTTCTTTTCCTATTCCATCTACCCAGCCTTATTTCATACTCCTCTCCTCCAGGCACACTATATATGCCAGTCAAAGCAAATAATTCTTCTTTCCTCCCCCTACCTTGTTTAGGTTAATCTCTATGACTGTAATGCCCTTTCTGTCCACCTTTGTTTTGGTTTTTGTTTCTTTCCTATTCTATTCTATTCTTTTCCTTTCCTTTTGAGCCTTTTCTAGGCTGGAAGTGCAATGGCCACTCATAGCTCACTCCCAATACTGATCAGCATGGAAGATTTGACCTACTCCATTTTTCCAGCCTGGGCCAATTTGCTTCTTCTTATGCCGCTTGGTAAGCCCTCCACTCCCAGGGGCTCATTGTATTGGCAGCTCAGAACTCCTTCACTCAATATATCCTCCATCCTCATCCTCAGGGGTTACAGGGATACACTACCACACCTGGAATCTGTCATTCTTTTCCCATTTAATTCCTAGCCATCTTTTAAAGCTAATTAAATGCCACCTTCTCCAGGAAGACTCTCTTGATATTCCTGGTAAATAACAATCCTACCAACTAGGGATGATAGGTGTTTGAGGGACTCCAATGACCAGAGTCCTTTGGTGGGCAAGTCTGGAATGAATTCATAGGCTCAAGCATTCTGAGTTTAGTTGGTAAAAGTTTATTGCTATGCTTTATAGTGGGCAACAGTTCTTAGGGAACCTGCAACCTTAAAGGGGGTAGAATTAAAGTTTTTATAGAATAATCCATAGTATAACCTGTGCCAATTATGCTAACTAGGTGAGTAAGGGTGGGATTAGGGAGGAATTAAGGAGTGGTCAATGCTTAAAGGAACATGCACTTTTAATATTTATTGCACAGGCATATTGCCCATAATTTACTTGGAAATAGCCCAAGGTGGGGGCTACCTGGAGGTGTGGTTTTAGGCTTGAAACATCACTAAGTCAACTAGGGGTTAGGGCTGACCAGTCTGCTACCCATCGATGTCATGTTTGACAAGATGAATGTTGGTAACCTAAGCTAATGGGGATTCAGGATGGGCCTAATTGGCTGAGTAGTTAACTTACAGATAGTGCATTGAAGGATTCATAGGTACAGCTGGCCATTATACTAAGGGGAGATAAACAGTTCATTGAATGGTTGCTAGGCAGAGTACTAGCAGGAGGAAGGGGCAGAGATAATGCTCTAAGGCTGGGGAGATTTGAGGCTAGGGAGAAATGTGGTTTTGCAAACTGATATGATTTTACAAACTGTGGTTCAAGCACAGGCACCCAAGCACCCCAGCGCTACCACTCAGATCTAACATTGCAATTTGTTTTGTAGTGTATTTTCATTTGTTATTGTGTATCATAGCTACCTGTACTCTGTAAAATCCACAAGGGCTGACACCATATCTTAACATAACTTTGTATCTTTCCTAGTACCTAGCACAGTTATCAGCATACAATAGGAACTTAATAAATGCTTGTTTACTTGCAAAATCAAATCAACAAACATTTATTAAGTTGCTATTGTACGCTAGCTTTCTGGGCTCTTGGGACCTCTGGAACCTCAAAGCAGCATCCTGCAAAGAAATGATTGGTTCTTTGGCAGTGGTCTCCATGATGGATGGCATGTACCCCTGGGGTTATAGCATGACCCCAATGAGAGTGTGACCGACCAATGGAAGGTGGGAAGATGAGTCACATTCCACCTCCCTTGTAATAGATTATTATTGGCTTTTCTCTAATATAACCAAAATACACATTTCATTCATTATCTCTCTATATTGACTCCTCCTGTGGCTTTGCCAGGTGTTGCCCCCTGCCCAGAAGTTATGACCTGTGACCCAGATACTTGAAGCAGTTATGCAGGCAAAATTCCCTTTCTTCCTCCCCTCAGCTCTATGTTCATCCCCTTCTTCCCCTCTACTTCAGATTACCTTGTGGTAGATACTTTTCAGTGCACAGGTTCTGTGTAACCAATGACTAAAAGTGCTACTTCTATTCCTACCTCTTCCATGTTAATGGGTCAGAGTGAGTTGCATAGGCTGAGTAGTCATGGGTAGGTCACAATCTGAATTACAGATCTTATATCCACCCCCCAACTCTACCAAAAAACAAAAAACAAAAACCCTGTTCTTTTGAACATCCTGATTTCTGCCAAAGGCAACAAACACTGCTTTTCCATTCACTGAGGTTCACAACTTTGATGCCATTCAGTGTCTCTCCATTTTCCATCAGTACCTCTGCTTGGTTTGAACTCCAAGGAACACCAGGCCTCCTCCAAGATAACTTGGTCCCCTGAGATCTCATCATCATGAACACTGACTCAGCACCTTCTCAGCTCCCTCAGTTGCTTATTCCCTTCTTTCCCCATGTCTCCTGAATTATTGCAATAGCTTCTTATGGTCTACCTGCCACAAGTCTCTCCCTTCTCCAGTTCTTTCTACACAACTGCCAAGTGATTTTTCTAAATCATAGGTTTGAGCTTGTCACTTCCCTGCTCAATAAATTCTAGTGGCTTCCTAGTGATTTCAGGGTCAAACAGTTTATCTTCATGTTATCCCTTTAAAATATCTATTTTGTGTAAGTACATATGTATTAGTGTAGTAATAGAACTATATCATTTACAAATAAGCAAACACACATATTGGGAATAAAAACTAAAAAAAAATTTTATTGATGGTGTGGATGGTTTCAAAAGTTTAGAGAACACTTTTCTAGGGCATTAGGAAGAAGTAAACCCTCCCTTCCTCCTCTGGCCCCTAGGAGAAGATTGCAGCCTCATGGAATGGAAGGAACCATTTACTGAAAATAAAGAATTTCTAGGTTTTTAATCCTAGTTCTGCCACTAACTTCCTGTATGACCTTGAGCAAATCACCTCTGTTCTATACCTTGATTTCCTATTCTGTAAAATGAAGCAAAAGAACTAAATGATCTCTAAGCTCCTTCCCATTCTAATATTCTATGATATTTTAATTCCGTGAGATGAGCTCTCCAGCTCCATTGCGTTTCATGGGTTTATAACAATCTGACTCCTGGCCTGGAACCTGATTATAAGAATCATGCTAGTTGTCTTGTTAAAGAAACCAGCAGCCCTAAAGCTACAATCTCCCAGGAGACCCAGTAATTTCCCAGAGCCGACCTGGATTAACTTCTGCTGTCTTGACCAAATGATGACCTGGATAAATGCCTTCTTTCTTCAGAAACTTTCCTTGAAGTTTGTGATCTTAGTTTTCCCTCCCAGATACCCATTCCCAAGGACAACGTGGCCTACTGGTGGTGTGGCGATTTCTTTTCTGTGAGTCTTGCCAAAAAGGAGAGGCACTTAACTGGAACTTTGGTCCTAAGTCCCAGGGCTCTTGGGGAATAACAAAGAGAAAAGAAAAACAAGCAAGCCTGTTAAATTTATCTTAAGCATTTAGGAGGCAAAAAGATGCTTTTACTAGTTGGATCACTTAGAATTCAGTGAGGCCTCTTATAAGATATCGAATCCCACAATTGAAAGTGTATTGAAGCCTTTCTCCTTTTCATCCCCAAAGAGTCCTCTAGGGGCAGGAATAATTTATGCCAGACAAGTAGGAATTTCACCAAACCTTCTATCAATGAAGCCTGGCTGAGTTTGTCAAACAGTTTTGTGGGCAGGTAAATTCTTGGAGCTGGTTTTTCTAAGTGCTTTTCACCGCTCCCCAAGTCTATACAATTTCTCTTAGGAATGAGTCACTCCAACAAAGAGCAGTCTATGGACTCCTCACTAAATGTAAGAACTTCATTGAATCCTCTCTGCCCATTTGAGGAAACAGGTTCTCCCTCCTCCCTCCTCTAGGCCATTTCCATCCTTAGCTCATAGCCCTCACTGACCTGAGAAATACAGCCAGGCCCCTGGAACACCAAGATAGAATTGTCAGCTCTCAGAAGATCTCATTTATAGAGTGTGGCAGCAGGGCTTCCTGTGGAAGCCTCTGCCATACCTCTGATTGGTTTCATTCACCCAAAATGGGCCATGTCAGTCGAATCAGTCCTCCCATGCAGCATGTCCAAATCATCTGGCAGCCATGTTTTATTCAACAGCACCTGCTTCCATATTTGCCGATGACACTAGTTTTCCCTGAAATATTTTCCTGTCAGCTTTTCATTGAATAATTTGCCATCTCCCCCATTAATAACCTAGTAGGGGTAAAGACTCATGATAAATACACCAGGGATTTCATTGGAACTCTACTAATAGTGTGCTTCTTCCTAACCAATGATTGTAAGCTCTTTCCTCAGATAACAATTTTTTATTATAAGTAGTGTTCAACAAACTCAATAGCAGTCCCTGGCGATTGCTGGTAACAGAAGCCATATGGAACTGTAATTTCAGAGTCCCACTGATCTCATTTAGTTTTATGCTATGTTGGATTAGATGTCAAAGTTGTCTTTGTGCCATCTGCAAGATTTCTTCCACTCTGGATGGCTTTGCTCTGCTCTTGGGTATCTAGAGATTCATTCTTTATATCTATCACTTGGATTAAATTTCTTAAAGGAGGCCATTCGGCTTAATTTATTCCCCTGCCTCTGGTTTTAAAGGATACAGGACTGAATTGATTCCCTCAAATCCTGGCAACTCCAGAGGTAGGTCAGCAGGTGAGAAAGTTGGATAAAAAAGCAAAATGTATCCCTTTTGGTCTTGTCCAGAGGAGGAATATCATCCTGCTCTACTGAATACTGGTTTAAATCCAATCCTCATCCCTATCTACAGGGGGGAAAAGCTGAAAATAACATACATTGGAATAATTAAATGTAGGACAAATAATAGGAAGCCCCTCTTCATACAGCAGGAGTATATTTACCCTGAGATGTGGCATAGGCTCACAATAGAATACTGACTGCCAGCTATGTTGCTTTGATGGATCTATGATTTTTGATAAGGAAGGAGAGTGGGCTTTCTCTACCCTGCCCAGCATTCCCATTCTGGGTAAATCTCTGAGTCTTTCCCTGAAATCCTCCATGAATACAAAAGGGTTCCTAAATAGAAAAAACAAATAAATAGTTTAGATAAATTTGTTGGGCAATCAATCACCACTTATCTATTAAGAGGCCCCTGTGTGCCAGATGTTGTGGTCCCTACTAGAAGATATAAATACGTAAGTGAAATGGTGCCTGACCTCAAGGAGCTTGCTTCTGTGGGGAAAACAAAGTACCCACATACAAATAAGTACAGGATGTATGTAAAGAAAATACAAGATAATTGCTGGGGGAAGAGAGGAGGGGGTCACTGGTGAGAATAGGAAGTGATACCTAAACTGACCTTAGGAAGGAGGCTTAGGATTCAATGTAAGGAGAAAGTGCTTTGCAGGCACAGGGAATATGGATGAGAATCTGTAATGAATTAAACTATGAATTCTTCCCTACGCATGGGAATCTCTCCCTTCTCATTCTACATTATTTAAATATATTATTTTAAAAAATAGATGTTATTGGTGTCTTTTTGTATTTATATCACTAATATTTCCCCCAGTATTCTCACCTCCTCCCCCTCCCAGGAAGTCATCCTACATAATACATTTTTTTTCCCAAAGAGAGAAAGTAAAAAAAAAAAACTTCAAAACTGATCAATACATCAAAAAAGTCTGAAAATATACTAGTCAGGGAGCTCTTACCTCTACAGCACAGTGGAGGGGCGGGGGGGGGGTGTCCTTCTTCTATCTCTTATTCTGAGTCAGATTTGTTCTTTGTAATTTCACAGCTTTTATGTGCACACATGCGCACATGCACATGCATGTGTGGTTGTTCTTTCCATTTGTAAGAGAGGAGTAAAGGAATCCAGGTATTTAAGGGCAGGAGTCCTGAGAAGACAGATGGATTATACCCGAACTCTAATCCATTTTGTAATGGCCCCATGTATTGAGAAAGTTCTTTCTTAGGTTGAGCCCCAATCTCTCTCTAACCTCTACCCAGTTGTTGTAGGTGAGATAGTGTGATACATAAATGGCAATGTGGTAGAGTAGACCAGGTGTCAGGAGCCCAGCACTACCGATAACTGGCATGGGGAAACTGAACAGGCCATTGAAGAATTCAGGGCCTCAGCATCCACATTTGTAACATGATGGGAAGAAGGTGAGAGGACAGAGGTGTGGATGGAATAAATAACTGCCAAGGATCTCTAAGGACAGCTGGGTGGCACACTGGGTACTCGACTTGGAATCTCAAGACTCATCTTCATGAGTTCAAATTCAGCCTCAGACATTTATTAGCTGTGTGACCCTAGGCAAGTCACTTAACCCTGTTTGCCTCAGTTTCCTCATCTGCCAAATGAGCTGGAAAAGGAAATGATAAACCATTCCAGTATCATTGCCAAGAAAACCCCAAATGGGGTCACGCAGAGTCAGACACATCTGAAAAATGACTCAACAACAACAAAAGGGTCTTAAAGATCTTTGTAAATGGCAGCTATTATTTGTAAGTACTATAGGAGGTCAGAGAAGAGATATTCTCATAGTCAAAGAAAAAATGATGGTGAAGGTATGACTATTATACTGTAAGCTCTTTGAGGGCAAGGAGAATGTTGCTTATCTTCAGATGCCCAGCACTAATGCCTGGAATACAGTGAGTACTTAGTGTCTGTTGACTTGAAAATGTCTTTTGAATTGGACTTGAGCCAGGTAGGATTTGTATAAGAAGAGGACATCTGAGGCAAAGAACGAAATATGAAAAAAAGGTAAAAATTAGGAATTAGCATGGTCTCTGTGGGTGAGATAGAGGAAAGATAGATTAGGGTGAGATTATAGAATGACATGCTGGGTAATTCGGACTTTTATATTATAGGTAGAGGACAATGATAGAATGAAAACATTTTAGGAAGATTACTCTGGCAGCACATAAAGGACAGATTGGAGCAGGAAAAGGCTGGAGACAAGGAGACTCATTAGGATGCTATTAAAAGCCTGATAATTTCTACAGTTGTCCAAATTCTTTTGAACAATTTATTTATAATGAGCAAGCTGGGTGAGAGCTACAGATGATGAAAACTCATAATTTGGTCTGTTTTATTTACCTTTTGCATTGCTCTGGTCATGTTATCCCTCTGCTCAGAACCTCCCAATGCCTCCCTATTGTCCACTAAATAAAGTTCAGACTTCTTTGCCCTACACAATCTGGTACCATTCTGTCTTTTCAACCTTATCTCACATTATTCCCACCCACCTTCCCTATGTTCCAACAAAACTGCAATATTTTCTGTTCTATGTACACAATTTTCAATTTTCCAACTCTGTAAGTGTGCACACTATTTCCTCACCCACTCAACCTTACTACCCTCCTCTTCCATCTCTACCTGAATTGAATCTCAGCTCATCCTTTAAAACCTAGCTCAAATGTCATCTCCTCTAGGAAGCCTCTCTTGATTTCTCAACTAATAATAACCTTTTCTTTCCCCAATTATGGTGTGAAGAAATCAGTTTATATCAACTTGCAAGAGCTGATTGTTAAAGTTTTAGTGTGAACATTTACATTTTGGAAATTGGCTACAAATCAGAGTTTGATTACTGTGTTGTTTATCTAAACTTAAGTGATAGAGAAAATGGTAATAATGTGGACAATAAAAGTGTGTCCTGCATACATTTTTCTACATTAACAACCAGAGATCTGCTTGTTAAACTTTTACCAGCATACCACTGTCTCTGGGTTAAAAAGGCATTTACTCCAATGTGGACTCAAACTCTTTTTAAATGTGTGGTCCTGAACAAGACACTTAGCCTCTAAGTTTCAGGTTCCTTAGCTATAAAATGGAAATGTGGGCACTACTTCCCTCAGAGTTTCTGAGAAAAGCATTTTGTAAACTTTGAAGTACCATAGAGATGTGAGCTATTTTTATCACCTGCACTTATCATCTATTGGATGTGTTGCCTTCCTCATGGCCTCTAAGCTTTATGATGGGTGTTCAGCAAGGACTGGAAGCTCTGGTATAAGGACTTGCCAAGTTCTTTTCAGGTTGCTCATATATCTTTGGTGTCTGTCTTTAACCCAATTCTCATATGTATGTCCAAGAAGCTTTTACCAGGCTATATACCTGTAAAACCATTTTAGAAGAAGAGCTAAACCAAGTTGAAGGCAACAGATAGGCCTCAGTCCCATCAGTAAGTTGTGGGGATGTCTACCCCAAATATAGGAAGACTTCCCCTGGGCGGGGGGGAATGGGGGAATGAGAACAATTTGTTCCAAAGGCAGCTAAAGCAGGGACTTTGGAGTGCTTAGCACTTGATCAGACGTGGAAAATGCCAAAGTCGGCAACTATCCCACATCACCACCAGTCATCTTGACTGTTGTCGTGCCACTGGACTTCAATGATTCTGGAAGAGAGAATGAGACTGATGAGTTTGTGCAGCTCTGCCATTTTGACAGCTGTGTAAAGAATGGATTAGAGAGGGAAGAGACAAGGTACAGGGAGCCCCAGTTAGCAGACTATTGCAGTAATCCTAGTGAGAGGCAATGAGCAACTGCATTAGGGTAATTGTGGGATGAGGAGAAGGAAGGGCACCCATGAGAGATGTTGAGGAGGTGGCACTGACAAGACTTGGCAACTGGAGGCATAGAGGGAGGCAGTGAGTGGAAATTCCATCTCCTGGCTTTGCCTCCTTTCCATGATATTTCTAAGCCATTTTACTATTTCTAGGGTCCTTCTTTATCTGCATAACACAGTAAATCAGTACTGATCTTGGCACTTATTTTATTTGGCCTCTATGAAAACAAACCAACCTGATGGCAAGAGACTTTTTTTGAAGTCTGGCTTGACAGTTTATGTAGATCAAATCAATTTGCCAAATTTCCACTTTACTTTCATGTATAGAAATGAAGTCTTTCCCTGCCAACAATCTTCAGCTTGAGTTTTTTCAAAGCTACTGACCTCCTTTTTCTTAAATATTTAAAGGACAATATTTTGAAGAGGTTTCTTGGTTGGTTGGTTGTTATCCAGGACTCTATCTTCTACATGGAATGATTGTTTTCTCATGAAAGATGCCTAAAGTTAGTCTGCTGCTTATTTAATCAGAATAGCTCACATTTACATACACTTGATAGCTAGGTGGCACAATGGATAGAGTGTTAGGCCTGAAGTCAGGAAGACTCCTCTTCCTGAGTTCAAATCTGGCCACAGACACTTACTAGTTGTGTGACTCTGGCAAGTCAGTTGCAAAATGAGCTAGAGAAGGAAATGGCAAGCCTCTCCAGCATCTTACCAAGCAAACTCCAAATGGAGTCACAAAGAGTTGGACATGACTGAAGTGAATGAACAACAAAATTATGCACAGGATTTAATTTGATTCTCATATTAACCCTCACAAATATGATTATTTTCATTTTACAGAGAAGGAAATTGAGGCTCAAGGAGATAAAGTAACTTACCCAAGGTAATTTTTTTGGGAAAAACAAACTTTTGATTTTATTGGCATCAGGAACTCTCAATGAAAAAATTCCCTATACCAATGTAGAGCAAGATCTGCTCTATAATTTTCAGTACCTTAGGCACTGAGAGGGTAGGGGTCTGGCCCAGAATCACAAGGCTAGTAGGGGTCCAGGGCAGGACTTTGAACACAGGACTTACCAACATCAAAGGTCAGCTCTCTATTTAGTACAGCAATGGTATCAAACTCATAGGCTGCTGAAGGGTACATAAGGATCCTTGCCAGCTGCATATTGATTTAGAAAACCACACATTAACTATGTTTTATTGTATTTTTATTTATTTATGCTAAATATTTCCCAATTACATTTTAATCTAGTTTAGACTGCCATCAGGAGAGTTGTAGGTTGTATAGGATCAGGCAGCTCCATATTTGACACCTCTGTACTGCACCATACTTGCTCAAGGTAGCACAGATAGTTAATGGTTAATGACCTGGATTTAAGATTCCATATTCTTCTCCCTAGACTGTACTTACTCCTACATTGCCTTCTGGTGCTGAGTCTAACACTCTCATCACCTCCCATTCTTATAAAACTATAGGTGGTGAGAACTGGTAGGAATCTTAAGAAAGTCCATTTATTCCAACCTACCCATTTTGCAGATGCACAGGCATGGGAAAAGTAGGAATTGAATTGGCACTTCCCCCCAGCTACTAGTGCCTCCTCCCCAACTCCAACAAATAATCTTATATTTATTTTGTATGTATTTTATGCACATGTGTTATCTCTCCAGATAGAATATAAATTCCCTGAGAGCAAGGACTATAAAATGTATGTCTTTCTAAGCCCAGTACCTGACACAGTACTTGGCTCAGAGCAGAGCCTTAATGAATGCTTCTGGACTAATTGATTTCTTATTAAGAGTGCACTCTTTCACCATCCTGCCTAGAACAAAGCATCCACTGTAAATGCTTCGCACACACTTTTCAAAATAGAGACAGCTCCTCACTTTGTTAAAAGTTGGAAGGAACCTCTTATCATCCACAGACTTGGCCCTATAGATTTGTTCTTGCAGCCCGATAGTGACTATGAAAGTTGTCAGGGCTAACAGTCTGAAAGTACTTGAGGGACTCCATCTGTCTTGCTGGCACTTTTAAAAATAAGGCTGAGAGGGGCCTGCCTTTCAGCAGCCCTTTACTAGGAGGAGGGGGAATGAAGGGAGGGAGGGGATGACATGTTTGGCAAAGGTTTCCAGCTGCTAGGGGTCCCACAGGGATCCATTTGGGGCCATTACCAGCAAGGATTTACAGCCTGTGTCGTGGCTGGGGATAGATTCCTCCCAGAGCACCAGGTTGGGTTTTGCTTTTCAACTGATGCCCTATAGAGATATGTTTGCATGTCGGTAAATCAGCTCAACCCAAATGCCGAGACTGTTTCTACAGGCAGAGATTATCTGACCAATATAAAAAAGCAGATGGGAGCCCGCCTAGTTAAATGTCATCAAGCAAGGGAATTACGGTAATATTAAAAGAGAGGAGGAAAGAAAGCCTCACTAACTCTTTGCCAGCATCTCAGAACTGTCCTGGCTGTGGAGGATATTCTAGTGAGGGTGTTGCTGAAAAGACTATTAACTTAGCTGGACCAGTCATGTAGAATCATGGAATGCCAGGGCTGAAAGCACATTAGATATAATTAAAGTCAATTCCTTCATTTTGCAGAGGAGGGAAGTGAGGCCTAGAGAAGAGAGTTGATTTGCTCAAGGAGAAAGACAAGCAAACAGACAGACAGACAGGATCACAGATGGAAAAAGAGAGAAAGCAAAAAAGAAACAGGAGACAGAGAGCTGGAGACAGATATGGAGAGAAACAGAGAGGAACGAAGGAAGGAAGGAAGGAAGGAAGGAAGGAAGGAAGGAAGGAAGGAAGGAAGGAGGAAGGGAGTGAGGGAAGGAGGAGGGAAGGAGGAGAGAAAGAGAAAGAAAAGAGGGAAGGAAGGAGGAAGGGAAAGGAGGGAGGAAGAAAAAGAAAGGAAGGAACAAAAAAGGAAATAAGGGAGGAGGGGAGAGAGGAAGGAAGAAAAGAGGGAAGGGAGGAAGGGAGAAAGGAAAGAAAGAAAAAGAAAGAAAGAGAGAGGAAGGAAGGAAGGAAGAAAAAGAAAGAAAGAGAAAGAAAGAAGGAAAGAAAGAAGGAAAGAAAGAAGGAAAGAAAGAAAGAAAGAAAGAAAGAAAGAAAGAAAGAAAGAAAGAAAGAAAGAAAGAAAGAAAGAAAGAAAGAAGAGTAAGAGAGATAGAGAGAAGCAGAGCCAAGATTAGAACCTAGGTCTATCTGTTGGCACCTTTAGCCCACAACTCCACCACCCCGAGATAACAGAGGTCATTGGGAAACAATCTGGTATACTGGCAAGCATGCTAGATTTTGAATCAGAAGATTTGGTTCCCAACTCTTGCTCTTACCAACTCTGTGTTCTTGGGCAGAACACTTCCCCTCTGGACCTCTTTTTCAACCCCTGTGTTGTTGTTTGTCCTTCATTCTTGAAGAGGACCATGACATCAGGGAGGTGATGTCGTGACTTGCAAGTGAATTGGATTTAAGTGAGGCTGCGTTGTGCCAAGTCATCAGCCTCACTTTCTCCTTCAGAGACATCTGCTTCCAGAGGTAAGATATAAATCAGGGTGACTAGTGTTGACCCTGGATGCAGTAGGAGACATTGGCCTTTTTAAGCTAAGTTCGGTCCCAGGTCTCAGTTTGACTGAGGCAATGCCCATTCAGTGACTAGGGTTAGGCTGAACTAGATGATCTCCAAGGTTCTCTAGCTTTAAACCTTAGTTTAGTACTTTTTCTTTTGTGCCATGATACTTCCCAAGGAAATTACCCAATTGAAAGCCTAGGCTGGAGGAGAAGGACATAATATTTGTTTAGTTACTTGCCTTTGACTTTTTTTTTTAATTTTTATTTTTTATGATTGATTCCCTTCTTTTTAGCCAGCAGCCTTCATGTAGGGCAGTATGAGGGTCCCTAAGAAGCCCAAGTACCAGGAAAGGACACAGAGGTCATTTAAGAGAAGGTTTGAGAACACTTAAGCTAATTTTTCTCTGAGTGGGCTCTCCACACACACACACACACACACACACACACACACACACACACACACCCCTCTCGTGCGCATGCACATATGTGCTGTGTGTGTGTGTGTGTGTGTGTGTGTGTGTGTGTGTACTTCAATCTGTACTCTGACTCTATCACCTATCTGGAGGTGAGTAATATGCTTAAGATTTAACCATATATGTGTATATACATACATATATGTATATGTGTATGTTTACATGTGTGTTGTATATATACAGATAATGATACATAGTTATATACCTAGCATATGTATAACATATGTTAATATAGTTATAGATATATGACTATATATAGTTACTATATTTGGTATGTGTAGTTCTATATAGTTAGTATATGGCATGTATATATCATATGGTATATAGTATGTAAATAATCATATATAGTTATTGTATACCACATATATAATGTATTAATATATAGTAGGTATATAATTATATGTGGTTATATGGAACATATATACTATATTAATATATAGTTATAGATAAAACTATATGTAGTGTATATATCATATATACACACACATACATGCAAGTTAAATCTTAAGCATATTAGCCACCTTCAGATAGATAATCTCAGAGTGCTGATTAAGGCATATACATATATACATGTGCGTGTATGTGTGTATATCCAGGGTAGGGATAAGAGTGTGAGAATTTGTTTAGCTTGAGTATACAAGTTTGAAATGGGTTTTGTTTCTGTTATCTTAGTGGGGAAAGGAGTTGGAAGTAGAAGGGGGAAGATGCAAACCTGAAAATCAAATACAATTTGAGTTTAAGTGTTTGATCCATTTTGTGGATAATTTGCTTCAAACCTTCAGCCTCAGACTGACTCTGGCGTACATGGTACACAGGATACTTCTGGACCCCCTTCTCCATCACCCATTGGCATATGTTCAGAGATGTAAACTCATCTGCTCATGTCTAAGCAAAACATAATTAGGATATTAGGGGAAATTTGTTTCTAAGAAATCAAGCTCGTATCATTCATTCCAAAGTTAAATAGAAATGATTTATGAGTTATCAGTGCCACACTCTCTTTGATGAGCCTGGAGAATCAACCATTGATTCTTCATGTGCATTCATGCAGGAGGGAGGTGCACACAGTAGACATGGTTCTCTCTTAGAGAAACAGAAAAGTGCTTTGATCAGAGATCAGTTTTTAAATCCTTGTGTGTGTGTGAAAATGGAGGAAGCTGCTTCTCACTGACATGCTTTCAGAAAGACTTGATACCCACGACCTGACTTTACAGGACGTTATTTATCCACCTGTGGCCTCTTGAACAAGCAAGCTGAAGGTAAATGATAAGAGGAGGCGGGCACATGCTCCAGCTTGCCGAAAGCTTGTCACTATGGCTCAGCCAGCATCCAGGAGGCCTAGGAGATTGGCATTCAATAAAGAAAAGCTAGGGAGCAATTTGGACTGCACCAAATTTTCTGCTGAAGAGACTGAGCAAAAACAAACAAAAAAAGTGGCTTTCTCTCCCAGATTCAAATACCTATCTTTTAAAACCCAGAAACAAACACACACACACACAAATCCCATTTCCTTAAAGACAGGTCATTTTAAAATGAAAAGCTCCAAAGCCTTTGAGGAAGTAATATATGCTGGTTCCAATGAGAAGTAGCTAGAAGCAGGTGTAAACATTATTTGCTACCTATGAGACCTTGAACAAGTCCCTTAACTTTTCTGGGCCTCAGTTTCCTATTCTGTAAAATGAGGGGTTTGGCCTACATAATCCCTAAAGTCCCTTCCAAATCTATCATTCTAATAATCCTGTGATCATGGGAGCTGCCTCAGGCAACTTTCAAAGACAGTAAGTTGTAGCTGACAAAGTACTTTGTTTATATAAATATCATATATAGTATAGTTATATAAATATACATATATGCGTATACACACATAGCTGGTGGCACAGTATATAGAACATTGAGCTCTGAGTCAAAAAGACCCAAGTTCAAATCCAGCCTCAGACACTTATTAGTTGTGTGACCCTGGGCAAGTGACTTAACTTCAGTCTACCTTAGTGCCCTTAACTGTAAAATGGGGATAATAACGGCACCTAGCTCGAAGGGATGTTGTGAGGCTCAAAGAGAAAATATTTATTTAAAAAAGTGTCCAATACAGTGCCTTGTACATGTTATGTGCAAGATTAATGTGTTTGTATAATTTTTTTTTATTTTCATAATAACCCTGGAGAGGGGGCAGAGTCAAAATGGTGGAGTAGAAACAGCACTTCCACGGATCTCTGGCCCATACCACTTCAAAATTATGTAAAAGGGGGACTCTGAACGACCTCTGGAGCTCCAGCACCCACAGAAGGACACAGAGAAGCTAACCTCCCACTGAGGACAGCCCAGCAGCCCTGCAGGAAGCAGCCAGCACAGCACTCTGAGACAGCTCAGTGGGAGGGGAGCTGAGCCCAGGCCCCTGTGAGTTGAGGTTTTAGCTCGAGGGCGGCCAGACCAGCGGCAGACTGGAGGGACCCCAGAACACCAGGAGCTGTGGCATTTCCAGAATTATCAACACAGATATGCCTAGGACAAAGTGAGAGGTTAGTGCCCTATGGACTTTGGGAGTGTGTGGAGGCTTCACAGAGGCCACCCAACTAATACCTCTGGAAGTTGAGAAAACTCCAACATTTGGGACAGAAGTTCCCCTGGCTGGTGGCAAAGTCCTACTGTGGCAACAAGCTCAAAAGTCAAGTAATTGAGTGGCAACATGCCTAGGCAAAGGAAACAAAATAAACAGAAAAATTCAACATTAGACTCCTATTTTGGGGGCAAAGAGGATCAAAGCATGGAACAGGAGGAGGACTGTGAGGTCAGAACTCCTGCACCAAAAGCCCCAAATGAAAATATGAGCTGGCTACAGGCCATAGAGGACCTTAAGAAGCAGATAAGAGAAGTGGGGGAAAATTTGGGAAGAGAAATGAAAAAGATGCAAGAAAAGTATGAAATGACAGTCAACAGCCTGACTGAGGAAAATAACACCTTAAAAAATAGACCAACTCAAATGGCAAAAGAGGCTCAGAAAGGCAATGAGGAGAAGAATGCCTTAAAAAGTCGAATTTGCCAGATGGAAAAGAATCTCAAAAGCTCACTGAGGAGATTCATTCCTTCAGAGTTAGACTGGAGCAAATGGAAGCTAGTGACTTTATGAGAAATCAAGATGCTGTTAAGCAGATCCGAACAAATGAAAGATTAGAAGGCAATGTGAAATATCTCATGGGAAAAACCACTGACCTGGAAAATAGATCCAGGAGAGATAATCTAAAAATCATTGGACTACCTGAAAACCATAATCAAAGAAAGAACCTAGAAACCATCCTTCAAGAAATTCTCAAGGTAGGGCAGCTAGGTGGCACAGTGAGTAGAGCTACGGCCCTCGAGTCAGAAGGACCTGAGTGTGGATCCGGCTTCAGACACTTAACACACACACAAACAAAAACTTAGCCATGTGACCTTGGGCGAGTTACTTAACCCCAACTGCCCTCCAAAAATAAAAAAAAAAAGAAATTCTCAAGGAAAATTGCCTGTGTGATTTAGAACCAGAGGGCAAAATAGAGAATGAAAGAATTCACCATTTACCTCCTGAAAAAGACCCCAAAAAGAAAACTCCTAGGAATATTGTAGCCAGATTCCAGAATTCCCAGATCAAGGAGAGAATATTACAAGCAGCCAGGAAGAAACAATTTCAATATTGTGGAAACACAATCAGGATAGCACAGGATCTGGCAGCTTCTACACTGAGGGATCGAAGGGCATGGAATATGATATTCCAGAGGGCAAAAGAACTGGGAATGAACCCAAGGGTCACCTACCCAGCAAAACTGAGTATTTTGTTTCAGGGGAAAATATGGTCACTCAGTGGAATAGAGGACTTTCAAGCATTCCTGAGGAAAAAACCAGAGTTGAATAGAAAATTTGACATTCAGACACAAGAAGCAAGAGATGCTTGAGAAGGTAATCAGGGAAAAGAAATCAAAAGGAACTTATCAAAATTGAACTATTTACATTCCTACATGGAAAAACAATAATTGTGACTGATGAAACCTTTCTCAGTATGAAAATAATTGAAGAAGGGTATATGGGCATATGAATACATATGTGAATGTGTGTATATATGTTTACAGGTATACATAGATAGAGGGCACAGGTCAAATTTAATAGGAAGGGATGATACTTAAAAGGTGAGGTTAAGAGGTGAGAGAGTAATGTGGTGAGGAGGAATGGGGAGAGACAATGGGGTGAACTGTCTTGTGTAGAGGAGGCAGGGGAAGGTGGTTGCAGGGGAGGGGAGGAACAGGAAGGCAAAAAGGCAAAACCTTATTCTCATTGAATTTGGACCAGGGAGAGAATGACATGCATACTAAATAGGGTGTCTCACCCAACAGGAGTGTGGGGGGAAGGGGAATGGGGGAAGGTGGTGGAGGGGAGGGCCAGCTGAAGGGGAGGGAAGTTGGAAGCACTCACTTTTGAAAAGGGATAGGATCAAGGTGGGGAGTGGACCAGGTGGAAGGTGGGATGGGAGGGAGGGAAATAGTCAGTCTTTTACAATATAGCTACTATGGTAATATTTTGCATAGCTACACATGTACAGCATATACTGAGTTGCTTATCTTCCTTTTAAAATCAAATTTTAAAAATATATATATAAATACTATGATTAATACTATTTTGCATATAATTGGGAGATAAGATGTGCAGGCAATGGGGCGCAGGGATTCACCTCACCCTACTGGAAAAGTCGAAGGGGGTATGGGAGAAGAGATGGGAGAGAGCAGATTGGTTGAGGGGATATCCTGTATGACTGTTATTCTGGGGTGGTGGGTAGGGGAAAAATGGGGGAAAAATGTAACTCAAAATCTGACAGAAATGAATGATGTAAACCAGAAGTTAATAAAGCATTTGGAAAAAAATAATAATAATAACCCTGGGATGTAGATACTATTATTCTCTCCATTTTATAAAGAGGAAATTGCTGCTGAAAATGGTTAAATAACTTGTCTAGAGTCATGCAACTATTAAATATTTGAGACAAGATTCAAACTCATCTTCCCAGCTCCAGGTCCAGCTCTGTACTATACCAGTAATTGCAAGTCCACATTGGTAAAGGGAGTTTCCTCATTGGTAAGCCAAGGAAATCATGGGTTGGACCAAGACCAAATCCAGATTGCTCTCCGGTGAGTGTGAACACAATAGCTACAGCTTTAAATATATTCTTGTGTGCATCTGGGAACATGATCTGACAAAGCATTCTCCATTCTCCAGGCCTCACATACAGTGCCTAGACAGCTGACTTTACCCAACATGAGAAACTATTAATAAAAACAGAATTTAAAGAATCCCTCACTATGTGAATGTCAGCTACTGGACTGGGAGGGAAGGTAAGATTTCCAAGGCTCTGAAGCTATGGTCTTTCATAAAATGAAAGCAGCTACCTCCTGAGCATTCAGATTGGGCAGCTTTAAGAAAACTATCAGCTCCTTTCCTCTGGAATCAATCATTTTCTACATGTAGACTTTGCCTGGAACACTCAGTAGTGCTCCAAGGTCTCAATATAGTTCTTATTCTCAACTTGCTGTTTTCTCCTTCAAAAGACACACAGCCACTCACAGAATTGTCCATTTGAATTGTAGGAGGAAATTGAACCTCTTCTCCAAATGGTACAACTCAGGGACAAACTCTAGAAGACAGAAGAATCCTCCCAACCAACCTGAGTTCTGTTCTTCACATGAAGATCATTCAGGGTGGGAATCTCCACAGCTGGTAAGTCAGTTAGAGAGATTCAGACACAGTTGGAGTCTGGTGAACCTAGGCATACCAGGCTGCCAGATACTGGCTTTTGGGGTCTCTTCTGATTTATATTTTGAGAAGAGCTGTGATCTTTCCCAGGAATCAATAAGGAGGAATGTCTCAGAAGTTAGAAGTTGAAGGTCTGGGGAAAGGGTAGATGCGGAAATTAGTTCTTTTGGACATTTGTGTTTGAGTCACTGTGGAAAGAGTCCTGAGAGTGATTGTACTCACCTAATTTCTAGATATGATACTTCTGAGGAGTCAGTCATGGGATCATCAGAGCTGGAAGAGATTCAGAGAAAATCTAGTTAGACCATACAACCAGGGAAAAAGCATGTGGACAAACACACACACACACACACACACACACACACACACACACACACACAGCCTTTGATAGCTCATCTGGTAGTGACTATAATAGTAATTCCCTTGTTCATCCTTAAGTCCCTGAGCCCAACTTGGCTCAAAAGAGTAAGATTTTCCTTTGGTTGGGGGTAGGGGGATGTGTTTTGTCTTGTTTTATTTTTTGTGTGTGCTTGAAGCTCTACTTTGTATAGAAAGGGTTAATGCTTAAAGGGTCCCAGTTCCAGCGTATAGTTTCCCTTTGAAAGGGAAAGACCATTTGATTCAAAGTCAGAGGCCCTGGGTGCAAAACTAGCTTGGCTCCTTACTACCTGGGTAACCTTAGACAAATCACTATACCCCTTGGGCTTTATGTCCCACTTCTGTAGAATGAGGGACCTGGACTCCAAATTTGTTGAAGGCCAAGACTCCTGATCCTGGGTCATAGGACACCTGAAGACAGAATTCCACAAAATAAAGACACAATTTTGCTTTGGACTCAACAGTTTTTTAATTTTTTTCATATCTTGGACCCCATGGGAAGTCTGACAAAGCCTAAGGACCCCTCCTCAAAATAATGTTTTTAAATGCATAAACTATAATAAATAGGATTACAAAGGAAACCAATTATGTTAAAATATAGTTATCAAATTTTTTTTCCTTAAAATTCGTTAACTTTTGGTTAAGTACAAGTACTTGCAGAGAGAGAAGTACTTAATAGGGGCTATGAGGCCAACGAATTATCAGGGGGATTCATAATCTAGGAACAAACATTCATTTCTAGTATAAACTGAACTACAATGCACATGGACCATCTGCTGAAATTATTAGCTCAATTACATAAAAATCTTTCAAAAATGACTTCTATATAATGAACATAGACTCCTTAAAAATTTTCCTAAAAATACTAACCACATACTAACCTTCCTGTGAAGATCATAAGGGATTGATATCAGTATTTGGTCTAGTGGGACCTGCCTGTCCAAGAGATCATGGGGACCCCAAGCAAAGAGAAAAAGGAAAAAGGGAAGGAAATAAAAAGGCTTCAAGGCCAAGTAGCTACTCAAGCGGTGGGGAACCTGAAGCCTCAAGGCCACATGTGGCCTCCTAGGTCCTTGGGTGTAACCTTTTGACTGAGTCCAAGTTTTCCAGAACAAATCCTTTTATTAAGGGGACTTGTTCTGTGAAGTTTGGATTCAGGGAAAGGGCCGCACTTGATGACCTAGAGGGCCACATGGCAAGCAGCTAAGGAAACTTAGTTATACTTACATTTCTTAACACTGAACGATGCTATAAGTTTAATTTAATGGAGAAACTAGGGTTTAGGATCATACATTAAAAGTTGGAAAGGACTTTTGAGATCATCTAAGTCAATTCCCTCATTTTATATGAGGTCCAGAGAAATTAATTGTTAAGCACAGGTAATATAAGTGGCAAACAGAATTTGAACCCAGGTCCTCTGACTCCAAATAAAGCACTCTACATTGCACCATCCTGCCTGCTGAGGGAGTGTTGAATGAAAAAGAATAAAGCCACATCCTATTCCTGGCATCCACAAACTCTTAGCCACATCCCTCAGCTGCATTAGTCAGGGCATTTAACTTGTTTGCATGCCAATCCTTCCACCAACAAATGAAAATGTATTATCATAACACCTACTCTGAACTTGTGAAATGTTTAGAGAACTATAAGAGAAAGTCCCTAGGAAGCATATTCACTCTGACTAGGAAGGCAAGAGGGGCACACAAAAAGGACATTGAGAGCAAAGGAACTCAGTGCTTTGGTTTTTAATGAGAGGAAGATAATGCTAGGAGAAGACTGGGGAAAAGGGAAAGCAGGGACATTTAAAGCAGCCTCTGATGAAAGGAACTGAGTGACTCAGATGTGAGGAGAGGTGGGTGAGATGGAAAAAAGAGTGGAGGTAATGAGGCAGCAATCATAGAGAGAGAAGGGGAAAAGAGCACGTACAAAGACAGAATCCCATTACTAGGCAGACAGGAAAAGGGGGCGGAATTTCTTACTGAGATGGGGTCAATGTAGATCATGTTGGGCTCTCTTCTCCCTCTCTTTTTCCCATCTGTCAGAGTGCTTGTGATCACCTGTGGGGTGAAGGGGGTGGGGCAGATACTGGAGACCAGGATGGACAAAAAGAATATGATAAAATGGAGGCTAGAGCCCTGAATTGAAAGTCAGAGCCTCGGGGTTGGAACCTCAATTTTGCCACTTGTCTTATGTATGACCTGGGCAATTACCTCAATGACCTCAATCTGTTAATTGAGGTGGATGAGAACTAAGCAATCTCTAAAGGCTATTCCAGCTCCAAAATCCTGATATTTTCCCAGATATGGGATTCAGATGAATGATTACTACTCATTGCAAAGAGCAAGGAGAAGTTTGTGTGGGGCCTAGAAAAAGCTTGAGAAATAACCACCTAGTCCTTCTCAGCAGGACGTTTTCTCATGAGTTGCAATGGACACTCTTTGGGTTACAGCCCCAAGTTTTTCCTAAGACTAAACAGTCAGGATACTTTAATAAGTATAGAAGGTAGGGGCTTGCAGGATGAAAACAAGAGTTCCTTGGGCATTAGGGATCGCCCCAAACCTGTCACCCTATACTCAAAACTCTGACATTCTGGATAATCCACAGCCTACCTCGAGCATCTCCTGTGTCCTCATTCCTGTGCTAGGCTTGTTCTTGTCCTATTGGAGGGATCTAAAAAAAAAGTCCCTGCATAGAGAGATCAGTGTGGGCTGGGAACAGGGAAAGCTTCAAGAAGAGATGGAAGCTGACCTTTAAAGACAGATAGAATTTATGCCAAAGGTGATGGGGAAGAAAGGAATTGTTGCAGGCTAAGCTGAGACATGAGAAAAGGAATTAAGGAAGCAATGTATGATATTGTGGATGAATGTAAGAAGACTATATAGGTCTATCAATGCAAAATATTTCTCCCATTGAGCCCTAAGATCTGCTTTCTCAGAAACTAAAAGGAAACATAAAAAGTACAAAGCAAGAAAAAATAGGAAGAGAAATAAGATGGTAGGGGTGGAAAAACACCATTTGATGTACCCTTTGAGCACAAAAATCTTCCTTCACTCCAATTCAAGTTCAAGACATTTATAAAGGGTTTACAGTGTTTAAGGTGCTGTGTTAGGCACTGGGAATACAAAGAGAAATATCCTTTCACTTCAATGGGCTTATACTCTATTGAAATGTAGGAATTAATCAGTGCCATAGTTAGAGGTGGGAGAGGGGGTGAAGAAAAGTTGTGATCCTAGGTGTCCATTTATTTATTTTAAATTTTTTTTTGCTTTTTGGAAGGGAGAAAGCAAGGCAATTGGGATTAAATGGCATGCCCAAGGTCACACAGCTAGTAAGAGTTAAGTGTCTGAGGCCGGATTTGAACTCAAGTCCTCCGGACTCCAGGGCCAGTGCTCTATTCACTGTGCCACCTAGCCAACCTCCTAGGTGTCCATTTAAAAAAATATAACCTGAATGTGATTTCTCTAGGGAGAAATAAAGCATTGTTGGGGAACACTGATTGATAGAAGAGCCAGAGGCACTTTCTCACAAAGCATCCTCACAAACCTGACCTGAGTTTGGCTCATCACCAACATCTCTCCAATGGTTTGGCCTGATTTATTGATATAGTGACTATAACACTGGACGTAGAATCCAAGAGCCCTGAGATGGAATCCTGCCTCAGACCTGGGCACAATGTCCTCTTCTATAATGTGGGAGAGTTGAACCCAGTGGCCTCTTAAAGGCCCTTCCAGCCCTAAATCTGATTCAATCCAATAAAGAGATGTTTCTCCTCCACTTACATTTTATTTCTCCCCATATCTTTCCATGTTTTTAGCTCTCCACATTTGTTCTTCATGCCATTCCCTGGCCTCCTTTCTCTTTGTAGAGCTTTAGGGTACCAGCTGTCCAGGCAGCCCATGTATCAAAACCATAATTAATCAGGGCCACGCAGAGTTGAGAAATCAAGCACAATGCTAATCTCTACTGGTCCCAGTCTCTCTACTAAGCATGTCTTCTCTTTTTTCTAAGGTACCAGTAAGATGCCTGTACTGAGACTAAGGGCCTAGTTGTATTTCCTTGTTCTTGACACCACAGAGCTCTAATAGGCTATCACCTTAAGCACCAGACAAGAAAGTCAGTATCGAGCAATTAGCAAAATGTCTCTTGGCTCCCTTGGGGTTGGGAGGAGAGGGGAGAATGATATCACAAACAATCCTCATTTTCTGAGAACATTTAATGGTTTGTCAAGTGAGATACAGTCTAAAGAAGTAGTTATGTTTTAACTTGAAGAAGTGTAGACTTTAAGATATACAGGCACCAGGGTATAGAAATCCATCTTGCTAAAATATACAGAGAATTGAGTCAAATCTATAAGAATACAAGTCATTCCCCAATTGATAAATGGTCAAAGGATATGAACAGTCAGTTTTCAGAGAAAGAAATTAAAGATATCTATAAGCATATGAAGAAATGTTCTAAATTACTATTGACTAGAGAAATGCAAATCAAAATAACTCTGAGGTACCACATCTCTCCAGTCAGGTTGGCTAAGATGACAAAACAGGAAAATGACAAATGCTGGAGAGGATGTGGGCAAATTGGAACACTGATGCATTGCTGGTGGAGTTGTGAACTTATCCAACCATTCTGGAGAGCAATCTGGAATTATGCCCAAAGGGTTATAAATAATTTCATATCCTTTGATCCAGCAATACCACTTCTAGTAATATCCCAAAGAGATCATAGAAGAGGGAGGAAGACCCATATGTACAAAAATATCTATAGCAGCTCTTTTCATGGCTGCAAAGAATTGGAAATTAAAGGGGTGCCCATCAATTGGGGAATGGTTAACAAGTTGTGGTATATGCATGTAATGGAATACTATTGTGCTACAAGAAATGAGGAGGAGACGGTTTTCATGGAGAGGCTTATACATACTGATGCTGAGTGAGAAGAGTAGAACCAGGAGAAATTTGTATACAATCACAGACACAACATATGTGTGATGACCAACTATGACAAACTGGACTCTTCTCAGCAATGCAGTGATATAAGTCAATCTCGAAAGACTCATGAAGAAGAGAGATTTGACATCCAGAGAAATAACTAGAAAGAACTGAGCTTGAATCCTGATGGAAGCAAACTAATTGATCTTTTTCTTTTCATTGTTTGGTTTTATTTCTTCTTTACCATTTTTCATCCCACCTAGTACAATACACCTCTGTAACTTGACTAATGTCTAATATGAAAATATCTGCAGATCCTATACTGGACTATATGCTGTCATAGGGGGTGGGAGGAAGGAGGGAAAGGAAATTTGAAACTCAAGGAACTATGGAACTGAATCTTGTTAACTAAAAATAAACAAATAAATTAATAATAAAAAAAAGAAATCCATCTTGCCCTACTAGAAAGTTAGGGGACGTGGGGGAGGATATAAGAGAGAACAGGTAGGTCTGCTGTCTTGGGGTGTGGGTGGGGGAAAGACAGGGAGAAAATTTGTAACTCAAAATCTTGTGGAAATGAATGTTGAAAACTAAAAATAAAGAAATAAATGGGGAAAAAAAAGTATAGACTTAGGAAGGATGTAGTATCTATCTACAAATGTTTGAAGAGCTGCTACATGAAAGAGAGATCAGACTAAATGGACTCGACCCCAGAAGGAGCAGTGAGTAGGTGGACAGCTTTCAGCTCAAATAAGAAAGAACGCTATAGCAATAGAAAGTCCTTCTTCTTACTCCTACACCCTCCCACTTCCAACATTATAGTGATCTTGCCTGAAGTCTCACATAGCACTTGGTTTTGAAATTCTTTAATATACTTGTATAATGTGCTTTTTGTGGTTGGCTCTTATCTCCTACCAGAATGTAACACAAAAGACAAGATCATGTGGATAGTCGAAGGAACTTCAGAAGTCATGTAGTCCATTTCCTTCGTGTTACAGACAAGTAAACTGAGGTCCAGTGACATTAAATGACTTGCCTAAGATCACTCAACTAAAGAGTGTCAAGGATGATATCTGAACCTAGGATATCTGATTCTATAGCCAATGACCTTTCCACTCTATCACTCTGCCTCCATATCTAAATTTTATAACTACTCTGTTGAATTAAAATTAAGTCTCAAAGTGGTCTCTGGAGTCCCGGAATGGCCATCTTAGCAGAATCCATAGTGCCCATATTCCACACCAAAGGCACTTGAATATGCTTTGCATATTTTGTTGTTGTTCAGTCCTTTCAGTCACATTTGACTCTTTGTGACCCCATTTGGGATTTTCTTGGCAAAGATATTGGAGTGGCTTGCTGTTTTCTTCTCCAGTTCATTTCATAGACAAGGAAACAAAGGTAAACAGAGAGTTAAGTGATTTTCCCAAGGTCACACTGATAATAAGTGTCTGAGGCCAGATTTGAGGTCAGGTCTTCTTAACTCCAGGCCCCATCCATTGTGCCACCGGGCTGCCCTGGTGCTTTGTATATAGCAGGCAATTAATAAATATCAGATGAATTAATTAATTAGAGCTGGATGCCAATACAATATAAAGTAGCAGAAACTTTATAAGGTAGTAAGTTTCTTATCACCAGGAATGTTCAAGAGGAGGCTGATCATAAATAAGGAGCCCCTTATTTCCCTGAGGTGTTGTAGAAAGGAGTCATGGATCAAATGGGGGAGGAGAGGGTTGGATGGAATAACTTCCATGGTCCTTCCCAGCTCTGAGATATTGTGATTCTGAAGATATTATTCTATTATTCCTTGAGAGTTTGATTTTTTTCCCCAACAGATGGGGAAACTAGGGTCCCTCTAGGAAAGGAACTTTTCCCAAATCGAACAATGAGTCACTGGCAGAATTTGGAGCAGAATAGATCTTTTGACTACTAATCAAGCACATCCTCATCCAGCTTCTTATGTTGCCCCACCTCCTTCCACATACAGATCCCTCATATTCACACATACACAATACTCAGGGAATACTTGACTGAATGAATGAAAATGAATATTTATGTAGAACTTTATCATTTACAAAACTCCCCTATGAGATAGCTAATGTATCCCCATTTTACAGATGAGAAAACTAAGGGTCAGAGAAATTAAATGACTTGCCCAGGATATCTGATTAGTGTCAGAGCCAGGACTCACACTTAGCCACACAGGAAAGAGGAAAGCTTAGGAAAAAAGTTCTGACTCCAGCTTCAAAGGACTTGGGTTCAAATCCAGATTCTGATACTTACTACCTGTCTCACTCTGGGTGGATGATAATCTCTGTGAGCCTCAATTCCTTCAACTTTAAAATAAGGAGACTGGACTAGATGGTCTCTGAGGACCTTTCTGGCTCTAGATGTCTAATCTTGTGACACAACTCCAAGATCAGTATTCTGTTCTGTTCTGTCATTTAGCCTCATGAATTAACTTTAGTAGGTAATGTAGAGCTATATTTCAGTTTCTAAACATCCCTCCCCCAGTAAAAACAAAACAAAAAAGGAAAACTAACAACCCTTTTCTTTTATAATCCTGGATTGACTTAGATTTGTGTCTATTCTTGTTTCCCCATTTCCTTTAAGATTATGAATGATAACATGTGACTTTTAATAAACACGTCTCCATCTGGGCCTCTGAATCCAACTGGCCAGTGTCCAATGGGAATGAGGTAAGGAGAGGGAGAAAAACAAACAAAACAAAGCTTCTAATGACTGGGGAGGTGTAAGCTGTGAATCACAGGGCAGTCTGTGGGAGGAAGCTGATCAATGGCAAAGGGAATTGTGACCTTTAAGAAACAACTGTAAATATGACTAAACATCACCAGCTTTCAGGGGGAAAAAAGCCCTTTGGGAACTGTTCTCAGATGCACTCTGAGGGAATATTTGAATTTCTTTGTGTGTTTATTGACTGAACAGTTGTAGAATTAGACACACTTGGGAATTTGCCCTTAATTGTTGGACAACTTTCAACATTTCATCTTATTTTCCTAGCTCTGAAATCTTCTTAACCTAGGATCTGGGATTTTTTCCTTAATATTTTTAAAACTCTATTTCAATATAATCAGTCCCCTTCATAATCCTATTATTTTAGGTATTTAAAAGAATTATTTTGAGAAGAGGTCCATAGGTTTCACCACAGTGTCAAAGAGGCATCACACAAACAAGATTAAGATTGCCTGTTTTAAATTGTTCTCTAGGGGTGGCTAAGTGGTGCAGTGAATAGAGCACTGGCCCTTGAGTCAGGAGGACCTGAATGCAAATCCAACCTCAGACACTTAACACAAAACTAGCTTGTGACCTTGGGCAAGTCACTTAACCCCAATTGCCATACCTTTCCCCCTCCAAAAAGCAAAAAAGAAAAATTAAAAAAAAATTTGTTCTCTAAATTAAGACAAAAGGGGTGTGTGTGTGCATGTGTGTGTGTGTGTGTGTGTGTGTGTGTGTGTATGCATATGTGTATTGTAGTAGTAGTAGTAGTAGTAGTAGGGCAGATTTTGCTAATTCTGTTGTCTGAAACATCCCAGTTCTAGCACTGATCATATAACTTTTCTTTGCCTCATAGCATCAGCTTTCCAAGTGCCAGGTTTTATTTTCAATTTCCCCCTCTTCAGACTCATCCAAGCCCTTTTTTTCTTGTGGACTTTTGCTCCACTAAGAGATAAGGCACCTTGTTGTTATGGAAACAGCCACATATGTCCCCATGCAAACACCTATGGAGGAAAGAGGAAGGAAAGTATGTTCTCGCTACCATAGCAACAGAACCACGTGGCAATAGCTTCAGACATTCCATAAATACTAACGTTGTCAGGAAAGGGAAGAACAGTTGGAGGTGGTTTCTTTGAAGTTAGACCTATCCTAGGCTACAGAGCTGTGCACAGAGAAGGTCAGATCGTATGGGCAGCCATCATTCTGTATTCTTATGGCGTTGAATTCAAATGAAGTCTCAAAGTGGTCAACTAGGGTCCCAAAATGGGCATCTTATCAGAATCCATAGTGCCCATATTCTATACCAAAGGCACCAGAAGCTCCAATAGAAACAATATAACTCTGAGTTCATTATGGTTCTAAATCCTGGGGCCATTCAATTCTAAATTGTCACAGCACCAGACTATTACCACTTGAACAATCAATGGACCAAGGTGTATTAAGTACCAGTTATGGATAAGGCTCTGTGCGAGGCACAGGTAGACATGATACATACTCTGCTTTCAGGGCACTTATAATATAATAGGGGTAAAAATAACTGACAAAAGATAGAGCGTTAAAAATCTTTCTGATACAAAGGGAAGATCCAAGCAAAATTCTATTAGAATTCTAAGGCTAGAGAGATCACTTTCACTTGGGGAGTCAGGAATGGCTTCTTAGAGGAGACTGAGCTGAATTGAGCTGAGCCATGAAACATGAGAGGAATTTCAAAATACATAAATGTGAAGGGGATGGGAGAAGAATCCATTCCAGAGACGGGAAATAGTGTGAACAAATACAAGAAAGATCAGAATAAAAACAGGGGATGAATAGCAGTATAGTTTGCCTAGAACATAAAGGAAAATTAATAGGAGGTAAGTCTGATCAAATAAATTGGAACCAGGATGTAGAAGATTTTTAATGTCACTCAGGAATTAAACACTTTTAATTTGGTAGTAATGTGGAGCCACAGCAGATTTTTACCCTTAAATTATGATTAACATGATCACAGCAGGGTTTTAGGAAGATTCTTCAGGCACAAATGTGGAACAAAATGTATTGGCAAAGAGACTGGAAGCTAGGAAGCTATTGGAATAACCTAGGACAAAAAAATGTTAGAGGTGTTAAAGAAGGAGTGGAGATGAAACTTCATATGTAAGGATAGTACCAAGTTAGAATCAATAGTACCTGGCAATCAATTGGATATAATGGGAGTGAAAGAGAGGAAAATGTAAAAGTTGTTTCCAAAAATTATGGGTTGGACTGGGTGAGAGATTAAGTGAGAGAGATTCCATCAAGAGAAAAGGAAAAAATGGCTTGGAAATATTCTGGATAATAAAGAAGTTTGTTATGCACTCTGATACTGAAGCACATACTGGGAAGAAAGAAGGTTTAGAAAAATAACTGATTATGGCCCCAGTTTTATGATCTGTAATCTTGAAGGAAAGACACTAAGTACTAGTCTTTTTACAGCGTAGGGCAATAGCACTAAACTTCATTTTCTCTAGGCTCCTCCTCTCTTTCCCTGGGCTATGGCTGGTTCACTCACCCCACTTGCCCTCACTTCCAATGGTCAGGGTGGTTTTCCAGAGGAATGGCCATGCAGCTACTACTCAATACTTTTAGGGTGCTAAAGATAAGCCTTATGAGTGACTATTCCCCTTAATATACTAACTCAGGAGCCCCCACCAGTGAATTTCCCATTTACAAATCAGTTACTAATACTCAACCAAAATATTTACTGAAAATGCAAAGAAAAATACATAATATTTAGGTGACATTCTATCAACAAACCTCAATTACACTCTTCTACAGATGCACACAGTATCAGTGGGGAGAATGGACACACACCTGAAGTCCTAAAGTAGAAAAACACACATGTGGGAAAGAACTGATGTGCCCAGGGCAACACAGAATTCTGGGATTGTAGATTTATAGCGTCCTCTTCTGTCAGAACTGTCCATAAAAGTTCCTTGATGAACATAGCTTCTGTGTTGAACAGATACTGCTAGGCTAAGCTAATCTTTGTTATGCTTAGCTAACACTTCACTGAACGTGACATTTTAGCTTGAATAATTGATCCACTGGGCTGCTCCCAAACTGTTCTGCTCAACTGGACTCGCCCTGCAATGGCAATTGTAATATACATCTCGTCAAGCTTCTGGGAACCTTCACAGGGCTTCCTCTAAAGCGTCATGTTCTGTGAGGAAGAGGCAAGGACCTTTTTCCTAGAGTTTTTGAAAGCCTCCAGGAGACAAGTAGCAATGTGGAGGAATGTATTTTGTCTTCTCTCTTCTTCTCAGCAGCAAACCATAATGGTGAACAGAGTATATTCTTTTCTTGGGGGGGGGGGGGGGAGGCAAGGCAATTAGGATTAAGTGACTTGCCCAAGGTCACACACACAGCTAGCAAGTGTGTCAAGTGTCTGAGGCCAGAGAGCAGAGTATATTCTTGCTAATACTTATTCCCAGAGGACCAAGTCATACTAGAAAGCAGTGTCTTTATTGTCTTCTGCCCTCTGCCAATCTGCATGAACAGTGGGTCAGTGGAAGGTGGGGAGGGGGGAACTGGAGGGGGAAAGAGGGGCAGTGCAGGGGTGTGGGAGACAGAGAGAGACAGAGACGCCATCTCTCAGCTGCACATATCTCACTCACTGTCCTCCATGCTTTATCTTTCTTCACCTCTACTTCTTGGATTCCTGGCTTCCTTCAGACACCAGCTAAAACCCCACCTCCTATGAGAAGTCTTTCTCAGTTCCTCTCAACACTAGTGCCTTCCCTCTGAGATTGCCTCCAATCCACCTCACATATGTCTTAACTGTACATAGTTCTTTGCTCGGTTTCTTCCCTGTTAGAATGAGCTCCTTGAGGGCAGGACTGGTTTTGCCTTTCCTCGTGTGCCCAGAATCTAGCACACTACCTGACACATGTTGTTCAGTCATGTTTCAGCCATGTCTGACTCTTCATTACCCAATGTGGGGTTTTCTTGGCAAAGACACTAGGATGGCTTGCCATCTCCTTCTCCAGCTCATTTTACAGATGAGGAAACTGAAGCAAACAGGATTAAGTGCCTTGCCCAGGGTCACATGGCTAGTAAGTATCTGAGGCCAGATTTGAACTCAGGAAGATCAGTCTTCCTGACTCCAGGCCCAGAACTCTCTCCATTTGGCCACCTAGCGGCCCCATAGCTGGCACATAGTGAAAGCCTAATAAATGCTTGTTAACTAGATTGACCCTAACTTTTGCCAGTTCAGCTCCTAGTTCTCTATAAATGGTCCCACATTAGCTTATGGATAATAACCAAATTCTTATCGTCTGTCTATAATCAAGTAAATTATATTTGTCCCATAATCACAGAACAGTTCTTGTGCCCATACTTCCCCAACTGGTAACCTAAAATTTCTCTAGTTCTTTAACTTACTATATACAAATCACCAACATAGACCATGTTCCCCATCTGCTCCAATGTTCTACAGGTAAAGTGTCAAACATGCAGACCATAGTACGACCAGAATCAGATTAAAATGTAATTGGGAAATATTCAGCAAAATAAATAAAAATGTAATAGAACATAGATTATGTTAATATGTCATTTTCTAAGACAGCAGACAGACTCTAGGGCTATATAATTTAGTGGCCCCTCTCTTTTTGAGTTTGCCATTTCTACTCCACAGATTATAAAAGAATAACTTTGGGCAGCTAGGTGGTCCAGTGAATAGATCACTGGCCTTGGAATCAGGAGGACCTGAGCTCAAATTTGGCCTCAGACACTTAACACTTACTAGCTGTGTGACCATGGGCAAGTCACTTGACCCCAACTACCCTGCATTCTCCCCCCTCCAAAAAGCAGAAAAAAAAAAGAATATCTTCTATCCCAGAACAGAACTTGGAATTAGACAACTCAGTATCTGCTTCTTTTAGAATTCTGAGGCAAATCCATGCCCCAGACAAGTGAATTGTCAAGTCAGACTTAACTGAAGAACTTTTTTTCTCAGACTTATGTCCCATATAATCAACTTTCAAGGTCATTCACTTATAATTATATTCCAGTCACTGCCTAACACAGAACCTTGAATATAGCAGAGACTTGTTAAATATCTGCTTGTTTGTCTGGATGCAAAGGAGGTGGGTCTTAAACTGAACTTTAAAGGATAGAGAGAATTTGCTTAGCTAGAGAAGAAGAAATAGTATGTATAAATATTTTTAGAGAAAGGCCTATTCAGCCATCAGTTGGAGAATTTCTGAATAAATTATGAATGTGATGGAATATTATTGAGCTATAAGAAACAGAAAAATGGCTAGATTTGGAGAAATCTAAAAGGGTTGTATGAACCAAAGCAGAATGCAATTATCAGAACCAGAAGAATAATGTATTCAATGGCCGTATATGAAGGACAATGTATATGAAGACTACAACATTGTAAAGGAAAACTGTAAAAGACTTAAAATATATGATCAGTGCAATGACTATTCATAGTTCTGGAGTCCTGATAATGAGTCATGCTTCCCACCTCTTGATAAAGAGCTGATGGACTAGAGATACAGAATGAGACCAGCATTTTCAAACATGACCAATATGTGCATTTCTTTCTTGTGGCAATACTTACTTGTTATAAAAGAGGATTTTCAGAGGGGCAGGGGTGAGGAGAATAGAGAATAATGATACTAAAATAGGAAGAAAAGAAAGAAAAAAAGCATTGATAAATCAATAGAAAAATAAACAAAAGGGAGGAAAATGTATTTCAGAAAGAGCCCAGAAAAACACAGAAGTGTTGGAACTACCATGTTAAATTTGAAATATTGCCCCCAAACCAAGCTGTAAATAGTAGTGATTCACAGCTTTGTATGAAGTCTTCTTTTTTCATTTCTTCTTAGTATTGGGAAATGTTCACAGTTGTTGATGTTTGCCAAGTTCATAATAATAAAAAGAGGGGTAATGTAAAAGGTCTTTTCAGGAGACAGTGACTCACTTAGGCTGACTGGGGACTTATATAATGGTAGTCATAGTATTTTGAAGCTGAAAGAGAGCCTACAGATAATCTAGCTCATCCTCCTCATTTTACAAATGGGGGGATCAAAAGGAAGTGACATGCCCAAGGTCACACAGTGAGTTAGTAGGAAAGCCAGAATTAAAACTGCCTCCCAGTCCAGGAGTCTCTCCATAGAACCATCCTGGCAAGATGGTAGAATATAAGCCTCAATGCTCAGTTATCACCCCTGCTTCACTGATTCCTTGAAGTGCAGCTTTTCCAGCCCCTGAAAGGACGATAACTACTGCCTAACTAAGCTGAAGTAACAGGAATGTGTTGTTTTCTGAAAACAAGGTTTGGAAGACCAAACATGACTATTTAGCTGCATAAATCCTCATGTATAAAAATATTTTCCTTTCTTTACAAGAACCTGATGCTCATTGTTCATAGGCCATAGCCATCTATTAAATAGATTGGGAGGGGGAGAAGGGAAGGTATGTGGTACTGAAGGTTATTCAAACTGTGATGCCTGGAATGCACTAATCAAAAATTATACAGTAGGCTTTCTGGCTGCCCCCTCCTGTGGAGGGCTTATCTCCACATTTTACTCTGACTCTTACATGTTTACTGAAGAGCTGAAATTGCTGGCAAAGAGAACTGGCTGCCCAGTTCTCCAGTTCTACCTGAAAATGTATATGTGTAGGCCAGGAACCAGAGAAGCCAGTTTATTTTTCATCCCTGGTTGGAGACAACCCAGGTGTTTTCCCAAGGGAAGTGAGAAGGAAGGAGAAGAGGGGAGTCTTCAAAACAAGCGGTACCTTGGCAAAGTAAAAGTGTTCTCTCCTGACCACTGAACTCTATGACCAACACAGAAGAGGAGTTCCAATCCCCTGGCTCAGTGATGACCCAAGGTTCTTGAAATACTTTCCCAAACAATTCTGTTGAGTAGGCAATAGATCCATCAGTAACTAAAGGCAATGACAGTGGAATAAAATCTCTGGCTGGTTTAACTAGAAAGACTTAGGGTACAGTCTCAGGTATGGAGTGTGTCTTCTTTCCAAGGACTAATCTAAGGACAGGGCAGCTAGGTGGCACAGTGGATAGAGCACTGGGCCTGGAGTTAGGAAAATTCCTCTTCCTGAGTTCAAATGTGACCTCAGACACTTACTAGCTGTGTGACCCTGGGCAAGTCACTTAACCCTGTTTGCCTCAGTTTCCTCATCTGTAAAATGAGCTAGAGAAGAAAATGGCAAACCACTCCAGTATCTCTGCCAAGAAAACCCCAAATGGGATCACAGAGCATCACACATAACTTAAATAACTGAGCAACAACAAAATCAAAATACAGAAAATCTCGCCACTCATGAGTCAACTTCATCATCTTGTACCCAGACAAAAACAGTAGCTCACTGGTTAGCCAACCTGCCACATGTCTTTTCTTGCTCCAGTCCATCTTCCATTCAGCCACCACAGTGATTTTCCTGAAGTGTCAATCTAAGCATGTCACTCTGATACTTAATAAGCTACAGTGGTTTACTGTCACCTCCAGGATCAAATTCAAAATCTTATTTTGGGGATTATATTAGCAAGGGTCAAAGCCCACGTTTGTAGTCTTCTTACACCTCCCATCCCACCACGTGTCCTTTGATCCACTGACACTGGTCTCTTTGCTCTTCCTAAAACACAACACCACCCCTCAGCTCTCAACATTTTCTGGCTGCCCTCCATGCTTGGAATACTCTTGCTCCTTATCTCTGCCTCCTGGTTTTCCTGACATCCCTAAAGTCCCAGCTAAAATCCTACCTTCTACAAGGAGAGTTTTCCAGCTCCTTTTAATTCTGGTGTCTTCTCTCTTTTAATTATTTCCTATTTATCCTGTATATAATTTGTATATATTTGTTTTCTCCCCCATTACATTATGAGTTCCTTGAGGGCAAGGACTATCTTTTGACTTTCTTTGTATCCACAGCCCTTAGCACAGTGTCTGATACATAGTAGGCACTTAATGAATGCATATTGACTAACTTGGTGATGGATTCTTTGCCTATGACAATTCAGAAAACAAAGGTAAAAAATGCCCTCTGTCCAATGTAGCCACCTTCTGCTTCTCCAGTGATGGTGACAGAGTGAGAGCAAAGGGGATAGAAGGAGTTAAGAACCACACTACCTTTAGACTTAATCTGAAAATTTACTTATTTATTGGAATTCTACTTGTGAGATCCTCATCCATAACATTGGTCTAAAGGAACTGAATCATGTTGATCTTAATATTCTTATTTTAAATGAAACCAGAAATGTATGACCTGAAAAAAAATATGCACTCAGTTGACATAACAAGTAGGAGGGATACTGGGTAGACTAGCCTATGTCCTTCATTGATATCTAGGCAATGTAAAGAAAATTTCATGAGGTCCCCAGAGCTTTGGTTTCAACCCTTGAAATAAATGTGAGGAAGGAAATGAATAAAGATAATATAGGCAAAAATGGATGGGTTGGAATCTGCTTAGGTGGAAGGAATAACACATCAATGATAGCATAGTACCTTTGGAGTATTGGAGAATTAGGGTCACATAACTGTCTGCAAGGGTCCCAGGACCTCTGGCAAAGACATACCCAGGAAGGTAAGGAAAGAGTAAAAAAGTGATGCTCAGGACACATCTGCCACTCACCATGAAACAGCCGTTAGGAGGAAAATGTACTTAAGACTTCTAGCACCTTGCAGTACAATCTACACACAGAACTCTCTCTGGGACACACAACACAGGGAAACATAAATACAAGAGGGGAGCTAACCACAGAACTAGACTCCATACAGCAAGCTGGGCCTGCTATCCAGAGGTCTCACTTGGTTCTTTGATTTTTCCTCCTGGTAGCACAGTCAGCTTTGCAATAGGAGGGTCAGATCAGCAACATCAGTTGAGAAGCTGGCTATAGGAAACCTTAAGGGGGGCAGGAAGATGGGGAGAATGACCAGTGCTTTCACTGAGATCGTTGGCAATAGCAACTATCTTCCTGCCCTACAGATTGATTGCTCTGCCTTCCCAAATGAGATAACAACTTAGGGGAAATGATCCTCTAATCTGCTTCAATAATGATGGCTTTCTTTCCTATTTATCATCTAAATGCAATAGATTTGCAATGGATCTAAGTGTGGGGACAAAGTCAAAGGGAAGAATGTCCCAATCATGAGTCCATAGTCCAATTTTCCTAAAATGAAGCCATACGCACAACTTTATTTTCTTATATTTTCAGCATATACAATAGGCTAGAGAGAAAAACCTATTTGAAAATGTATACAACCTTATTGTTAGAGTTTTCTGATGCTAAATGGTGCATTTAGCAACCCATACTGGCCTCAGAATCCAGAGCAATTGACCTACTTTGACCTACATCCCAATATCATAGGTCATAGATTTAGAGATAGAAGGAACTTTAGATATCAAGTCAAACCCCGCCCCCCTTGCCTCCCCCTTCCCCCCCACTCCAATATCATAGATGAGGAAACTGATGGAAAAGACTGAGTGAGGGTCACATGGCCTGTAAGTGTATGAGGCAAGAGACTTCCAATCCCACACTCTATCCACTGCACCGCCAGCCTTTGTCTAAGTGCTTGCCCTCAGACCAATTTCTTCTAGGATCTGGGTGATTCTCTCAGATTCTCAACACATACTGATTAGCTGAGGTAGAAAAGCTACCTCTGAGGATCAAGCCAGTGAAATGATCCCAAGAAGAGAATCTAGGACATTTGAAGGAGGAGGGTGGGGGGAGGCAGGTGTTTTGCTTCTATGAATAGGCAGCTTTTTAAAGAGTTAAAAGTTATTTCCATTCCTTTTCATCACTGAATAATACTCAATAATCTGACTGCAGCTCCAGCAGAATGTCACCTAGATGGGCTAGACTAAATAAAATTTAAAGTCTGGCCTCAGCTCTAAGATTTATCTGCAAACGTGACTAACAGCTTTATGCCCATCACAAAAATCTGTTTTGAATCAGGTGTCACCTTAGACTGAAAAGCTTTTGTTTAATTTGGGTTATCTAGGGTTTGTTGTTGGGTAGTGGGGGTTTTCTTTAATTCTCTCTTTTTATAGCTGTAGATAATCTTTTTTCCAAAGACAGGTACAGAAGTGTACCATATTTATGGTTCAGACTTAGTATACAGTAATCACTCAGGGAATATCTGTGAAATAATAACTCACTAAAAGGGAGCCTAAATAGCCTTACTGAAAATATTTCTTCTCCATGGCTTACTCAGATAAAGGGTGAGCAAAATCAGTCAGTCAACTAGCATTTACTAAACTCCTACTATGTGCAAACCCTGTGCTAAATTCTGCAATTCCTTTCTAAGCAAACTAGAAAAGGAGCTATATGCCAAGGACTATGACAATTACAGGTAGCTCAGTGGATCAGTGGGGAGAGCACTGGGCCTGGAGTCAGGAAGACTCAATCTCCTTGAGTTCAAATCCAGCCTCAGACACTTACATGCTGTGTGATCCCAGACAAGTCTCTTAACCCTATTTGTCTCAGTTTCCTCATCTGTCAAATGAACTGGAGAAGATGACAACCCCCTCCAGTACCTTGTCAAGAAAACCCCAAATGGGGTAACCAAGTGTCTGAAAAATAACTGAACAACAACAATGCAAATTTCAAAGAAAGAAAAAATGGAACCAAGTCAAGGGAGGAAGTGAACCAAGAATGAGCATGGGCTGTCTGATTTGGGTGACCATGTACCCCGACAGTCCCATGGTGTTCCGTGGTAATAAAATCCACTTTTTAAATTTAATCTTGGGGATTGAGGCGGAGCCAAGATGGCGGAGTAGAAACAGGGTGGCCAAGCCACTCTCCCCCCAGATCACCTCCAAACTATGTAAAAGGGGACTCTGAACAACTTCTGGAGACCCAGCACCCACAGAACGATACAGAGAAGCTAACCTCCCACTGAGGACAGTCCAGCAGCCCTGCAGGAAGGACCAGCACAGCGCTCTGGGATCCAGAAGCACAGAGTGGGGAGCCAAGCACAGGTCCACCTGAGTCGCGGTTATAGCCCTGGGCAGCCGGGCCAGCAGCTGGCTGGAAGGACCCCAGAACACCAGCAGCTGTGATGATTCCAGAATTATCAACATAGACATGCCTAGGACAAAGTGAGAGGTTAGTGCCCTATGGACTTTGGGACCAGTATCTGGGGAACACGTTGGTTTCCTCCCCTGAGGGCTAGAAGCCGCTGAGGAGACATGCCATTTTGTAGTTTTCAGAGGCAGCTCCAGCTCCTGGCCTTCAAACTGTAGGGAGATCCAGCGATCAATTTGAGGGTAATCGCTCTTGCTTTAACCTCCCTGGATCTGGATTGTGATCTGGGGTGGAGGTCATGGGTGGGTTTTCCAGCTTGTCCCCCGACACGTTCGGGTCAAAAGTTCCTCTGTCTGGCAGCAGAGCCATACTGTGGCAACAAGTGCCAAAGTCAAGTAATTAAGTGGGAACATGCCAAGGCAAAGGAAACAAAGTAAACAGAAAAATGCAACCTTAGACTCCTACTTTGGGGGCAAAGAGGATTGAAGCATAGAACAGGAGGAGGACTGTGAGGTCAGAAATCCTGGTCCAAAAGCCCCAAAGGAAAACATGAGTGGGTTACAGGCCATAGAGGACCTTAAGAAGGACTTTAAAAATCAAATAAGAGAAGTGGAGGAAAAACTGGGAAGAGAAATGAGAAGGATGCAGGAAAAGTATGAAATGAGGGTCAACAGCCTGACTGAGGAAAACACCTTAAAAAAATAGACTAACCCAAATGGCAAAGGAGGCCCAAAAGGGCAATGAGGAGAAGAATGCCTTAAAAAGCCAAATTTGCCAGATGGAAAAAGAATCTCAAAAGTTCACTGAGTACAATCATTCCTTCAGAGTTAGACTGGAGCAAATGGAAGCTAATGACTTTATGAGAAATCAAAATGCTGTTAAGCAGATCCAAACAAATGAAAGAATAGAAGGCAATGTGAAATATCTCATGGGAAAAACCACTGACCTGGAAAATAGATCCAGGAGCGACAATTTAAAAATTATTGGACTACCTGAAAGCCATGATCAAAGAAAGAACCTAGAAATCACCCTTCAAGAAATTCTCAAGGAAAATTGCCCTGATGTTTTAGATCCAGAGGGCAAAATAGAGGTTGAAAGAATCCACCAATCACCTCCTGAAAAAGATCCCCAAAAGAAAACTCCCAGGAATATTATAACCAGGTTCCAGAATCCCCAGATCAAGGAGAAAATACTACAAACAGCCAGGAAGAAACAATTTCAATATTGTGGAAACCCAATTGGAATAGCACAGGACCTGGCAGCTTCTACACTGAGGAATCGAAGGGAATGGAATATGATATTCCAGAGGGCAAAAGAGCTGGGACTGAACTCAAGGGTCACCTACCCAGCAAAACTGAGTATTTTGTTCCAGGGGAAAATATGGTCATTCAGTGGAATAGAGGACTTTCAAGCATTCTTGAGGAAAAAACCAGAGTTGAATAGAAAATTTGACATCCAGACAACAAGAAGCAAGAGATGCCTGAGAAGGTAATCAGGGAAAAGAAATCAAAAGGAACTTATCAAAGTTGAACTACTTACATTCCTATATGGAAAAACAAAAACTGTGACTGATGAAATCTTTCTCAATATGAAAATAATGGAAGAAGGGTGTATGGTCATATGAATACATATGTGAATGTGTGTATATATGTTTACAGTTATATATGGATAGAGGGCATAGGTTGAATTTGTTGGGAAGGGAAGATACTCAAGGGGTGAAATTATGAGGTGAGAGAGGAAAGTGGCAAGAGGAGATGGGGAGAGACAGGGTAGGGTAAACTATCTCATGTAGAAGAAGCAAGGGGAAGTGGATGCAAGGGAGGGAAGAACAGGAAGGCAAACAGGCAAAACCACATTCTCATTGAATTTGGTTCAGGGAGAGAATGACATACATACTAAATGGGATATCTCAACCTGCAGCAGAATAGGGGGTAGGGGTACGAAAGGAGGGATGATGGAGGGGAGGGCATCCTTGGGGGGAGGGGAGGTTGGAAGTACCCACTACAGAAGAGGAACAGGATCAAGTAGGGAATGGACCAGGTGGAGGGTGGGATGAGTGGGAGGGAATTATAAGCAGCCTTGTACAATATATCTACTATGATAATGTTTTGCATAGCTAGACATGTACAATATGTACTGAATTACTTATTTCCCATGAGGGAATGGGTAACAAGGGAGGAGGGAAATGGATCTGAAATTCGAGGTCTTAACATTAAATGTTTCAAATATATATAAATACTATTATTAATACTCTTTTGCTTGTAATAGGGAGATAAGATGTGCAGGCATTGGAACACAGAGATTCACCTTCCTCTAATGGAAAAGTCGAAGGGGGTATGGGAGAAGATATGGGAGAGAGCAGATTGGAGGAAGCGATATCTTGTGGGACTGCTATTCTGGGAGAGTGGGTAGGGGAAAAACAGGGGGGAAAAATAATTGTAACTCAAAATCTGGCAGAAATGAATGATGTAAAACAGAAGTTAATAAAGCATTTGTTTAAAAAAAAAGAATGAGCATGACTCTGGGTTACTGTTCTGAGTGTGGAAGTGGGGTGGGAAGCAGGTCAAGATGAGGTTTTTTTGTTTGTTTGTTTGTTTGCTTGCTTGCTTGCTTTTTGGAGGGCAATTGGGGTTAAGTAACTTGCCCAAGGTCACACAGCTAGGTTTTTGTTTGTGTGTGTTGTGTCTGAGGCCAGATCCAAACTCAGGTCCTTCTGACTCCAGGGCCGGTGCTCTACTCACTGCACCACCTAGCTGCCCCTCAAGATGAGTTTTAGAACCTAGAAAATGAAAAAAAATGTGCATATGTGTGTATGTATATATAACATAAATAATATGTGGGTATACACACAGATACATATATACATATACATATATGCACATGTGAGTGTATATGTATATTCACGTATACATTCCTGTTTCCTCTTTTGTACCCAAGGCTAGCTGTGGTTATTGACAAAACAAATGTGTCTGATGAGGACCTTTTTGTTAGCAGATATGTTCAGGATAAATACCCTAGTTGAGAACAAGTGAAATCTGCCAGACATTCTTACTCCACTGCAACTACCTTCACTCACTGATGAATATATTACTTACCTCTCAGGGTCATTGGTTGAGATCCTGAGCTGGCTAAACTGTTGGCACTTAGTCTAAACAGACTCAGTGGGTTCCCTTCCCTATTTGTGTGTGTTCTTGAGTTAAAGAGAGCATTTGGGAATCTGACCCAGGGCTGAGTTGTCCTGGTCAGTGACTGTGTGAAAATTCACTTCAGTCTACTGTATTTAAACAGTCCCAGACTATGTTTCATATCCCAATAAGTTATATAACAGGATATCAAGAACTAGACAGGGCAAGAGCATCCTACCATAATTTTCCCACACCTCCTCCCTTTTTCCCTCTTATTTTCAGTCTCAGAACAATAACAAATGCTACTATTGCTAACAGAAAAGGTAGGACAATCTACTTTCCTATAACTCCATGCAAAGTCCTGTGATTGCCCAGGTCAAGACTCCCTTCCACCACCAACAAACCCCCTTCCCTATATTTATTAAACCTTCCTATTAAAGTATAAGCTCACTGAAGGCAGGGACTGTTTGACTTTTGTCTTTGTCTTCCCATCACCTAGCACAGTGCCTGGCAGTGTGGGTACTTAACAAATGTTTGCTGATTGGTAGACTGGTGTAGATTTAAGCCAATACTTCAGCTATTACTGCTGTTTCAAATCCATCTCATGCTAATTTTAATGAGATTGTTACATTTTAGTCCACTCAGATAAGCTGGTCTGAAGTTCTCACTTGTGACGCTGGTAAAACTGGTTATTAGAGAGATGGCTCTGAAGGTTTCCTATTCTCTTTTCTTCCTAAGATTATTGCTCCTGTAAATTAGCACAAGCTTCCCTCTCTACCAACAAGATACACGAGCATTTCAACCAAGGAAAACTTTTAACTTTTCTCCCATTGACCCATCTATTAGTGCCCAGAAAGGAATAATTTCTAAAAGCTTCACAACCATAATAGAAATAACATTATATTGGCATCCAGGAGCCTCATAATTTAGTCTCCATTCTACCACTAGTTAGCAGTGTAACCTTGGACTTCCACTCTTTGGGATCACAGGTTTCTTTTCTGTCAAATGGTAATATCAATATCTTGCCACACTTATGCCACAAAGTTGCATGACTCAAATGAAGTAATGCCCTTGAAAGCCCTTTGAAAAGTCTAAGTGTTATACACCAGTATGGAATTATTATTACCATGATCAGGGGTGAATTTTAAGTGCTCAGGAGAGCCTGGCCAAGCCTTCTGTCTTCAGAAAGTAGGCAGGGTGTCTTTCAAAGTACATAGCCCTGAAAAGGAATATTCTGTCCTCAGAAATCTCAATATAAGCTTAAAAGGAGAAGAAGAGCGTATGATTTGATTTGTCTCCTTTGACTTAGCTTTGCAAGGAAGAAGCAGCCAGTTTTCTCCCAACTCCACCCTCCATGTTAGCTCTCCATCCCCCACTGGTCTCTTTGTAGTCTGCAGGAGCCAAACTAGAAGGAGACGCACAGAAGGCAGGAAGCTGGGTGAGAATTGGGCTCTTTCCAAGTCTTCTCACCTTGTGAATGAGAGGAAAAAACTTAAAGGAAATTGTTTCAGCAGGTGAAACAGCAGCCTGTCCACAGTTGCAAAGGTCCTTCTCAGTGATATTTTGGGCTGACATTGGGGAAATTTCTCTCCCCCTTATCATCTTTTACCATTTCTAATAGTAATAATCAGTCCCTTCCATTTGCATGGGGCTTTCAGAGTTTCAGTTTTCAAAGTATAGTCATTCCTTCCACATCTTGGAGGTTAGGGGCATGGTACCCTTTCCATCTGGAAAATCTACATAAAATGTTTTGGTCTTCCCTTCATACCAGAGAAGAAGTCTGAATTATTATAGTATTAAAAGATAAAATATGTTGATATAGTACAATACTATACATATATTTTATACCTTTCTGAGTTTCTAAATTGTTTTCTACGTCATCTGCTGGCCTTTGTATGTTGTCTACAGCTACTGCAAAACTCCTCAAAAAATGTAAATAAAATTTAATGAGGTCCCCAGAACTTTGGTTTCAACCCTTGAGATAAGTATAAAAGGAAATGGATTAGGACTATATAGGCAGAAATTGATGGGTTGGAATCTGCCTAAGCAGATTGGAAGGAATAACAGGAAAGGAAAATGGCTAAATTTCTTATTCTTATTAATTTCTCATTCTTATGATATCTCAGAACTGCAATAGGGAAAGTCACTATGTGGAAGGGATAACTGTATTTTCACTCCTTATATCTCATTTAATCTTTACAACCTTCCCCTAGTCTCTCCTGTCTCCTCCATGAAGTAGGTAAAGCATGCATTATTCTTTCCATTTTTTTTGCTTTTTGGAGGGCAATTGGGGTTAAGTAACTTGCCCAAGGTCACACAGCTAGGTTTTTGTTTGTGTGTGTTAAGTGTCTGAGGCCGGATCCGAACTCAGGTCCTTCTGACTCCAGGGCTGCCACTCTACTCACTGCGCCACCTAGCGCCCCCCCCCGTATTCTTTCCATTTTAATTGTGAGGAAATGAAGGTCAAAAAGGTCATGACTTATCCAGGGTAGTAGCAGAGCCGGGCCTAGAATCTACAGCTCTCCACCCCCTAGTTCTTTCCCACTAGTGTACCCTCACATATCCCCCTGTATCTCCTACTTAGAGGATATATGCCACCTGGCCTTGCATCACTCTGCAGTCCACCAATAGGTCATTCTGCTACTTACCAGCCCTTCCCATCAGGGATCACAGTAGTTAAGCCATAGGGAAGGAGGGTCCATCTCTTGCTTGGCTGTATAACCAACTAGGATTTATAACATTAGCTCACTAGAAGGGATAGGAGAAGTTTTCAAATTCAATCCCCTCACAAAGAAGCTGAAAGCAAGAGAGCTTAAATGATTTGCCCGAGGTCACACAGACAGTAAATGGCTAAACTTAGATTAGAACACAGTTCCTCTGATTCTAAATCTGGGACTCTTTCCCCTACATCAATACTATCTTCTACATGAGAAGTAACACTTTTCACATCAACTTAGGAGCAGAGAAAAGGCAAAAGGGAAAGGTCTCAGGGAGCATAAAGGTTCCATGGACTCAGGAATAACTAACTTCATGAGGAAGGTGCCATATATGAAGACATAAATCCAGGGTTTTTCTTCATTTCATTCATGCCAACTTTTTTTTCATTTGATCCCTGGTACCCAAAATGTTTGGAAAGTTGTTATTATTCAGTTTTTTCAGTCATGTCCAACTCTTAATGACCTCATTGGGGTTTTCTTGACAAAGATACTGAAGTGATTTGTCACTTCCTTCTCCAACTCATTTTACAGAGGAAGAACTAAAACAAACAGGGTTAATGACTTGTCCAGGGTCACACAGCTAGTAAGCGTCAGAGGTCATTTTTGAACTCAGGTCCTTCTTACTCCAGGTCTAGTGTTCCATCCCCAGTGCCACCTAACTGCCCTGAAAAATACAACTGTGAAAATAGGCACTGTGATTAAGATCACTAGAGAAAAAGCTTCCACATTAAACTCAGGGATTGTGGTAATGTGCCAATAAAATGATGACCTTCAGTGAATAAGATTTGGTTCTTTTTTTTCTTTTTGGAGGGCTATTGGGGTTAAGTGACTTGCCCAAGGTCACACAGTTATTTTTTTGTGTTAAGTGTCTGAGCCGGATTTGAACTCAGGTCCTCCTGACTCCAGGGCCAGTGCTCTATTCACTGTGCCACCTAGCCACCCCCAGATTTGGTTCTTAAAAAAGAATTGACTTTGCTTTTGCTAAATGTGGACTTATTAGGATGCTGATTGTTCTGACCCTAAATTAGGCACAGTAAAAGTTGGTATGATCTTTTCAAAATCTAGCAGTGGCATTTCTTTCGCCATGGGTCAGCTGTTACCAGATATGCCAAGCATTCTGTAAGGACAATTTCACATAGTTATTTTGTTACATAGGAAGAGAGAAGAAAGGAAGGAAGGAAGGAAGGAAGGAAGGAAGGAAGGAAGGAAGAAAGAAAGAAAGAAAGAAAGAAAGAAAGAAAGAAAGAAAGAAAGAAAGAAAGAAAGGAAGGAAGGAAGGAAGGAAGGAAGGAAAGAAAGAGAGGAAGGAAGGAAGGAAAGAAGGAAGGAAGGAAGAGAGAGAGAGTACTACCTAGATTAACAAAAGAGGAAGTAGAATATATAGATAAACCTGTTTTAGAAAAAGAAATTGAACAAGCCATCCCTAAGAAAAAATCCCCAAGATCAGATTCACAAGTGAATTCTACCAAACATTTAAAGATTAATTCCAATACTCTATAATCTATTTGGAAAAATAGGCAAAAAAGAAGTCCTACCAAATTTCTTTTATGACACACAAATATGGTGCTGAGACCTAAACCAGGAAGAGTGAAAACTATAGATCAATTTTCTTAATAAATAGTGATACCAAAAACTTTAAATAAAATATTAGCAATGAGATTACAGCAATATATCACAAAGATCATACACTATGACCAGGTGGGATTTATACTAGGAATGCAGAGTTGGTTAAATATTAAGAAAACCATCATACTAATTGCCCATATCAGGAACAAAACCAACAGAAAACATATGATTATCTCAGTAATGCAGAAAAAGCTTTAGACAAAATATAACACTCATTCCTTATAAAATCTGTAAAAAGTATAGGAGTAAATGGAGCTTTCTTTAGAATAGTAAGTAGTGTTTGTCTAAAACCAACAGCAAGTATTATCTTCTGTAACAGGGATAAAACTAGAAGCCAGTAAGCTCAGAGTGAAGCAAGGATACCCATTATCATCACTATTATTCAATATTGTGCTAGAAATCTAACTATAACAATAAAAGAAAAAAGAAATTGAAAGAATTAGAACAGGTGATGAGGAAACAAAGCAATCACTCTTTGCAAATGATATGATGGTGTATTTGAAGAATTCTAGAAAATAAACTAAAAACTAATTGAAATAATTAATAACTGGGGGTGGGGTCAAGATGGCAGAGTAGAAACAGGACTTCCAAGCAGCTCCAGCTCCCACTTTCACCAATCGATGTAAAAGGAGAATCTGAACAAATTTTGGAGCTCCAGAACCCACAAAATGACACAGAGAAGCTGACCTCCTGCTGAGGACAGACTGGCAGCCCAGAAGGGAGCAGCCAGTGCAGTGCTCTGGGAGCCAACCCCAGGCCCATGTGAGCTAGAGGTTTTAGCCCCAGGGTGGGCCTGACCAGCAACCTGCTGGAGGGACTCCAGAACACCAACAGCTGTGGCCGTTTCCAGAATTATCAACATATAAGGACATAGTGAGAGGTCAGTGCAGTATGGACTTTGGGACCCACTAATTGAGAGAGCATGTTGGCCTCTTCCCCCCAGGGTGAAAAGCTGCTGAGACGCTTAGGTTGCAGCTTCAGCTCCTGGCATGCAGACTGTAGGGGGACGTGGTGACCAGTCTAGGGAGTAATCGCTCTTGCTTTAACCTTCTTGGATCTGGATTGCAGTCTGGGGTGGAGGTCCTGGGGTGTGTGACCAGCTTGCCAGAGTGTGTGGAGGCTTCAGAGAGGCCACCCAACTAATACCGCTGACAGCTGAGAAAACCCCAGCATTTGGGACAGAAGCTCCCCTGTCTGAGTCCTACTGTGGCAACAAGCCCAAAAGTCAAGTAATTGAGTGGCATCATGCCCAGGTAAAGGAAACAAAACAAACAGAAAAATTCAACATTAGACTCCTATTTGGGGGGCAAAGAGGATCAAAACATGGAACAGGAGGAGGACTGGGAGGTCAGAAATCCTGCACCAAAAGCCCCAAATGAAAATACGAGCTGGTTACAGGCCATAGAAGACCTTAAGAAGCAGATAAGAGAAGTGGAGGAAAAATTGGGAAGAGAAATGAAAATGATGCAAGAAAAGTATGAAAGGAGATTCAACAGCCTGACTGAGGAAAATAACACCCTAAAAAATAGACTAACTCAAATGGCAAAAGAGACTAAAAAAGGCAATGAGGAGAGGAATGCCTTAAAAAGCTAAATTTACCAGATGGAAAAAGAATCTCGAAGGCTCACTGAGGAGAATCTTTCCTTCGCATTTAGAATGGACCAAAGGGAAGCTAGTGACTTTTTGAGAAATCAAGATACTATTAAACAGATCCAAACAAATGAAAGAATAGAAAGCAATGTGAAATATCTCATGGGAAAAACCACTGACCTGGAAAATAGATGCAAGAGAGATGATTTAAAAATTATTGGAGTACCTGAAAGCCATGGTCAAAGAAAGAATCTAGAAATCATCCTCCAAGAAATTCTCAAGAAAAACTGCCCTGACATTTAAGAACCAGAAGGCAAAATAGAGGTTGAAAGAATCTACCAATCGCCTCCTAAAAAAGATCCCAAAAAGAAAACTCTAGCCAGGTTTCAGAATTCCCAGATCAAGGAGAGAATATTACAAGCAGTCAGGAAGAAACAATTTGAATATTGTGGAAACACAATCAGGATAACACAGGATCTGGCAGCTTCTACACTGAGGTATTGAAGGGCCTGGCATATGATATTCTGCAGGTCAAAGGATCTGGGATTAAAAACAAGAATCACCTATGCAGCAAAACTGAGTATCATGTTTCAGGGGAAAATATGGTTATTCAATGGATTAGAGGACTTTCAAGCATTCTTGAAGGAAAAACCAGACTTGAGTAGAAAAGTTGACATTCAGATACAAGAAGCAAGAGAAGCATGAGAAGGTAATCAGGGATAAGAAATCATAAGGAACTTATCAAATTTGAACTATTTACATTCCTACATGGAAAAACAATAATTGTAACTGAGGAAACTTTTCTCAGTATGAAAATAGTTGAAGGGAATAAAAATATATATGTATATATAGTCTTTATTGGAGGGTATATAGGCATAAGAATACATATGTGAATGTGTGTGTATATATATATATATATATATATATATATATATATATATATATATATGATTACAGGTATACATGGATAGAGGGCACAGGACGAATTTAATAGGAAGGGATGATACTTAAAAGGTGAAATCAAGAGGTTAGAGAGGAATATAATGAGAGGAGATGGGGAGAGACAGAATGGGGAAAACTATCTCATATAGAAAAAGCAAGGGAAAATGGGTACAATGGAGGGGAAGAACAGGAAGGCATAAGGGAATGGGTCAACCTTATAATCATTGAATTTGGCTCAGGGAGGGAATGACATACACACTAAATAGGGTATCTCACCCTACAGGAGAGTAGAGGGAATGGGACGAGATGGGGGATGATGGAAGGGAGGGCAGTCTGGGTGGGAGGGAAGTAGGAAGCACACTCTTTTGAAAAGGGGCAGGACCAAAGTAGAGAATAGAACAAATGGGAGGTGGGATAGGGGGGAGGGAAATATAATCAATCTTCTACAATATATCTACTATGGTAATGTTTTGCATTAGCTACACATGTGCAACCTATATTGAATTGCTTATCTTCCCAGTAAGGGTGGGTGACAAGTGAGGAAGGGAATGAATTTGGAATTCAAAGTTTTAAAACCAAATGTTTAAAATATACATATATGTTATTATTAAAAAAAGAAATAAATAACAACTTTACTCATCACAGGATATAAAATAAACCCACATAAATCGTCAGCATTTCTATATATTACCAATAGTCCAGCAGCAAGAGATAAAAAAGAGAAATTCCATTCAAAATAACTTTAGACAACATAAAAGACTTGGGAGCCTACCTACCAAGACAAACCCAGGAACTATATGCACGCAATTACAAAATACTTTTCCCATAAATAAAGTCAGATCTAAACAATTGGAAAAACATTAATTGCTCATGGGTAGTCTGAGCCAATATAATAAAAATGATAATTCTATTTAAATTAGTATATTTATTCAGTGACATATGAAACTACCAAAATATTTTACAGAGCTAGAAAAAGTAATAATAAATTCATCTGGAAGAACAAAAGGTCAAGAATATCAAAAGAATTAATGAAAACAATTATGAAGGAACATGGCCTAGTCATATCAGATCTCAAACTATATTACAAAGTGGTAACTATCAAAATAATCTGGTACTGGCTAAGAAATAGAGTGGTGATCAGTTGAATAGATTAGGTACACCATACACAATGGGAAATGACCATAGTAATCATGTGTTTGATAAATGCAAAGATGCAGATTTTGGGGACAAGAACTCGCTATTTGATGAAAACAGCTAGGAAAAAGGAAAGGCAGTTTGGTAGAAACTAGGTATAGACCAACACCTCACACTGTATACCAAAATAAGATCAAAATAGGTACATAATTTAGACATAAAGGATGATACCATAAACAAATAAGGGGAGCATGGAATAGTTTACCTGCCAGACCTATGGATAAGAGAAGAATTTATTACCAAACAAAAGACAGAGAGAGCATTATAGGATGTAACATGGATAATTTTGATAATGTGAAGTCAAAAGGTTTTTGCACAAACAAAACCAATGCACCCAAGATGATAAGGAAAGCAAAGAACTGGGGAAAATGTTTACAGTAAATTTCTCTGATAGGGGCAGCTAGGTGGCACAGTGAGTAGAGCGTCGGCCCTGGAGTCAGAAGGACCTGAGTTCGGATCCGGCCTCAGACACCTAACGCACACAAACAAAAACCTAGCCGTGTGACCTTGGGCAAGTTACTTAACCCCAATTGCCCTCCAAAAAAAAAAAAAAGTTAAAAAAAAATTCTCTGATAAAGGCTTCATCTCTCATATAGAGTACTGAGTCAAATTTATAGTCAGTTATTCCCCAAATGATAAATGATCAAAGGAAATGAACAGATACTATTCAGATGAAGAAATCAAAATTATCTGAGGTAATATGAAAAAATTCTCTAAATTACATTGAATGCAAATTAAAACAACTCTGAGGTACCACTCCCTGCAGGGTTAAGGAAATATAAAATCTTCTCAATCCATTAATAGACCTACGTGACCACATGTGTTCCTTTTTCCCTTCAAAGATGGTCCATGTTCCTAGGTCTAAAAGTACACAGGTATTTGAATCACAGATGTCTTGCTGCTTTGAACTCTAGCCCACTTCACAGCTGTAACACATCCTGAGTAACATAGAACTGTCAGGTGAAAATTTTATATATATATATATTCAGGGAGATTTATATTGCCTTGGGGGAGGAATTCCTAAGGAGAAGCTTGCTTAGGGGAAAGCTTGTTTATGGGGAAGCTTGCTTGCAGGAAGGCTTTCATACCTTTTGGCACTGAACCAATTAGGCACTGAGTCATGTGGGTTGGGATACCTTCTATTAGTTGAAAACTATATATACTTGGAGGTTAGTATTTTACTTTGGTACTCACTCATGGGAAGAATGTTTCTTTGTGATTTGGCCAGATGAGACTTAGGAGCTGCCTGGCTTGTGAACTCAGATGTTGGTACTCCCTGGTCTGGTGATTAGGTGTCTATTACTCTGTTTAGACAGTTGGAGCCTTGTCTATTAGATTCTTTCATGGATACTCATTACTTTCTATTTATCTGTACTTATCTGTTTCTTTAATTAAAGTAAGATTACTAACCCCTTTGAAGCTGTCTTTCCTTTAGAAAAGAAGATCAAGAACCTGCATTAGCAGCCTTCCTGTGTGCTGGTGTTAGTAGTCTTACACCCCCACAGCAGCTGCTAGTAGCATTCCCACTACACCCCCAACCTATCAGATTGGCTCATATGACAGAAAAAGAAAATGACAAAAGTTTGAGGGGACATGGGAAAGTTGGGTCACTAATGTACTATTGGTGGAGTTGTGAACTGGTCCAATCATTCTGGAGAGCAATTTGGAACTATATCCAAAGGGCCATAAAACTGTGTGTACTCTTTTATCCAACAACACCACTATTAGGTCTGTAATCCAAAGAGATTTGTTTTATAAAGGAAAAGGGCCTATATGTACAAAATATTAATAACAGCTCTTTTTTGATGGCAAAGAATTGGAAATTGAGGTGATGCCCATCAATTGGGGAATGGCTGAACAAGTTGTATTGTGATACAAGTTGTATCACGTGATTGTGATAAAATACTATAGTGTTGTAAAAAATGACAAGCAGGATGATTTCAGAAAAGCCTGGAAAGATTTAAATGAACTGCTGCAAAGCGGAGTAAGCAGAACCAGGAGAATATAGTACACAGTAATAGCAATGTTGTACAACGATTAACTGTAAATGACTTAGCTATTCCCAATAATACCAAGATCTGAGATAATTTTGAAAGACCTATGATGAAAAAATGCTATCCACCTCCGGAGAAAGAACTGATGGAATCTGAATGCAGATAAAAGCCTATTCTTATTTTACTTTCTTCATTTTTCTTGTTTTTTCTTATCTGTGTTCTTTCACAGCATGACTAATATCAAATATGTTTTGCACAACTGCACAAGCTTAAACTTTATCAAATTATTTGCCTTCTCAATTATGGGAGAGGAGAGGAAGAGTGGGAGAAAATTTAGAACACAAAATTGTAAAAATTCAAAGGTTAAAAAATTTTAAATATAATCAAAAAAATAAATATTAAAAAAAATTTAAAGTTATTTAAAAAGTCATACCTTGCTTAGTGGATATAGAACTATATCTAATTCATCTCCTGTTCTAGACACTTGTTTTTTATTCTGAGTCAAGGTGTTATTTTATTTCTTCAGTCATATAGAGTTAGAGCCTATGGGGCCTCCTTCTTAAATTTGTAGGATTTCTTCTTCTTTAGTCCAGCTGAGAAATTACCATTCTCAGGAGGAGGTGAAAGAATTCATCCTGAAGAGAAGCTAACAAGTCAGCCATATGGCATAATGAAAGAGTGGGGAAGCACCAGACTAACAGTCGGGAGACCTAGGTTCTGGGAGTTGGGGTGAAAATTGCAGAAAATAGATTCCAGTTAAATATAAAGAAAAACAATAAGTGGAACTGAAAAGTGGAATTGGCCTTCTCAGGAGGCAGGGAAACTCCTGTCACTGAAGATTTGATCTTAGGCAGGAAGAACATTGTAAAGGATCCTACAGAGGGGTGGAGCCAAGATGGCAGAAAGGAAGCAGTAACTTCTCTAAGCTCCTCCATGAATCCCATCACTAAACCTTAAAAAGTGAATCTGAACAGATTCTGGAGTGACAAAATCCACTTGGAGATGGGAGTGTGGCAGAATCCAGCCCAGGAAAGTGCCCACTGCGTCCGGACAGGGCAAGCGCAGAGCATGTGGGGTCTGCACAGCTCAGACTTAAGAGCAGACGAGCAGACTACACCAGAGAGAGAAGAAGCCCCAGCCTGCAGACTTACCAAGGACAAATCACAGTCATCTCACAAGGAAATAGGATGGATCATTGGAGCCAGGTAGGAGAATGCTCGGGCCCCCAGCGGAGACAGCAGCTTCTCCTGCAGCTATCTGCCCCCAGCCTGGAAGTTTAGAAATTGTCTGCCTGTATAAAGCAGGGGCTAGAATGGCAAAGTAAATTCTAGTTGCTCCAATCCCTCATCCCTCCTTCATGAAGTAGAAAACCCAAAGATAAGTCTCCCACCCAGATTGAAATCCCAAGTTAGTGGAAATAGCCTCAGGCTGGGGAGTCTTCAAGAAGGTGTATAACTGAGACAGCCCGGAGTCTAAAGAGAAGAGAGGGAGGGGTCCCAACTAGCCCCACCTCACCTGACCAGCAAAAGCCTGCCTGAGCTATAGCCCAGGGGTATAGAGGCAGAAATCTGAAGTGGCCAAACCACTCCTTCCCCACAGACTACTCTGTGCACATCAACATACCTCTCTGAGATTTCTGCCTTAGCCACAAACTAGACACCCAGAGGCTATAGCATTCAAAGTCAATGAACAGGCCCTTAGCTCACAGCCTGAGAAATTAAGAAATAGGAAATCACAATGGGAAGGAAGGAAGCTGAGAAGGAGAAGGGGAAGGCAAGAAAATCGATCTGAGCTTACTATGTAGGTCAAGAACAACCAAATACAGAGGACAACTTGGACTCTTTACCCACACCTGAGACCACAGAAGGAAATATGACCTGGTCTCAAGCCCAAATAGCATTCTTGGAGGAGCTTAAGAAAGATTTTAAAGACTAAATCAGGGAGGCAGTGACCAACTTGGAAAAAAAGTTTCAGTGAAGAAAACAAATCCTTAAAAAGTAAAATTAGTGAAGTAATCGGAGAAAATACCTCCCTAAAAAAGGACCTTCAAAAACTAACCAAAGACTGTAATTCGCTAAAAATTAGAATCAATCAAATTGAAACTCAGAACTCTATGATGCACCAAGAGTCAATTAAACAAAACAAGACAATTGAAAAATTGTAAAGGATCCTACAGAGGAGATTCTCACTAGGATGTGGGTTGGACTAAATGACCTCTGAGGTCCCTTTCAACCCTTTAATTCCTTACTGCCCATTCTCTGTGTGACCTTAGGTAAATGGATTTCTTTACCTCCTTGGAGCTCAGTTTCTTTATCTGAAAAATGAAGTGATTTAGATTAATTGACCTCTAAAGTCACTCACAGCTTTGAGTATATGATTCCCTTGACTCCCCCACTCCACCCCCCGACCTTTGGAAAATTGCTTCCCTTTTCTGGGCTTCAGTTCCATATTTTGCCCATCTACCCAAAACGAAGGTGTTATCCTAGGTGATCTCTGAGGCCTTTCCCAGTTTTTCTTACATTGCAAGATTCTCCTCTGTAATCATAGTTTGGAGTATACTGAATCTTAGATAAATCTTAATTTATTATTTTATAACTGAAAGGGATGTTGGAGATCATTTATTTAGAGCCCCTTATTTAAGAGAGAGAAAATGAGGCCCAGAGGGAGGAAGTCGGTAGTGTCCATACTACATTTGGAAAATACAGCACTAAGAAATGTGGGGCTGATTGATTCATTCATTTTTGGGAGCTGATTGATAGACTGGTAGGAATATGAGTTTGTGTGTGTGTGTGTGTGTGTGTGTGTGTGTGTGTGTGTCCCCAGGCATAGGACCCAAAACCAGTCTTTTACAGTTTGATTTTAAGCACCACAATCTGTTGTGCAAAAATGATACTGCTGAAATCTCCCGGGGATGGTGCTAGGAAGAGATGATCCTCCTGAGGATATAAATAAACAGAAGTTTGTTTGCTATCACATGTATTTTCACATTCAGTCAGCTCACAAAACCTGTGGTCAGGTTCCTCTTCTTTTGGGTTGCCTTCCTTACCATACCTGTCAAGCATAGACTCTTTCTCTGTAAAGGGGTTAACTTTGTTGATGCTGTAGTGATTGGTGTCCTACTTCCTGCCAGCTTCTTTCTAGCACTGGTTCACTCCTTCCTTTGTTTCCCTCCTCTCTAACATACCAGTAGAGTAGAAGATGAGGTGTCACACCCAGAAATTGCAGGATCATGGTCGCTGGCACACTTCCACCAATGTTTTTCATGCCATTCTATCCAAATCTCTCATAACTCACCATGATGTAGTGGAAAGAACCCAGGGCTAGGAGTCAGGAGACCTGGATTCTACTCCCTGCTCTATCACTAATTCTGTGTGAAATTTCGTTCTCAGGGATACTGTTCTATGTCTATAAAATGGTTGGGCTCATCATCATCCTCACCATTTTACAAGATCAAACCTGAAATTCACATTCTGCACCTGGAACCCTTCCCTCCCTCCCTCTGATTGGAGAGAGTGTAGGGTAGACAATGGAAAATTCCTCCCATATCTTTCATTCAAGGAGGGCACTCATCCCAGCCCATCCTATTCTTCTTTTCTCACCCAGGTGTATTCCTCTGGTGTTCTTCATCCCCACCCTTACACACACACACACACACACACACACACACACACACACACACACACACACACACACACACTATTTCCTCCTCCCCAAACACACACACTGCCCAACTTCTTTTTATGCTACAAGTTTTCTAAAGTCCTTTTCAACTCTGACATTGTCTCTAATTCCTCTCAATCAGTTGAAACCTTGTCTGACCACTCCAGTTCACGATATTTTTTCCCTTCCCTCTTCTCCTTAATGCCTATATTATTCATTTGGTCCCTTAATATAAATTATCATATAGGTAACATTTATGTAATGCTTTAAGATTTACAAGGCACTTTGCATATATTATCCCATTTGATACCGCTTGGCAATAGAGGGCTTGCTTTGAAAGGGACTTTTATCTATCATAGACTTAAGCTTAATTTTCTTTCTTTTTTTTTGGCAGATAATTCAATGATCTAGATATCCATTCTAGTCTTTCTCCTAAATTACACTCCCACGTCATCAAGTGACTGGCATATTTTTCAATTTGGATGTCTCATCTCAAACTCCACATGTCCAAAACAGAATTCATTATTTTTCCCCAGACCCACTCCTCTTCCAAATATCCCTATTTCTGTCAAAGATACTGTGATTCTTACAGTCTCTTAAATTTGTCACCTCAGCACTATCCTCAACACCTTACTCTCCCTCATCACATGCCTCAAAAGAGTTAGAAATCTTACCATCTCTACCTCTATATCTCTCTTCCATCTACTCACTTAACTATAAGCTAGTTCAGACTCTCATGACCTCTCATATAGACTATTGCAGATACCTCCTAATTGAAATCCATACCTCAAATGTCTCCTTACATCCATTAATCCTTTAAAATGTTGCCCAAGTCTTAAGGACGACTCCCCTACTCAATAAATTCTAGTGGTTTTCTATTGTCTTTAGTATCAAATATAAAGTTGGATTTTAAACTTCTTTACAATCAGGGATTGTAAAGAACATCATTGTAGTCTGTTACAGAACCTAGGATAATGTTGGGTACACAGTAGGTATTGAATCAATAATTCTTGAATGAATAATAAAGTGGTGGGACATTAAAAGTGGTATTTTAAACTGTAGGAATGAAACATGTAGTGAAACTTTAAAGGCTCTTTCATGACTTTGTGGTTCCATTGGTGTTGGTGTTCCCTGTACCAGATTATAACTCCTCTATACTTTGTTGTCCTCTGTAATTCTTACCCGGGCCTTCTCATAAATCCTCTTTAGAGAATACACCCAAAACTTAGAGACCTTTTGTTTCTTTTAGCATCTCAAGAATGTTGGTTCATCATTCAGGTAATTTACCTGTTGTGCATAATGTTTTGCGTGTGTGTATATATACATATATGTGTGTGTGTGTGTATATATATATATATATACATACATATGTGTATATATACACATACCTACATATATGTGTGTAAAATCAGTCCATTTACTTTTCCAGTCACTTACTTCCTTGATGATGACCTTTATACTTCTCTCCTTCAGCCTCATCTCCCCTCTAGTCAAGCAACCACCCACCCAGGTCCTCTCACTCCATGCCTGTTTCTCTCCACTTGAGCCAGCACCTTCTACACTAGACCCAAGACATCCTCCCCTTCTTTCTGTTCCATCTCCCCGAACAAAACTCTTTTTTTCTGGTCAACTTTCACCTACATGTGCTGTCTTCCCTATTAGAACATAAGCTCCTTGAAGGTAGGAACAGTTTCTTTCATGTATCATTAGCACTTAGAACCAAGCCTGGCACACAACAAATGCTTTTTCATTCATTCACTCATACTCAAGTATGGCAATACACTATAGCCTCCTTATAACCACCTCATGAGCTTTTCAGCACCTCTTTGTCTACTTGTAACATTGATTCTTCTATCATAAAAATCCTTTATTCTCAACTACACAGAATCATTGAGAGAATAATGGTATTAAAACTGTGGGATGCATGAAGAAAATTCAATGGTGGTGAAAGAGAAAGACCGGTGTTCCTTTTGACATTAGAATTTCACATGCTTTAGAGTTCTTTCTAGAACTGAAATTTCTTTGCTGCACAGGATCCTCAGAACTTTTACAATCTGTTCTATTTGGCTTAATTCCCCAGACACCAATTATTTTGAAATAATGTTTTCAGACTGCACTGCCATAAGATATGGTGGGTTCCCCATCCTTGGAGGTCTTCAGATAGAGGCTGTACAACCATTTGCCAGGTATGTTTATACAGATAAATTAAGATAAAATACAAACCATTATTCAATATAATTTTTAAGCGTAGATCAGAGGTAGTGAAATCCAGAACATAAGCTAAATAAATTTATTTTAGGACCTGAAAGAAGCTTCAGTCAATCAACAAACAAATGTTTATGTTTGGTTTGGACTAGATGATAACTAAGGTCCCTTCCAACTATCAAATTCTGTAATAGTAATTGACATTTGTATAGCACTTTACAGTTTTTTTTTTTCACATATCCCACTTGATGTTCACAGTAGTCCTCTGAGGCAATTGCTATAATTATCCAGATTTTACAGTTGAGGAAACTGAGACTAAGAGGATAGGTGAAACCTAAGGTCGTAAAGTTATCAAGTGTCTAAGATTATATTTGAACAGAGGTCTCCTGATGGCATTTCTACTTCTCTTATTAGGTCATCCTGCCTCTCATGCTAGCATCTGCTTCTTCTGTGGACAAGGAAAAATTGTGAAATTATCATCTTCAGTGGATGATGGGGCCACAGGAAGGAATTTCCCTGAAATGCAAATATTTTTCCTTTGATTATTATTCATTCTTTTCAAAAGTCATAGCCATCCAATATGGGATCCTCTCAACTACTCCAGGCAGTTGCACATGCTATTATGCCCCTTTGGCAGATTAAAACTGAGGTACAGTTAAGTTAGAAGGCTTGATGAAAATTACACAAAATATTAGTTGTAGAACAGGACCAAAAACCAGCTCTCACAATCCAGCATACGGCATTAGAAAAGACTCCGGAATAGGAAATGCAAGACTTGCATTCTAGTCTGAGTAAATGAAAGTGTATATTTAGTTCAAAACCTCATAGAAACAGATTTTTCAGAAGCTCTTAAAGCTGCCGTCTGTCAAGAACAAACTCCTCTGTTTGACATTTAAAGCCCTTCACAATCTAGCACCAAACCTACCTTTCGAGGCTTTTTACACATTTCTCCCTTTCACATATTCTACAGTCCATCCAAACTGTCCTTCTTGCTCTTCCTTAACATGGAAATTGCCTATTTCTGTACCTCTGTCCCTGCTGTTTCTCATGCCTAGAAATGTGTCCTCCCTTCCCCTTTGTAGAAGTACAACTAAAGCATCACCTCCCACCCAAGGCCTTTCCTGATCTCCCTGGAAATTATTGGGTATTTTCTTTGTATATATTTTTCTATATTTATACAAGTCCGGGTTATAAACTCCTTAGGGTGGGGACTATTTATTCTCTATATTTTTATATGTCCTTGCTGTTTCCCCCTTTCAAATATATGCTCCTTGAAAGTGGTGATTATTTCATTCTTTGTGTTTGTGTGCTCGGTGCCTGGCATGGTGTCTGGCACCTAGTGGGTACTAAATAAATGCTTGTTGGTTGATTGATTGATTGATTTCCTCTTCCAGGTCCCAAAATATATCCATTTAGCTAATGTTTTTTCATCTCACCCACCTCTGATCCCCCTTTAAGTATTATATTGAATAATGGTTTGTATTTTGTCTTGATATAGCCACACCTACTCAGAACATTGTTTGTGTTTTCTTTCTGTAAATAGTTACGAAATTTTAAAATTTTATTATTGGGCCCTTCTGAGCTTTAAAAAAAAAGCCATTAGGATATGTATATATGTATATTTGTATCTGTGTATATGTATATACATATATAGGCATGCATGTATGTATGTGCATATGTATATATATATATATATATGCCATTAATTTCACACCTGAGACATATTTCTTACAATAAATAGATCTATGCCCAGCAGTGTGAACACTCCCTTCACTAGTGTGAATTACATCTCATCCATTTCCTTCCATCTTGTATAATTCTTGTTCAAATCTCTCCCTAAGTATTCTAGAGAGGATCTGCCCAACATGCCCAAATCCTTCTACTGCTTTTATATGGTTTGGTTCCCCTAGTAATATATCTGTTCATTAGACCAGTATCTCCCATGTAGAATACCAATAATTAAAATGATATTTGTAGGCAAAATAAAGGCATATAATTTTCAGTACCCTCTGACCCTTTTCCCTCAGTGGTGGAAATGGAGGGGGTGGGGGTGTCACATAGGACTGAAGGCCATTTTTTTTTAGCACTGAACCTGGAGTCATGAAGACCTGACTTCAAATCCTGCCTCAGCCACTTACTAACTGTGTGACCAGGAGCTTAACCTGTTCACATTCAGTTTCCCTATCTACAAAATAGAGAAAACAATAGCATCCCCTTCTCAAGCCTGTTGTGAGGATCAAATGAGCTAAAATAAGTAAAGCACTTTGCAAGCCTTAAAATGTTACAGAAGTGCTAGCTATCTCCTCCTCCTCCTCCTCCTCATCATCATCATCATGGTTCCCCAGGAACAACCTGATGACAAGCCTTCCTGGAAAAAATAAGGCTGAGCCTCAGAGAGCAAGTGACATCTGGCGGCAAGCCTGCAGTTGACACCTTTCCAGCCCCCTGAATCAGGCCAGACCTTGTACTCCATTGACATCTTGAAAGTCCAATGTTATCTCCACACTGTTCTGAGCTGGTTGAGGAGGACTTCAGTGGAGGATATACCTTATGTAAACAGAACACCCCCAGGAAAATTCAGTCAGAAATCTCCAGAAGCTCTTTGCACAGACTTTCCAATGAGCAGATACTACAGCAGAGATACATTAAGTTTAGGGGAAATCAGTTCAGCTAAGTTGGTGAGGAACGTATGGGAGCAAGAGTTCCTTTTTTTGGATTTGTTCTTTCCTTTGATTGTTAAAAATTAGAGATGTTGGGTCCAGAAAATAGAAGATATGGGGACACATGATAGCTGTCATCTAATATATGAAAGGTTGTCATATGGAAGAGACATTAGACTTGCCTTGCTTAGCACCAGAGGGAAGAATTAGGAACAATGACTGAATGTGTCAGAGGGTATATTTAACCTTTATGAAATGGAGAGCTTGCTAAAAATTATAAGAGAAATGGGCTACCTTGGAAGCCAGTGGGATCATCCTTGCGGTCACTTGTCTGTCTCTGCCTATTTCAGTCTTTGCCTTTGTCTCTTTTTGTATCTGTCTGTATATCTCTTTGTATCTCTCTCTGTCTCTTTCCCTTCCAATTTCTGTCTCTTTCTTTGTCTGTGTCTCTTTCTGTCTCTGTCTCACTGTCTCTCTGTCTCCCTTCGTCTTTCTCTCTCTGTGTCTCTGTCTGTCTGTCTGTCTGTCTCTCTCTCTCTCTCTCTCTCCACCACCAGCACCACTACCACCACTCCCATAGAGAGCTCACCATCTTCCTAGGAGATCTTTGTTCTCCTTCTGTAGGTTCATACTGTCAGGATCCTCTTGGAGGGTGGTTGAGCTGAAAATCTGCCAAACATGGAGAAGGAAGTTAATTGATCAATAAAGGTATCAAGCAGTAAGTACCCTCATTTCCCTCATTTCCACTTACTGAAGGGAACTATGAAGGGAGGAGTTGTTGTGACCCCTTGTAAGGATACACAGAGAAAGATGCTACCTTGCATTTCATGGCAGAATCCAGCAGCTGGGAAGCACAATGGTAACTGTTACAGCAGGGACCAGATGATGTGAGGATGTAGTAAGTGTAGAGAGTCTGCCCTGTATCCTTTACCTTTGAGACAGAAAACACTGGGACACAATCCTTGACCAATATAGGGCAAGACTGAATAATCGGATACAAAAGACTGAGTAGGGAAAGTCTAAAAGACCAGACCTTAACAATAGAAGCTGTGACCTCCTCAAGTCATAGAAGGTTTCATGCCTGTACCTCTTTTATATTTTGCTTTTGCTTAGGAAAGTGGCTTAATTTATCTGCCAGTGAGTAATAATTTGAGTAAATATACCCTCTGACAAAATTGGAAAAGAAATTAAGGACCTCTGGGAAAGTGACCACAATCCAAACAAATTGTTGATATCATTTAGATTAAATCATGCTGTTGTTGTTGTTAAGCTGTTTTTAATTCTTAGTGACCCCATTTGGGGTTTTCTTAGAAAAGATACTGGACTGGAGTGCTTTGTTGTTTCCTTCTCCAGGTCATTTTACAGATGAGGAAATGGAGACAGAGTTAAGTGACTTGCCCAAGGTCACACCACTAATAAGTATATAAGGCTGTATTCAAACTCAAGAAGAGGAGTCTTCCCAACTCGGGCATGGCATTCTATCCTTTGTATCACTTTAATTGGATTGTAGCTTAGACTGTTTAGCATATTCCAGCTCTGGGGACTTTATCCCACCTTCCATTAGCACTGATAAGTTGAGTTTCAAAGTATGGCTGCTATATCCCCTTGAAACTCTCGAGTTAGCCCTGAGGGGTTTGAAGGTACCTTTTCTAGCACTATAGCTCACAAGTCCCTACTAATATACTTCTTCCCATGATTATCAGTTGATAGCAATTACTTAGCCAGAGTTAATTAGCTTTCAGAAATGGGTATTTAACTAAGATTATATAGTAAGAATAGTTAGTATGTGACATTATCCTCAAAAGTCTCCCAGAGGTCCAAACCGAGCTCAGAGGAAAGTGGGCTCAAGCCTAGAGAGTATATGGGGCAAAGGAACAATGCATAGCTTTTGGAAATCATTTTGCTGGCATACTCAAGAACTTCCTCTTAGGAGAATATGGCATAGCTTTTCTGATGGACTCCCTGAGGAGTGTTGAATCTAGTGCCCTTATCTCATTCTTGGCTCCCAATGCAGACACTGCCAATGGCTATTCTGAGGGTTCTTCTAGGATGCTGATTCAAAGAGGGAAAATCCAAAATCCTTTGGACCCATAGAAGCTCACAAAGTCTTCCCATGACCAAGGGGAGAAAGCTGAAACTGAGATGCTCTTCTCTTCCTCCTTCAAGTACTTCCTTGGAAGTTTGACTGGAACACTGTTCTTTCCTGCCTTGTTTTTCACTTGACTCTTGGATTCCGAAGTAGCTTCTGGTTTTATACAGAGCTCAGTATGACTAAGTCCCTCAATTCATTGGAACAGATTGCCTGTCACACCTGTAAGAGTATCCTGTGCTTTGTTCACACCTAGCAAACAACTGAGGTATGTTCTCACCTATTAAATGTATCTGTGTTTACTCACTAGCCTGGAAAGTCACTGAAGGGAAAGGCTGGGAGACAGAGGTCCCATTTGTGCATGTACAGAGTGACTGACAAGGGCCTCAGGACTCAGGAGGGGCTAGTTTCAGCTTGTGCCTGCCTGCACAGTTATTTCATCTCTAAGTGACAGGTTTGTAGTGCCATCTGTTGGTTAACCCAAATATAGCACCCCATACCAGCATAAAGCAAATATTCTTATGTGTTAAAGTACCTATCTTCTTTACAGACCTATCACATTTGCTTTGTATCTTACTTGCATATAGGCATGCATATTACACACACATATATGTATTTTATATGTGTATATACATATATGTATGCATGTATGTGGTTTTTAAATTATTTTATTTTTCTCAATTACATGTTGGTTCTCACAACCTCCTCTGAACTCTCAACTATTATTTCTCACCTCTATTGCTGGAAATTGGTCACACCCATTGTTCTATATTGTTAGCTAGGTGGTGCCAGGGATAGAGTGTTGGCCCTGGAGTCAGAAGGACCTGGGTTCAAATCCAGCCTCAGATACTAGCTGTGTGACCCTGGGCAAGTCACTTAACCCTGTTTGCTTTAGTTTCCTTATCTGTAAAATGACCTGGAGAAGAAAATGGCAAGTCACTCAAGTATCTTTGCAAAGAAATTCCCATATGGGGTCACAAAGTATCGAACATGATTAAGTGACCAAAAAATTTGTTAATTAATTCTGGTATTGTTATTTATTTTGTCAGGTGATTAAATTTTATCTCTCTAATTGAATCGGGTACTCCCCCAAGGTAAGGACTTTATCTAATACTTTTATCACCCTCAGGGCCCAGGAATTAATAAGTTGAAAAACAATAATTCTTTTTTTTTTTAATGGAGTTCCAGATTCTCCTTCTCCTTCCCTCCTCTCCCCCAACCTTAAGAAGGCAAGTAATTTGATATAGATTATATGTGAAATTATGCGAAATATATTTCCGTATTAGTCATGTTGCAAAAGAAAACACAGACCCCAAAAAATACAACAAGAAAAATAAATTTAAAAAAAAAGTATGCTTCAATCTGCATTCAAATTCCATTAGTTCTTTCTCTGGGAGTGGATAGCATTTTTCATCATTAAGTCCTTCAGAATTGTCTTAGATAAGAGTAGTTAAGTCATTTGAAGCTAATCTGCTATTACTGTGTACAATATTCTCCTGGTTCTGCTCACTTCCCTTTGTATCAGTTCAAAATATATAATATCTGTGATAATATATGTATACACACATAAATACACATACATACATACACACATATATGTATATGCATATAAATATATATTTATATTTAACATAATAATGCTTTGCACATGGTAGACAGTTAATGAGTGTTTATTGAATGGATGAATGAAAATTTACATTCCAGTCTCATGCCAGCATAACAACTGTGGACAATATCAATCTGCTGGAAATGTTTTTTCCTCCCACATCTGTGATTTACTACCATGACCTTGTGCAGCATTCTGAAACTCTCTAGGCTTCCATTTCCTCATTTGTAAAAATAAATGCGTTAAACTGCATGGCCACTAATGTCTCATGTCTCCAACCTTATGCTCTCATGATACCATCAGCTTGTACAATGTTTTATATATGGCAACTGATTAGACTGTATTATAATTGTTTAACTACTATACATTTACTTTATAGAAATGCATATTTATGAATGTGTAACATCAGGGACCATGTCTTAGTTTTTTTTGTATCTCTCTCAACATATGAGAACAGGCAGGTGTTTAATAAAAAGCTGATGAGTGAGTGAATGGGCAGATGGATGTCTGGATGGATAACTTCCAACCATATTTTTCTGCTTATAAAAATGTACATAATGGGCTTTTACTTACTAAGAGAGGCCCCCTCACTTTGGTGGTCCCTCAGGCAGTATTCTGAGGTTAAACTTACATTAGGTAGAACAGTAAATAGCTAAGGGTACAAAGGATAGAGCATTAGGCCTAGGGTCAGGAAGACACAAGTTCAAATCCAGCTTTAGACACTTAGTAGCTGTGTGACCCTGGACAAAGCACTTAAATGCTGTTTGCCTCAGTTTCCTCAACTGTAAAGTGGGCTTAATAATAGCACCTACTTTTCAGGGGTGTGAGGATCAAGTGAGATCATCTTTGTAAAGTTCTTAATGCAGTGCCTGATGTATGGTAAATACTTCCTCTCTTCTCCTACCAGCCTGGGGTAGGTTATGAGGTTTTCTTTTTGTCTTTTTTTTTTTTTTGCTTCTAAAAAAGATGTTTAAAAATTAACCAATTATTACAGTCAATATATATGTTGTTCAATTGTTTCTGTCATGTCCGACTCTTTGTGACCTCTTTTGGGATTTTCTTGCCAAAGATACTGAAATGATTTGTCACTTCCTTTTCTAGCTCATTTTGCATGTGAGGAAACTGAAAAACAAACAAACAACCAGAGTTAATTGACTTGCCCAGGATCACACAGTTAGTAAGTGTTTGCGTTTTGATTTGAACTCAGGTCTTCCTGACTCCAGACCCAGGGCTCTAACCACTGTACCACCTATACATGAACAGTTAATGTATGTTCAGTCCTGTGCAGGTTGTAGGGTAGAGAGAGAAGATAAGGAGAACCCCATCCCTGCCCACACCCACCTCTTCCCCATCCCCCCACTCACCACCCACTCAGTCTAGTTTCAGTGCTGAGACACAAGCATGTTAGCACAATGTGTAATCCAATGCTGAATTGCTTGAGTCTGATTTTAATTGCCAACTAGAAAATTATTTTAAATTGCAGATGTAACTGAGTTTGTGGGCCTGCATGCTTGTGCTCTCAGAATACATGTTTCTATATTATGTCCTCTGTATTTTGCTTCTCAAGAGCAAATCAGAAATGTCAGTCCTAGGAAATGCCTGTTTTAAAAATCTTTCCAATTCTATTCTGTTCTACGGCTCAACTTCTCCAAAACTTTTCCTTCGGTTCCAGCCTCACCTGTACCAGAACATGTTTTTTTGGTTTTTCTTTTGCTTTTTGGAGGGCAATTGGGGTTAAGTAACTTGCCCAAGGTCACACGGCTAGGTTTTTGTTTGTGTGTGTTAAGTGTCTGAGGGAGATCCGAACTCAGGTCCTTCTGACTCCAGGGCCTACTCACTGGGCCACCTAGCCTCCCCTGGAACATGTTTTTGTTTTTTTTTTTAATGACTGAGGGAGGGGGCTGGGCAGGTTAACTTTGATGGATAAAATAAAAAATGGGAGGACAGGAGACTTTAGACCGACCCAGCAATAAAAGCTGTATTTATCTTGATTTCACTTCATATTTGATTGCTAACGTCTGCACCATCTAATAGTCCCATATTAACAAATCTATACATACATCACTGTTGGAGTCAAGATTATAACTTAGCTGCAAATTTAACCAAAAATCATGTAATGTTGGGGCTCCATCAAACAGATATCATGGGCTATTGTTGTAATCAATTTCAGTCAGATAATCTAATTATACCTCACATAGCTCATTATCAGGTTCTTTTCCCCTCTGCCACCTGAGAAAGTGGAAAGAATGACATGATATTAGCACCAGGGAAGGCTGCTAGAAGATATAGAAAACCTTGCTCTATTTTCTTATCACATAATGGAAAGAATACTGAATTTGGAGTTGGAAGACCTGGCTTTCTGTTCCTGGCTGTGTTGCTACTACTACCTTTGTGACCTTGGATAAGTCATTTCCATCCTGTTCAATTCAGGAAGCCTTTATTTAAATACTTAGTATATGCCAAATAATATACTAAAGGTTAATGATACAAAGAAAGAGTAAAACTAAAAATAATTTTCATCTTCAAGGAGTTTACATTTTTCTGGAGCTACATTCTATTTCTCCTTTCTAAATATCAATTTCCTCTTCTGTTAAAGTGAGAGGATTGATCTAAATCTTATGATACAGACAATTAGACCTCTGGATATATGGTCTTCACAAGTCACTGGCTATTGATTCATCTGGCAATTTGTACTGGCAATTTATTAATTTCTGGGCCCTATGAGTGATGCAAAGTGTAAGATAAAGTACTTGACCTGGAGGAGTGCCCAATCCAGTTAGAGATAAAACTTAATCACCTGACAAATTAATTAACAATACCAGAATTAACTTACAGAGTCATGTTTGATTCTTCATAACCCCATTTGGGATTTTCTTAGCAAAGATACTGGACTACTCCAGCTAATTTTACAGATGAGGAAACTAAGGCAAACAGGGGTAAGTAACTTGCCATGGGTCATACAGATAGTAAATGTTTGAGGTCAGATTTGAACTCAGGAAAATTGCTCTTCCTGACTCCAGGTCCAACAGTCTACCCACTGCACCACTTAGCTGCCCTAACAACATAGAACAATAGTATAGGATGTGATCAGTTTCCAGGAAAGGAGGCAAGAAATAGCTGAGAGTTCAGAGAAGGCTGTGAGAAGTCCCATTGAGCTGGACCTGTCTGGGAAGTTGGGAAGTTTGGAGCCTGAGTTGGGCTTTGAATAACCGTCTTAGGTCCAAATAGGCAAGTATGTGGGATGGCAAGTAGACTTTAAAATATCTGACATGCTATGCAGAAGTTCAAGTTATTGAAAAAATTCTGTTTCAAGAGATTTGCCAACACCCCACCCCCACTGTGTTTGCATTGACACTGTACAATTTCTGAACAAAAATCCGTTCCATCCGTTTATAGAAAGTGCATTGGCACAGAAGACAGACGTTTTCTAAGCTGCTATGCCAAAGTACATTAGTCTCATCTTGTTTGCAGTCAAGGATTTGATAGGATAATTCAATTGTTTTACCCATACCTATTCCTGGAGCAGCATTTCCTAAGTTCCTGGAGAAGTTATCTTGCCAAAGAAATATCAAGGGTTGCGGCAGCTAGGTGGCACAGTGAATAGATCCCCAGCTCTGAAGTCAGGAAGACCTGAGTTCAAATGTGGTCTCAGACACTTGACATTTAATTAGCTGTGTGTCCTTGGGAAAGTCACTTAACTCCATTTGCCTTGCCTTCCCCCATTAAAAAAAAATAGAAAAAAAAAGAAAGAAAGAAATACCAAGGAGTGATGAAAAAATTTCAAAATTTAGCACTAGAGACAAGACTTGTGATTTCATTGATATAACAACCTTCTCAATAAGGAAGCTCCTTCTACCAATACAGATCGGCATCTTCTCTGCGACTTAGAGACTTCAAACACTGAAAGGAAGTAATTTGCCCAGGGTCACATATGGCCGTAGACATCAGAGACAGGACTTGAACTGAAGTCTGCACAGCTCTGAGCCTAGTACTTACTCTATGTCCTCTACCACATTACCTCTCTACAGAATTTAAAATGATAATTATTGCTCCTTCAATCCAGTTCTATTCAAGATTCAGTAGGTCTTATGGATATGTTTTCGGACTCAACTACATACAGGATGAGGAATTCCAGACCATGAAACATAAACTTCCTTTAAGAGCCTGTGATTGGCCCCCACACAAATCAGGATCAGTCCATGACTATGTACGTCTTCAGGAGTTGCCCTGGCTAAAAAAGTTCATTATACTGTTAGACTAGACTAGTTAACATAGCTATAATTTATATAGTTTCTATTATGTGCCCGTTTACAAGTGCTTTACATGTTTTTATCTCATTCAATCCTCACAGTAACCCTGGGAGATAGCTACAATTATTAAGCCCATTTTACGTTTGAGAAAACTGAGGCAAACAGGGTCACACAGCTAGCAAGAATCTGAGGCTGAATTTGAATTCAGATCTTCCTAATTCCAGGTCCAGAGCTCCATCCACTACATCCCCTACCTGCCTCAAAGGCTTCAGAGAGAAGGTTCTCCACACTTAATTGACCAGTCCATGGACTCCAGAAATACCTTCTATCATCCCTGAGTCCCAATTTGAAGTCATGCCAGCCTGGTAAGAATTCACAGAGCTTTCATTCTTGTCATATCCTTCAGGATGCCAGGATCATCGGCATGACGCAGCTTTCATTCAAGCAGGGTTTTAGTGGAGGTACAAGCTGTGTACAGACAAGTGAGTCACAGCCTGGCTTGACATGGCTTAATATGTCAGTCTGGCTCTTGAGTCATAACCAAGCTGACTAAGGATGACCCAATTCTTGGCCTTTATGAAAGTAAAAGTGAATTTCAAGTCGAACCCCAGTAGACGACTGGTGACTATTGTCCCTGCCCCCATCTGACTTTGAATTGTGTTGCTTGATCCCCTGGCTTCTACACAATTCTTGAACACTCTTATCTTTTGGGCCCCAGATTGGTACAGGCCACATGTGGTCTCAAGGTTGAAGGTTCTCCACCTCTGGTTTAAGTTCTAATAGTCCTTCACTCTAACTTTTAAATTATCTTGCCTCCCATCTTCTCTGTCCTCCCTTCCCCCTCCTTCCTACCCCCACTCATATTTTTCCTTCAAATTTCCTATTGTCTTGCTCTTGTGGTATAAATCTGTCAACTTCTGTGGTCCTGTCAGATAATTTCTAGCTCATTATGAAATTAGTACACTCAATATAATCCCACGAGATAAATTTTGTCTGCAGCAGAAAGGTTGTTCCATGGAATGACAGATAATGTGAACCAAAAGGGATCTTAGAAGGCATGTAGTTCTACCCTTTCATTTTTGTAGAGGACAAAAGAGAGTTCCAGAATGGACAAGAGGATTGCTCCAGATTATATATCTAATTATTTGCAGCAAATGAGAGTAGAATCCAGATCTTCTGACCTGAGCCCAGATCCATCCTTAGTTCTCAGTCTTTTTGTAAGGACTCTGGGCCATGAGGGCAGTTGAGATCTCCTGAACCAGAGGTGGGGAACCTGTAGCCTAGAGGTCGCATGTGACCCTTTGGGACCTCAAGTGAGACCCTTTGACTGAGTTTTAATTCAGTCAAAAGGTTGCACTTGAGGACCTAGAGAGCCATATATGGTCTTGAGGGCTGCAGACTCTCCATCCCTGTCCTGGGCATAGTCCTTGAATTCAAGCCCTGGGAGGGGTGTTAAGTGGGGGCGGGCAGGAATATTATTGGGGCAGTTAGGTGATGAAGTAGTTAGAATACTGGTCCTGGAGTCAGGAAGACTTACCTTTGTGCGTTCAAATCCAGCCTCAGACACTTTCTGGCAGTGTGACCCTGACCAAGTCACTTAACCCTGTTTGCCTCAGTTTCCTCATCTGTCAAGTGAGCTGGAGAAGGAAATGGCAAAGCACTCCAGCCCAGTATCTTTGCCAAGAAAACCCCAAATGGGGTCACTAAGAGTCACATATAACTAAAAAAACAACTGAACAACCAAAAGGTATATTGTTGCACCTTGAACTGAATCCTCACTGAGAGACAGGAGGGTATAATCCAAAAAGCAGTAGATTGTCGGGTATCATCCGTAGTTCTACTACATGCTAGCAAGTCCCTTCGTCTCTCTCAGCTTTATTTTCCTCATCTGTAAAGTGGCATTAATTACCACAGAGCTTCCTGCCATCTGCTGCAGTGGAGAATGTTAAATGAGGCAAACGATTTGGAAGTGCTTTGAAAACGACAATGGGCCATACACAGGGAAGAGATGCCTATGATTTCTATGGGAGCCCATGGGCCTCCACGCAGACAATGCAGAAACCTTCCCCTGATACAAACCTGTGCTTACAATTACTAATTAAATCATAACTTGCAAAGGCACTGCCCTGGTCTGTTCCTGAATAGTATTTCAATTACCTCCTTTACTGAAGTCAAAATTACAGGCCTGTCATTTGCTGGATTCTCTCATAAATGCAAGCTTTAAATTATACCCAGAGTCACCCATTAGTCCCTTCTCTTTGTAGTGGGTGTTTAAATGTCTCCTAATGATTCCGCTATCTCTCCAATGATCCCTTGCTCTCTCAGAATATTAATGAATTCTACCCTTGTTCCAGAGTTCTTTCCTCACATGTGTCTAAATTTCTTGATCTAACATGATTTTGTTCTTTTGTAAATCTTTTTTCCTTTGTCCCTATGCCCCTTTGAAAAGAAAGAAAATGTTTCTCTTCTTGCACATCCTTTACACTAACCAGGGAGGTCAAAAATCCACTTATTGTTGTGCTGTTCAGGGCACATGTCTGGTAACAGTGAACACAAATATCGAATTCAGATTCAATTTGGAAGAAAATAGATGCAAAGAGTGGCTATCACTGATCCAGCTTCTCATAGAATCATTTGATCGATTAATCCTAGAGAAGAAGAAAAAAAAGAGGCTAAGAAAGAAATTCCTTGTTTCCTTCCCTTGACATGGACCAATTAACAGAAGCAACAAAGAAAGAACAAGAGTAGGTTGGTCCTAGTGGTCCCCAAATATGCTCCTCCGCTTACAGGCAAAGGATGGGGCTCCAAATTCGTCTAAGTCACAGCACCCTCTAGTCCCTTCCAAACCTTTTCTGGGGATGGGGAGTCAGATGCCCTCAGAAGCCTCTCCTAGTGCCTGGGTTTTAGAATTCTAAATTATCCAGTCTTCCCGTTTTCTATCCTGACTTTCCACAATTAGATGCTTCCATCAAAAGCTCACAAAGAGAAAGAAGCAGTTTGCTCTCCAACTTTCCTGTGCCTGTCTAATGCTTTTAGAAAGGAGAACAAATGTGAACTGACAGGGCTGTGGATATATTTTTTAATGCTGGGTTTTGGGTGTTTTCCTACATTCCTACACAAGCTACTACCACCTGCTAAGAAGACTTCTGTGCTTGGAAAGATACCAAAGAGCATATACAGTGGTGATGGCGTCCTTTCCAAGCACCCATTCTTATCAACCAACGTCTTCAAGATTAATGGGTCTGGGAAGTAAGAGACATGACCTGGAGTCCAACATTTTCCTAAGATCATAAATGTAAACCAGGAAAGGATTCCAGATGTCACCCAGCACAAGTCCTTTCATTTTAAAAATGAGGACACTGCAGCCCAGAAAGGTCATGTGATTTGCCCAGGATTACACAGAGCTAAGTGGCAAGGACAACATTAGAACCCAGGTCATCATGCTCCTGATCTTTTCATTGTACCCCGGTTTTTTGTTTTTTGGTTTTTTTTTACTTAGGATTTTTTTTGGAGGGAGGAAGGCAAGGCAATTGGGATTAAGTGACTTGTTCAAGGTCACACAGCCAGTTAAGTGTCAAGTATCTGAGGCCAGATTTGAACTCAGGTCGTCCTGGCTTCAGGGCCTGTGCTCCATTCACTGTACCACCTAGCTGCCCCTACTTAGGTTTTATTGACAGAATGACATAGTATTTGACAGCATTTTCTTAGAAAACAAAAATACAAGTTTGAAAGTTTATAACTCCAGCTGAGATGAGTTTACAGGACTTCCCATGTCAACTGCCTAGTGGTAGTTAGGTGATGAAGTGGAAAAACTGCTGGGTCCAAAGTTAAGAAGACCTGAATTTCAACTCCCCTTTAGATACTTACTAACTGTGTGACCTTAGGCAAGTTACTTAACCTCTGTCTGCCTCAGTTTCCTCAATTATAAATTGGGATAATAATAGTACCTACCTCCCATTGCTATGAGGATCAAATGAGATCATATTTGCAAAGCACCTGGAATATAGTAAGTGCTAGATAAATGCCAGATATTGTTATTAGACACTGTTATGATGGTCATTGTGGTGATGATAGATAGGGAAGTGAGTGTGACTGTTCAATGCCTTCTTCCCATTCTTTTGACTTGCTGTGCTAATTAGGCAAATGCAAGCTCCCTTCCCTTTCTCTTCACTGATTTCTTAGGCAGCTTTATGGAACTCTCTTTGTTACCCTTCCTCTGAATTTGCCATTGTGAGCATTAGACCAGCAGAATTTGTTCCTTCAATTCCTCAACATTGTGAACTTCAAACCCAGTCACAGAGATTCCTCACTGTGTGACAATGAGGGAGGCAGACGTACAATTTGATAAGATGCATTCCAAAAGCCTTCTCCTACAGCCCAAGGAGATTTTTCTTTCATTTTTTTTCTGGAGGAAAAGGAGGGGGAGGGAAGTTGGGAAGTGTAAAAAAACACTCAATGAATGTTTTATTCATCATAATTCAGTTACAGATTTTCTCTATTCCCAAAGTTCTCAGAGTATAGTTTATATGAAGAAGAGAGGGCAAGGGCCATAAAGAAAGAGAGAAATATTGGGAGAGAAAGGGGAGGAGTAGAGGAAGAGAGAAAGAGAAATGCCAAGTCAGATGAGGTCATTTAGAAGAAAATATCTAACTGGTCAAGCAAAAATGATTTCTTATAAACTCATTCCACTGAGTGCCCATGAGTAAATGAGTATCCGGAATCTTATTCTCTAGCAACTGGTTTCATTCTTTTATTTGGCATGGAAATCAAACCTGAATGCTTGTGATTGACAGGCCCTATCCTCTATCCCTTTATGAATAACAACCATAACACCTACAAGCCCAGAGGTTCTTGCCCAGTTTCTATCACTGTTTTTATGATGCTATGAACATTCTTTCTTTTTCTAACTTTTCTTGTAATCACACTTTTCACACTGTTTGTCTAGGCATGGCTCTTATGTGTCATTTTGTCTTTGTTTCTGTTAAGGATATAATCATTTCTTTCCTCTGCACCATATTCCCTCATTATGCTATCCAATCTTATTCATATGATAATCTGTCCATTTCTACCTATTCTGTGCCTCCCCAAGAGTTCTCCACAAAGGATGTGCCCAATGTGTAGGAAACCCTTCTTGCTTCCTCATGATGGATCCAGTGATGACCTCACATGCATTAGATTGGCAAAGTTGACCAGAAAAAGGAAAATGACCAATACTGGAGGGCCTGTGGGAAAGAAGGTGCCTCAGTGCCATGTTGGTAGAATTGTGGACTGGTAAAACTGTTTTGGAAGGCTATTTAGAACCATATCCAAAAAATTATTAAATTCTGCATACCCTCTGATCCAGTGGCACAGCTACTAGAATCAGAGGTGGGGAACCTATGGCTTCAGAGCCACATGTGGCCTTCTAGGTTCTCAAGAGCAGTCCTTAGACTGCATCCAAACCCTGTACTAGATCTATTCCCCAAAGAGATCATAGAAAGAGGGAAAAGACCTATATATACAGAAATATTTATAGCATCACCAGTAAAATATTTGGGTCTTTGTTTTCAATGGGAAAATCATTGAAGATAAATAGAATAAGCAAAAAAAAAAAAAGCTTTGGGTAAAAGAACATTATCTTTTTATTAGAAGATATCACCACTATCTCTCATACACAAGAATAATTATTTGTATTTTAAACACGGTCAGTTGTTTTTGAACCAGCCTCCACAAGTTGAAAAATATACTGAAAAAGCCTCTGAACTGTAGCTATAAAGTTAAAAAAAAAAAAAAACCAACTAAAGCAGGCTATATGTGTCGTTCCCAAATACTAAATAATAATTACTCACATATATATATATACACATATATATATATTGAAATATGTATATATACATATGTATTACACTTTACAATAGTACTTTACCCCCAACATCTCTTCAGGTAGGTAGTGAAATTATTTTTGTCCCTACTACAGATGCGTAAACAGAGACTTAAAGAGGCTTAAGTAACTTGGCCAAGGTGAAACAGTTAATGAGATCATTGGAGTGCTAGAGACTCTGATGCCAAGTCCCCAGTTAACATTTATTTAAAGTACAGTTAGCATATTCATGAATCAGGATTTAGCACTTCAATTAGGTTATTTTGGGTTGTTGCTGTTGTTGTCTTATTAGGGGTGGGGGAGGGAGAAGGTAAATTTTTTTTTCTTTGCTTAAGTGAGAGCATTTATTAAATCCAGTTAGTAGCAAAAAATAAACAAAAATTTGTTTTCATTTCCATATCATGTTTGAATTTTGCTTTAATTTGTTAGTATTTCTGATCAGTAGATAAGGTCAAAGTAACATAGTAGTTGCATAAACAGAATCCTGATGCTTTAGTAATTATTTTGCTGTTCTATACATTGCCTAGTATTCTCTTTTTAGCCTTAATACTGACATAGATTAAAAAAGAAAAATGTTCTGGCCAAAGCCAAGATGTTTAAATATCTTCAGACAACTCATAGCTACAGGAGATCTGGTATAGTCAATGTAAGCAGTTATTTATAGTTATCTCCATCACAGTTCCATATATGATGGATTGGCATAAGAAATTAAATGGGAATTTGGGGGGAGTTTTGCAGAGGCCGCAGAAGACTTGCAAAGGCCAACAGATGACACAGAAAATGTTTAGTAATTCAGAAATGCATAAAATATATGTATAGCATTGCATAACAGCAACATGTTTTATCTTTTAATACCATAAATATACACAATTTCTTCTTCTCTGGTGTGAAGGGAGGTCCTAAAAATTTTATGTGAATTTTCCAGATCACAGGGCCCCTAACCCCTGTGATATAGAAGGGATGACTGTAGTTATCTATTTTGAATACAAGCAAAAGAAACAATTCAACTTATAACTAGCTCTGATATTGAGATATATCTTCAATCAGATTTTCCCCTTTTAATCCCCAGTAATGTATATACCTACCTAGCACAGAATAGTCATCTTCTCCACTGAATTTGGTGGCAAGCTATTTCATTAATTTGTCTTTTTTTTTCCTTCAGTGTGGATTTTTTCTTTTTGGCCATTCAGCAGAATCATATGGGGATGGCTGGGGACCAGGGTTCAAATTCCAATTCAAATACTCTTAGCTTTGTGACCATGGATAGGCAAGCCACTTATTCTATAAATCTCCATTTCCTCAATATAAAATAGGCATAATAATTTTGCTGTTGTCATTGAGTCATGTCCCACTTTTTATGACCCCATATGGGGTTTTCTTGACAAAAATACTGGAGTGGTTTGCCATTTTCCATTCTCTCATTTGACAGATGAGGAAACTGAAGCAAACAAGGTTAAATGACTTGCCCAGGGTCACACAGCTAGAAAGTGTCTGAAGTTGGATTTAAACCCAGGTCTTCCTGACTCCAGGCTTAGCTTTCTATCCACTATGTCACCTAGCTGCCCTGGGCATAATATTAGTAGAATAATAATTGCACCACCTGTTTCTCAGATGCTATGCAGCACATTTCAAACCTCCAAATGTGATAGAAAGGGGAGTTATACATTTATACATATATATGTATATATTTTTTATTTATGTATAATTATTATTCTTAAGTACTCTCTAGCTTTAGTTTGGAAAGCTCCATGCTGCATGTTGCTTATACTGTGTTCTCCAGTAAAATTTTAGTGAGAAAGATGAGGTGCCTTCTTGGAGGATATCATTTATCTAGTCCTCCTAAGAATAAGAACAAGTGAATTCCTCTTCACCAGGATTCAGAAAGGGCAGAACACATTTTCATTCAATGAGAAAGGAATTGAGGATTAAATAAAGCAGGCCTTGATTCATCTTACCCCTGGTTTTTGCCGGTTTGTCCTTCTCCAAAGAAGCCACTTGAACATAGCTAGAAACCTCCCTAAGTTGAGAGCAAAATAGATTGTCATCCAAAGAAAAATTGCTTTAAAAAGCAGGACCCCTGGAGCATAGACCTTGCTTATTATATTACAACCAAACTGGCAGTAGTCTGGGCATAAAACCAGGGCTCTGAATATCCAAAATTAAGACTGCTAAGACTGTAGCAGAAACCTTTTCTTTTTGCTCTCCCGTGACATCATTAATTCATTTGATATTCTCTCTGCCTCTCTCTGATGGCAGTGATCATAATAAATCCATTTGCAGTTAATGTAGAGAACTCACTTTTCCTACTTGCAACATGCCCTAAATAGGCATGGAGGTCATAGCTCCGTTAGAGTAAAACCCTGAGTTATGGGAAAATACAGAGAAATCTTTCCATGAAAAGACTTCAAGCTTTTAAAGAAAGTGTCTTGGTTGTCTAGGTAGGCAAGAGACTTGGATATATACAAATACTCCGTACGTATATTCAGGAGCAGAACATAGATGCCAATTATTCATCTCTCAAGGACATTTCTCAGTTGGTTCAAAGCCCTGTTTCTTTGAAATGTCTTAGAATGATGGAACTATAGAATCTTCGAGCTAGAAGGGATCTCCAAAATCAGCAATTAATAGTCTATTAAGCACCTACTATGTGTCAAGCATTGTGCTTGGCACTGAGGACAAAAAAATACAATGAAACAGTCCCTTCTCTCAAGGAGACTGTATTCAGTCATCAACCCCAATCCCTTCTTCTTTTTTTTTTTTCAGATAGGGAAACTAGAGTCCAGAAAGGCAAGATTGTGTAATTGAGTGAAGGAGTCTTAGAACTGGACAGGACTTTGTAGCATCATCTAGTCCAATGTCCTAACTCTACAAATATGGAAACAGTCTCAGGTTAGTTAAAAGGCTTGCCTTAAATTACATAGGCAGTCAATGCAAGAACCTTGATTTTTTTTTAACCCTGTCTTATGACTCTCTTTTTTTCCCACTCTGACACCCTGTGATTTGCTCGAGGTCACTTGACATATTACTATCCAGAGTTTCACTAGAACCCAGGATTTCTGACTCCCAGTTCAAACTTCTTTGCCCTGCACTAGCTTTCCTAATATGTACTATACTTCACTTACACTTCATAAAGTTATTTCATTTCATCCTCAAGGTAGGCAAGGCAACGATGATTATTTCCATTTTATAGATGAAGAAACTAAGACTCTGAGAACTTAAGCCCATTTCCCAATGTCACAGTAAATAGTTGGTATACTTTTAGTCCAATATCCTTTTTAGTACCTAGACCAGACTGCCTCTCTAGGTTGCAAAGACTGGAGTGGATAACAGGGACGTTTTAGACCATCTTTTGTCTCCTTGCCCCCTTCCTGAAGCTCCTCTTTGTTTTCACTTAGTTATTCAGAAATTGTTTGATGAATTGGGGAGAACACTGGGCTTAGAATCCAGAGAGACAAAGTCATTCACCATTCCCACCTCTGACACATGCTAGCTAAATTACCATCGATGATCAAGTCCTTTAACCTACATGAACCTTAGTTTCTTCATCTGTAAAATAAAGACTAAAATACCTGTGGTATCTATCTCTATCTCATAGGGTTAATATATGCATCAAATGGGTACTAGAGAAACCAGCTATTGTTTTTAGCATTTGCTGGGCACAGAATGAGATTCTCTATGCCTCCAAAAGGATTCGTAGAAGTTCTTGCTCTCTCCATAGATATGTTCTAGTACTCAGTCCCTGGAATCCTGGACGTAATAAAAAAGTAGGTGGGAGGAAAAGGGGAGAAATAAAACAGCCCAGAGCTGTCCACCCCCTCAGCCAGATGGTTTCTCTTCTTTCTCATGCTGCTCAGCTGTATCAATTAGAATCAAGGAAGAAGCCTCTATTGACATATCTGCTTCTCTCATTAACATTCAAATCCTCAGGGAAGGCAAAAAATAGGGGATAGGGAGACAAATACAAACCTTTCCATCCCAAACAAGGCTCAGGGAGAAATGGGCACATTTGGTGCTGGTCCTGAAGACAGGGAGACATCTTCCCGAGTTCAAACCTGGCCTTAGATACTCAGTAGCTTGTGTGACCCTGGGCAAGTCTCTTAACCCTCGGTTTCCTCATCTGTAAAAGGAGCTGGAGAAGGAAATGGCAAACCACTGTAGTATCTTTGCCAAGAAAACCCCAGATGAAGTCAAATCTGACTGAAACAACTGAACATCAATAGCCCTGTAGGTCTGCCTGAGTAACAGGACCCAGGCTTTGCATGAAAGATTTCCAAGAAGTCTTGTCTTTCAGATCCTGAAACTTGTCATGAAGCTTCTACACTGAAAATATTCTGATCAAATGGCAGGTCCTTGGGAAAGCCCTTCCCTGATTCTCACTGTTATTCGTAGCAAAGAGGATAGTGAAGCTACCTGAGGAGGAGAGGGGAGAAGGCTAGACTTGAAATCTTTTTAAGGGGCGCAGGAAGCACTGAGATCAATGGATTGGTTAGGCCCGGGGAGAAAGCAGAGAAACCCTGAGCTGGCCATAAAAGCATATTTTCTATTTTATAGCATAAGTTTTGTGTCTGCAGAGCTCGCTGGGGGTGAACCTGATGTAAGGTACACCCAAGTGCCCACTAAATCACTGCCATGGCTGCTACTGCAGAGCCAAGTTCCCACCAGGCAGGGTGAAATAAGAAGGTGATGATGCTAATGTTTCTGCCTCCCCTTATCCTCTTCTTCCTCCTCCTATTTCTTCACCAGGACAGCCACTTTCCTAGGCAAGATTGACGTTCATATCGAAGAAGGAGCCTGTGGGGGGAGAGTGGGAAGGGAAAGAAGGGAAGTCGGTCTGCCCTTTTCATTTCCAAGAAATTTGGGAATAAAAATGTATTACAAGAAAAACATGCTGTTCATTATTCAGGATTGATTTTCAGTCACGATTGAATAAATAACAAAAATTGTTCCCTATAGGAGAAAGGGGACAGAAAGTGGGAAAGGACCTGAGATTAACTTTTAGCTATAATGCTGTATGATAGGACCAGATGTCTTTCTTCTTATAATACGGCTAAGTTCATTTGAGTTTACAATTTAAAGTCAAAGGCACTATGTGAGCAAAGTCACTGGAGATTAAAGCCAATGGAAAGTATCCAGAAATCTTAGGTTAGGTTAACAGAAATGTAAGATTTAGCTAAAATAATAACAGGAAGTATGAAAGGCTATTGCCATGGGAGTCATTGTAGCATAATATAGTGGAAAGAGAGCTGATTTCCTGGCTGATCTGGTTTCAAGTCCAGCCTGTGCTTTATACTAACCATGTGACCCTGGGTGGGTGGATTAACTTCTCAGAGACCTAGGAAACTTTCTAAAATTACAACCTGCAGAACAGTTGTTTGTTTGAATTAATAGAAGTTTCTTCACCGGACAGCTCCCAATATCAGTAAAATCAGAAGTTTTTTGACCAAAACCAAAAATAATAGCTCACCTTTCTACATCGCTTTAAGGTTTTCCACACTGTATCCCATGACATAGGCAACAAGTATTCTTACCTCCGTTTAATATATGAAAAAACAAGGGTTCAGAGATATAAGGATCTGGGTACAAATTCTGACTACTATTTATTACCTGTATGACCATGGGTAAGTCATTTATCTCTCTGGACTTCTATTTCCTCACCTATGAAAGCAAGATGTTGTCCTAAGTGACCATGCTCATTCTGCCCTTTTCATTCTCAAGAAACTAGGGAATGAAAATGATTGATAAGAAAATCATGTTGTTAATTATGCAGGGTTGATTTTCAATCATTTTAAAATAAATAACAAAATTTATTATTTTATTTTTCTAAGGTCCCTTTCATCTCTAGCTCTCCAAATTTAGGAACTTACAATTTGCCAATGGTCATATAGCTTAGTAAGTACTAGAATGAGGGTTTAAACCCAAGTCCTCAGATGCCAAATTTGTCAACTGTCCCCTGAGGCTGATTTTGAACCAATAACCCAGAATTTAGACATCCTATTTCAAGTAATCCCATGAAAGGCTACATATACTTACTCCAAAGATGCTACCATTGACCAGACATCTCTGAAACTGTCAGAGATGCCATAAAATAAATTCCTCCCCCTGAGTGGGTGGATATGTGACCTCTAATCTCCTTTCAGTTCTAAGACTGTGTGATTCATGGACTGTTTTTCTTTTCTTTTTTTTTCTTGTATCTTTAATCTTTTATCTATCTTTTCATTCTGTCTCCAATGTTGAACAAAGTGTTTGGCATATAATAGGTGCTTAATTATGTTTATTGATTAAATGATTGGTTCTAAGAGCTCCAGACCTACAAAGCCCTGTTTCATATGAGAAAACAGTTGGAGAATATAGAGAGAGGGAATTCCAGGCATAAAAATTCATAGCTATATTTATATATATCCAAAGCTTTCCATACTGTTGAAAATGTGATCAAAGAAAGAGGGAAAGAGGGGGAAGAATTTGTCCTTGTATTTTCACACCAGGAATGAAAAAAAAAAAGCATTCCTGGTAGCTAAGCTTCCACTAAAATAGTCAGTGTATATATGTGCTGTATTTCACAAATCTGTTCAGTTTGATGAGTTTAAAACCTGTCAAATGCTTTACAAGATGAAAATACAGAGCTCAGATGGGATTTCAAACCCCTTGCTATTACTGTCAGCAAAACAAGGTCCCCCCTAATCCCAAGGCTTCTATTAGAGTATATGTATCTTTGAAATCATCTGTATTTCTGCATTTCATTCAAGGTTTGACAAATGTCCTTATACCCAATCTCCAGCCTCATTGCAAAGAACACAGAGCTAGAGCTATAATGAGGGTAAGGTGGTTGGCATTTTGCCCCAGAGCACCAAAATTTATAGGGCAGTAACAATGTTTGCAGTCTTTCAGTCCTATATAAGTAGAATCCCAGTTACAAGAATAATTAGCCAAGAACTGAAGTTCCAGGAGCTTCTCCCCATGGTTGTACCACAAATGAGCATTTCCCTTCCCAATACCTACTTCCTATACTCCACCAGCAGGCTTCTTAACAATAGCCTCATAATGTCCTAAATCCCACCCACTACTCTATGTGTTTCATTCTGTTTTCTCCATGTACAAAAATGTTTGGTTATAATATTATATTGAGGGCATATCCCCACTCAGAAAGTTACCTGGAAAATCATAAGGCAACAACTCTGGGCTTGATAAGCTTACCATCCCCTTCACTAACAGTGGCAGATACAGTATGAGTAGAATAGAGTTGAGTCATAAAGGGGAATGGCCAGAGGGATGAATGAACCATCTGAATGAAATCCAGAATTGTATAGTTTTTTTACATCTCTCACAATGTGTACGTGAGCACTTGCCCACTAAGCCCTCAGTTCTAGAAGTATCCCTAAGTATACCTGTCCCTGTCTCTGTCCCTGCACCTACTCATGCTGGTTCCTCTACCCATCTCCAACTATTGAAATCCTGACCATCCTTCAAGATCCAGTTCAAAATCTACGTCTTCTATGGAGCCAGCCCTGATTCCTTCAGCTAAAATCACTTCTTACTCTGAACTCTTCTAGCACTTATTATCTGTTTAGGACCTAGGGCACTTGTTATATATTGTCTTGTGTTGTTAATTCTATGTCTGTGACCTGTTTCATAAAACACATTATAGGCAGGAACTAGTACTTACGTCTTTGTAGCCCACACAGTACCCAATACTAAATGTATAGTGAATATATACCCAGAAGGCTGTAAAATTGTGCATAACCTTTGATCCAGCAATACCACTGCTAGGTCTATATCTCAAAGACATCAAAAAAAGAGAGGGGGACCTATTTGTACAAAAATATTTATAGCAGCTCTTTCTGTGGTGGCTAAGAATTGAAAATCAAAGGATGCCTATCAGTTAGGGAATGGCTAAACAAGCTGTGTTACATGATTGTAATGGAATATTGTTGTGCTATAAGAAATGACAAGCAGGATAATTTCAGGAAAACCTGGAGAGACTTATATGAACTGATGGGTAGTGAAGTGAACAGAACCAGGAGAACTTTATACACAGTAACAACAATATTGTTTGATGAAGAATTGTGAATGACTTTGCTATTCTCAGCGATATAATGATCCAAGAAATCCCAAAGGACTAATGATAAAGCATACAATCAGCCTCCAGAGAAAGAACTAATATTATTGGAATACGGATTGAAGCATACTATTTTTCATTGTCTTGCTTTCACTTTAGGCCTTTATCTGAGTCTTCTTGTACAAAATGACTAATATGGAAGTGTTTCACATGATTATACATGTATAACCTATATCTAATTGCTTACCAAATTGGGAGGAAGGGAAGAATAGAATTTGGAACTCAAAACTTTTTTAAAAATGTTAAAAATTGTTTTAACGTCATTGGGGCATAATAAAACATATTAAAAAATAAATGTATAGTAAATAAATATTCACCTACTATATTAATGAATGAATGATAATACAGCCTTGCTAATGCACTTTTCCATTACCTGGGAAAGTCACAGTACTTGTTTATAAGACAGCTTAGATAATGAATATTTCCTTCAGCTGCTTTTGTAAAATTGGAGGCACTGACACTTGCTGCTTCCTGCTTTCCTCATTACATAATAATTTTGCCACTTAGGACTTCTGTGCATCCTGCCCTCTCCCTCCCTGTACCTTTGTGCACACCATCCCCTGGAATTAGGAGAAACTCCTCTCCTTTCCACTATCATCCTTCTTCTTCAAGGACCTGCTCAAATGCCACCTCTTTCAAGCTACCTTCCCTGACCACCTATTCCTAGAAGTTATTCTTCCTTCTTAAATCTCTCAGGTCAATGCTATTTGCCCTCTCTCACATACCTATCCATATTTTAACTGGCATCATATTTCTCTTTGGCAGCTAAGTAGAGCACTAGAGTCAGGAAGACCAGAGTTCAAATCCAGCTTCAAACACTTCTCAACGGTGTGATCCTGGGCAAGTCACTTCACCTCTATTTGCTTCAGTTTCTTCAACTGTAAAATGAAGATAATAATAGCACCTACCTCCCTGGGTTTTTGTGAGGATCAAATGAGATAATAATTGTAAAATGCTTAGCAGAGATCCTGGAACACAGTTGGCACAATAAAAATGTTAGTGTTAGCTATTATTGTTATTGAGCACTTAGCACAGTACCTGGCAAATAGTAAGCACTATATTAATGTTAATGTTAATTATTATTAAGCACCTAGCATGGTGGCTAGCACATAGTAGGTGCTATATAAACATTAATATTAATTATCATTATTAAGTACCTAGCACAGTGGCTGGCACATAGTAGGTGCTGTATAAATGTTAATGTTAATTATAATTATTAAGCACCTAGCACAATGGCTGCCACATAGGTGCTATATTAATGTTTATTATTATTAATTATTATTAAGCACTTAGCATGGTGACTGACACATAGTAAGCCCTATATAAATATTAGCTATTATTATTATCTCATCCCACTACTAAATTGTAATCTCTTGGAGGGTAAGGACTAAGCTAGATATCAGGGGAATCTAGACCACACAGGGAGGCTCAAACCAGCATCTGTTATCTTTTTCTCCCTTGTTTGTAGCACAGCACCTTGCATATTGTGAACATTTAGAAAAAAAAAAGTTGGATTCATTTGAAATCATCCCATCATTCTCCTTATGAGAAATGCAGATAAGAGGCAGTCTGATAGAGTGGGTGAAGGGCCAGCCTTGATGTCAGGAAGACAGAGGTTCAGTCCTGCCTCTGCCACATACTAAACGCCAGACCATGGACAAGTACCCCAACCTCACCATGTACCAAGGGAATGTAAGCCGAAGAAAAGGGACCCAGCAGCATTAACAGAGGAAGCTTCTTCACCCCAGATTTTCCTGTGCTTCTGAAATCACAGGCATCGTACCTATTTGGTCATGTGCTTTCTCTCTCCCCCACACCCACACCTCTTGATTGTGGACGACTTGAGAGCTAGGGGCAGTCTTGTTGTCTTTTTATCTTCTGTAGATCCTAGCCTGGGGCTACATTAATCCTGCATGTTAGAATGGAGGTGTTGTTATCAGTGAAGCAGTCAGAACCAGACTGAAGATGTGATAAAACTGATAACAGCTGAGTGATTCAGTAGTGAGGCTAGGGAAAGTAGCAGCCTCCAAGGTAAAGGTGCATTATGCTACCACTGAGGCAGCTCAGGGAAGGGGGAGGTGAGTAGGAGCTCAGAAGATTTAAGGAAGAGGAAGATCTGTTACTAGGTCAGCCAACTTTAGCTACTTGAGATGGTTCAGATTGTTCATAAAGCAAGAATAGGATGCACAGGTGAGTCTCTGTTTTGCCCAGAATGTCATTGGATCATTTGAGTTTCCTGAGAAACTCCCCTGACATGGATGTAGCTTCTGGTTTCTTCTCCTATGCACTAACATGCAGGAGAAGCATCAAGGGAGAACGTGCCTCTGTCTCTGTGTCTCTTCCCAGGATGGAAAACCTATTCCCAGGTATCCCAGGATATCTCTTGGTATCATATACATGCCACAGTATTCCAGTAAGAGTTAATATTCTACTAGTAAGGACTGAATCTGCGAGGATGAAGTCCTTCAGAGACAGCATCAGCTGCAATTTTAAAACATCAGTTGTTTTGGGACTCTTCCCCCTCTCCTAAAAGCATGTTGTGTGAGTCCAGATGGCATAGTTCCACCAGCATGTGATGGGAAGTGCCTTCCCCTTCCCCTGTCACTTTGAAGCACTCATGGTTCACAGGCTCAGGAATCAGGTTTAGGAACTGCAGGGAGTGGTCACCTGGCTAATGTCTCTGCCTGTTCGTATTAAAGTGGGTATTATTTCAATGCTGCAAACTGTGCTATCTTGCTTCAATCTACTGTAGTATTGCTGCCCATCTTTAAAGGGCAATACTAACTTTTCTTTGTCAATATAAATATAGCCTTGTACCCTTACTATAAACCAAGAGGCTGGGGTAGGGGTAAGAACCTTTTGATAAAGATATTAGGAGATGCTGCCCTGGAATGGAAAGTTCCTTTAATGGATGAAGGGAACTCTGCAATAGCAGAGCTATCCATAGTTTAAGATAGGGTTCTTTGCCATTTGGGGGCACCTCCAACAGAAACAGAAGGCTGTTATAGCCATACTGGTACTGTAAGCAGAGGTGATGGGGGCCGAGGTGGATGGGGAGGGATTCTCATTATCAACTTCTACCTACTGAGTATGGCTGGGTAGAATTTGTACTGTTGGGACTCTTTCAGAAAGACCTGAATGAGGATTTTTAAAAAGTTCTTAACCTGGGGTTTATGAACTTGTGGGATTTTTCTTATTATAATTATTTCAGTATAATTTGTTTCCTTTATATTCCCACATATTTTATTTTATGCATTTAAACATACTATTCTGAAAAAGAATTCATAGGCTTTATCAAACTGACAAAGGAGTCCATTATACACACAAAAAGTTAAAAACCACTGGTTTAAAAACTCAGTAAGGAATCCTATTCCTGGTGACTGGGCATCTTTGGTTTGCAACTAAATGATAAGCAGGAGCACAGAAAAAGGAAGCAGGATCAGGGTCAGAAAGACTACTCTGAGTCATCTGGAAGCCAAAGAATCCTAGGCCATGCATCTAGGGGTCAACCATATTGTGGTCCCCTACCTAAGGTGGAGGGGGTGGGGGAAGTAAACAGAACCAAGCTCACACAACTTGTGCTTCAGATGTGGCAGACATGGAACCCTTGATGATCTATCACATAAATTTTAGTGGATCCAGACTAAGTACTATATAGAAACAAGACTCATCAGAGGGAGACTAGCCAGAGACCTCAGTTTCCCAAAGCACTGCCATCCTGGACTCAGCACAGAAAATATTCTGATATTGGTATCCCAGTAAAATGGATAATGGTGTGGATCTCAAGCCATCGAGAGGAGCAGGGAAAGAAGTCTTTGGGCTATAATAAATTCCCCAAATTACTTTTTTAGGAAGTATTTTTCTGTGGTTAGAGACTAAGGAAGGTTACACAAGGGGCAGTGAACACAGAAATAAGTGTTTAGGCTACAATGCAGAAAATACAATCCTTACTTTCACTGGACTTTAGATTTTTATACTTTCCCTGAACCTCATTAACAGCATTGAGTTTTCAGTTCCTTCCCAGGTTCCATTCTCAAAGTTGTAACCTAGAGAGAGTGGCTGACTATCTACATTCAATGACTGGGGCAGCTCTTAGGTCCTCATTTATAATCAATCAATTAAGCATTTATTTAGTACCCATCAAATATCAGAAACTGTGCTAAATGATGACTATGTTCTTTCCCTCAAGGAGCTTACATTCTAAAATGAAAGACAATATGTACATATGGAAAAGTCCCAAATGTATAGGTCTTTTAAATTCAAGCTTCTTCCCCTGGTTTTGGAAATAAGAAGAAAGGAAGATGCAATGCCCAATGCACAGAAGAGTTATAGACCCTTAGACCCCTTTGACTCAGACATCCCATTTCTTGGGATATATTCCAAGAAGCTCTTGAAGACAGAACAAAAGATCCCACAAATAACAAAATATTCATAGCAGTACTTTTTGTGATAGGGAAAAAACCTAAAAACAAGATGAGTACATATCACTTGGGGAATAGCTAAAGAAATTGTGTATGAATGTAATAGAAAATCATTGCACCAAAAGTCATGATCAATATGAGGAATTTGAGGAAACATAGGAAGATAAATGAACTGGTGCAGAAAGAAGCAGTAAAAAGAATATGACATACACAATGACTATAATAATGTAAACCAAAATAATTCTAAAATGAAGCCTATTACTGCATAATGGTGATCATAGGATCATAGATTTCTAGCTGGGAGAGACTTTAGCAATTATCTAGTCTAACACTTTTATTTTAAAAGATGAGGAAACTGAGGGCCAGAGAGGGTGAGTGACTTACCCAAACTCCCACAGGTAGTAAATATCACCAGTGGGATTTCAGCTCAGGTCTTCTGACTTCAGAGCCCATGCTCTTTCTATTGTCCCCTGCTGCTTTACCCTTGATTCTAAATCCAGGGCTCTTTTTATTATTCTATGCAAGCTCCTATAGCCAATCTTAGCCCCAGAGGAAACATGAAGAAACCCCTACCTCTTTTTGGTAGAGAAGCAGGAAAATAGAGGTATAGAATGTTGCATACGCTATCAAATGGGGTAACTGCTTTTATTTCATGTTGTTGTTATTGTTGTTGAAAGGGGAATCACATGGTAGAGAGGAGGGAATAAATATATCAAGAAATGACTGCAATATAAAAAAGCGTTGTTTTAAATGAATTCTCCTGATAGGACCCTGAAAGTACAGCTGGAACAGAATAAGAAGGAAGAGGAATGGAATGAATATATTGGCCATTGAAGCACTCATATACATCATACATAGGCTTTTATCTGTGTGGAATGGTCAATACAAGGGAATATAGCCAACAATAGGTGATCATAAAGTTTTCCTTTTAGAATGTGAACCATAAATGGTTTCCCCTTGAGAACAGGCAAAGATATAATCTACATATTCTCTTCCAGGGAAGGGAAAGGAGGAGGAGAGGATATTAGGGAAAGGGTACTCTTAGTATTTATATCACCAAAGCAATCAGCATCATGGCCAGCATTTGTGGTGAAAAGGAAAGTGCCTAGAAAAAGTTTATCAAACACTGTAGTGGAAGAAAACTGCCTAATCAAGTGAGTTGTTTTGTATATTTGGAGAGAGAGAGAGAGAGAGAGAGAGAGAGAGAGAGAGAGAGAGAGAGAGAGAGAGAGAGAGAGAGAAAAGAAAAAGAAAAAAAGAAAAGAAATATTTGTTGAAGGAATAAATGAGTGACTGGATGCTTCCCTTGAAGTCTGACTCTAATACTGCATCATGGCATGAGGGTGATTCTGGGTTTTCCAAGGTTTTTACAGTGGAGCAAAAACCTTAGCAGATCCAAGGCAGAAAGGTTTCAGAGAGACAGATAATGTATCTCTTGCCCAAGAACTAGACCATAAATAGGAAGAGGTTAATTATCTCTAATGGAAACTTCTCCCCACTTAGGTCAAACAGTTGGTTGAACAGATAAAATATTTCAGCCACAGAAATTTTGAAGACTGACTAGGAAATTGCAGAGGAATTATGGTTTGTGTATGAGGAAGGAGAACCCATATTGATGAAATCACAGATTCTTGATGTAAAGGGGAAGGAGAAGAAATATTCAATTATATACACTAGTGGAGGAAAGAAGATACTCAGATAATTTTTTTTTTGCTTTTTTTTTGGAGGGGGGAGGGCAGGGCAATTGGGGTTAAGTGACTTGCCCAAGGTTACACACCTAGTAAGTGTTAAGTGTCTGAGGCCAGATTTGAACTCAAGTCCTCCTGACTCCAGAGCCAGAGCTCTATTCACTGTGCCACCTAGCTGCCCTTCAGACAATTTTTTTTAAAGAGTAAATAATCCAATTTTTGTTGTTGTTGTTACTGACTTTAGATTGTTTCTTTTTTGCTGTGTCTCTATCTCTGTGTGTCTGTCTCCCTTTGTATCTCTGTGTCTTCATCTGTTTCTGTGTCTGGATCTCCTGTATCAAACTCTGTCTCTGCTTTCTCTCTCTGTCTCTGTCTCTCTCTCATTTATATATATATATATATATAGTGTGTGTGTTTCTCTTTGTGTCTATCTTTCTGTGTGTCTCCGTCTTTCTTGCTGTTTCTATCTCTGTCTCTGTTTCTCCCTACATCGGTATATTTGCTTTTGTGTGTGTGTCTCTCTCTGTGTCTTCCTATCTGTTTCTGTCTCTTTGACTCCCTGTGTCACTGTCTTTCTGTTTCTCTCCATCGGTCTGTCTTCTGTCTCTGTTTCTCTGTCTCTATCTCTCTGTGTATCTCTCTGTTTCTGTCTCTCATCTCTCCCTCTGTTTCTTTGTGGTCAAATCCATACTTGGAAGTTCAGGACTTTTTTTGGGTCAGAAGACAGGTCATCAGAGATAATCAATGAAGTGAATACCACTCAGAGAGAATTGAAAGCCATATGCATTTAGTAAACCATTGCTTCTGCACTCCTAATAGAAGCCCTGCAGAGTAAGGCAGTGCTTCTAAAGGAGCCAAATTGATTATCAGATGATAGCTTAGGTACTAGGAGAATCAGACACAGAAAATAATTTAGAAACTCACATATAACCATGAAGAGAATGTGATATATTTTCTTCTGAAAGAAGGTGCTCTACCCCACTACATATAATCTAACCCAAAAATGATGCCCAAGTTATCTTTTTCCATGAATAGTATTTCCTCTTTCCTACTTAAGATGCATAGGGTCTCTATTGGACACAAGGGAAGGAGTTTCCCATGTCCTGAGCCACCTAGGTAAGTCTGCATGTAATCCTTTCCCCTTCCTTAGAATTCACTGGGTGAGACTCCAAGAAGGTGCCCTGTTGCTATGTCCCTAAAACACTCCAATCCACACTATTGCAGACTTCAGGAAGGGCAGACATTCCCCCGAAATAATCCCACATGCTCGCTTGGCCCCCTGTATCCTCTTCCTAAGAGTTCTGAATGATTCTGGACATTCTTTTACTACCTTTAGAGCTGCCAAGGACATTGCCCTCCATTAGAAGGAGCCAGATAAGAACCACTGAATCCCAATTTCTCTTTTGCCACAGTTCCATCTAGGTAGAAGTTGCAGGCTAGAAGTACCAGTGTGCAGTTGGGTATCTCTGTGGTTGGTAGACAGAGTGCTTCCAAATCCTATTCCTGGAGCAGAAGCTGACTTCCAGTAAGAGCATTAAGCCTAAGCCAAAAGACCATGGCATGAGAACCCCACTATTAGTGTGCCTAATTTAAGCTCTCTTCCCCATAGGAAAGAAATGATTTGACAGGTTGAAAAGGACAAAATTGATAAGGAGGGGTGTGTTTATCTCCTTCATTTTCCCACCTAGATTGTGAGCTCTCAACCACATCAACAGCCGTGGCCTGAGATAAATGAATGATTAAAAAAACAAAGCAAAACAATTCTACTGTGACCTCATAATGATACAGAGGAAATTATTCTTCCCTCAGTTCTATTTTGTCAGCTACAGAGATTGTTCAGCAATAAAGAAACAGAGGAAAACTTGTAACCTCTCCTTTATTTCATATAACAAATGATTGGAATTCTGCATTTTTCCAATCCAGGTAAATCAAATAAATATCTATAACCTGAAAAATATTGTCTTCACTTTTCCATGTCCTGCTTTCAAAAATTCTCTTACCTTTTCCCATTGCCCTTCCATCCAAATGCCTCCCCAGTTTTTCCAAAAAGACTCAGTTCAGTGCAGAAGAGATGAGGCGGCTAGTTGGCATAGGAATGAAATGCTGGACTTGGAGTCTGGGATACCCAAATTTAAATCTTGCTTTAGACATTTTCTAGCTATGTGACCCTAGCAAGTCATTTCACCTCATTGGGCCTCAGTTTCCTCATATGTAAAATGAAGGGGTTAGATTTGCTAGCCTCTAGGGTCTCCTCTTATTTTAAGTCAATAAGCCTAGAAAGCTTTCAGAATCTTTTCTTTAATGCAGCAGCTGGGAACAGAAAGAAGAGAGCTAAGCAATGATAATAAACATCTTCGTTTAGTTTTAGAGTGAGGGGGGATTGCATCCAGTACCTGAGGAAATGCTGTCCTACTTCCCCAACTATCTATGTTCTGATCTTCATTTCATTTCCCTCTCTCTCAGAAATGAGAACTGGGCTTCTGTGTCCTCAGCAGAGCTCTACAGAGAGAAGCATCTGCAATCGTGAGTAAATACCATATTAGAGACCAAGAGTGAGCCAGCTCCAGTGACAACATTCTTAGTTTGTCAACTCACATCTGTCAGATCAAGCACAAGGCAAAAGGGTCTGATGGGAGCCGCCTGCCACCCTGGGAGGGGGACATTGTAAAGAGAGACTGCATATCTAAATGAAAAGGGGAAATAGGGAGGAGGGTGCACCACCAAATCCTCTGAAACCACAAAATTATACATGTCATGAAAAAATCATTGAGTTTTTCTTTTTCTCTCTGTTTTCCTCTTTTAAAAGCCATTTTTCAGATTTGTCTTCTTGCTAACCACAGCAGCCCCCAGTGGTAGAAAACTGGAAAAATGCATCCTGAGAAGAGAAGCTCCAGCCTTTGAGATAAAACCCCAAACTAACCAGTGTTTTAGTATGATTAAACCAGATGAATTTAAAATAACCTTTAATTTGATGCACACCTTTCCCTCAATCATGGCTGAAAATACCTATCTTTTGTATGCTTATTTAATATGCCAAACAACAACGAACAGCAGGAAACATGCTGGACTCCACATCAGATTGACAGAAATTTAAGGTAAATAAGAGAGGAAGGCAATGAATGCCTCACACATTTTGAGAATGAGGGCTCAATCTTCGGATCCCCCCCGCCCCGAGACCCCTATAAGCTTTCTTAGTTTCTCTACTACTCAGATTTCCCCCCTAGAGAATTGCTCAATGGAAAGGATTTGTAATTCCCTGCAAACCCCCTTCAACGAAAGCAGCTCCCTCAGTTTAGGCATAGTTCTGAATAAGATTTCATACTCCAATAGTACCCCTAAAATATTCATCTGTGGGAACACACATGAAGCAGGCTTCGGGAATTCTGTAGTCTTCAATGACATCGCTCTTACGAAGGACTTAAATTCTATCAGTGTCGCCCAGCACAGCCCTTACCGTAGGTTCCATCCTTCTTTGTGTCTGAGGAACTAGGGATGTTTAACCTGGTGAAGAGAAAGCTTGGAGGGTAAGGTAACACAATAGCTTCATTCAATTATATAAGAGGCTGTCATGTGAAAAGAGGACTCTCCCATTCACAGAGGGCAGAACCATAAGCAATGAATGGAAGTTTCAAAGGGGCTAATTTAGTCTTGATATCAGGAAAACCCTTCAAACAGAGCTGTCCAAGAGTGTAATGGGTTGTGTTATATAAGGAAGAGAGCTCCCCCTCCTTGGACATCTTCTAGCAGACCACATAACCACTTGTGAGGCATGTTGTAGAGAATATTCTTTTTTAAAAGTTTTTATTTGTATTTTCTGTATCTTATGTCATCAAAGTTAACCTAAATTTATCTCCCCCCAAACCTCCCAGAGAAACCATCCTATGTGACTAATAGTCACAGTTTTTAAGAGAGGAAAAAAAAGTCAGCGTGACTGATCAATACATGGAAGTCCAAACACCTATATAATGTTATGACACTTGTGGCTCTCCTACCTCCACAAAGGGGTAGGTTGGGGATATCATCTCATATCTCTTAATTTGAGTCCTGCTTAATCTTTATAATTTTGATACATTTGCTTTTGATTTTTTGGTGTGTTGTTACATTTACATCGATGTAGTTACTGTATATGTTGTTTTATTGGCTCTGCTTACTTCACTCTGCATCAGTTCAGGTAGATCTTTCCATGCTTCTCCATATTCATCACAGACATAGTTTCTTGCAGCACAGGAATATTTCATTACATTCATGTACCACAATTTGTTTAGACATTCCCCAGTTGATGGGCATCTACTTTGTTTCCCATTCATAGCTCTCATCAAAAGTGTTACTATAAGTATTTTAGAGTCTGTGGGGAATTTTCTTATCAATGGCTTCTTCTGGGTATAAGCCCAGTAATGGAGCCTCTGGTTCAAAGAAGTGATTCTTTTTTATGTATGAATTTGACAAGATGGTCACTGAGTTCCTTCTAGTTCTGAAATTCTGTAAATCTACCTCCCCTAGGCATGGGTGTCATATTTATACCAGGGTTGGAATTAGTTGCTATCAGTTCTTTCTAGTAGAGTAAGATTTGGAAGATCTGGGTTCTTTACCTGGTTCTGCCACTAGCAATGTGACCTTGGGCAAGTCATTTGTTCATTCTGGGCTTCAATTTCCCCATATGTAAAATAAGGAAGTTGGATTGGATGATTTCTAAGGTCCATCTTAGCTACAATGTCCTATGGTTCCATGATGATGATGACTTACTCTTTTATGACAGGGTTGAATCTCAAGAGGGTAATTTTTAGTTCTTACCAATAAAGTAATTCATGTCTGGTCTATTTCTCATCTGCATCCCATCAGAGAAACTCAGCTCCTTTAGGAAATGAATTCAACAATCCCAACTAGTCTCTCTAATGAACCAACTATTAATAAGAACCAATTGAATACTTTCAGATGTATTTCTTTCTTTAACCTAATTTTGATTTCCTAGGTGTAGGTGTCAGTTTTTTATTCAAGCCATTTCCTGAAGTCTCTTCCTGCATAAGGAAAAGTAAAAAGCTATTCTCAAGTATTCCTTTTAAGGGAAATTTACATTTGGAAGAGTGGAATTGTAACTCTTGAGCCTACCCTCAATCGACTCTGCAAATGTTTGAGTTGATTTAAATATAACTAAACAGTGAGTTGTGTGATTTTGACACCAATTAATATACTTCAGTGAAGTTAGCAGAAGGGGACTTGAGTTAAACCAGAGAAGAATTGGATCTGAAAATGAAAGAAAGAAGCCCTTATGTTTTGTTCCTTGAATTATTTTAGCACATTGAGTACAATTCCCCAGGGACTTATTACAAAGAATGAAAAGATGTTAAACGCTGAGAAAGGCCTAAGGCTCTCAGATCTCAGGGGAAAATGTGAGCAAGTCAATAAGGATCCATGTATATTTTCACCCGATATTTTTAATCATATCTTAATGGAATAAATTATTACAGATGCATCAGTCATTTGGTGAATAAATATGTTTAGAGAGAGGGTGGGCATACAAGGGTTAACAGGAAGCTGAAAATTCAAATAGACAGGAAGGGACCAGCTGATGCTGTGGGGCCATTTAAGACTGCTCAGGCATTCTCTCTGTTGGCAATCTGCCTTTCTCTTTGACCCAGCATATAGTCCCTAACCTTTCTCTCCTGGCTCTGAGCTCTGCTGTCCCAGATCATGGCTTAGCAAATTTGACCTCAATCTTCTGTATTCCTGTTGGCTTTGCTCCCCTTGGCCTAGCTTTAGGTTAAATAAACACTCCTTGATGATGATGATGATGATGATGATGAAGAAGAAGAAGAAGACAATAGTAAGAACCTTAAACTCCCACTTGTGCTGTTAGTGCTTTCCACCCAGCAGCTGTTCTCCATTAAGAAATCAGGTCAAGTTCCAGCTCCCCTGGGGGAAGTCTTTTCTCCTCTAAGAGGTGTCTTGTTTCTTCCCAGCATGGGGTTCTTTGTGAAGGAGCAGTCATCCAGCAGCAGTGGGTCAGACTCAGTGGGAATAACCCAAATTCTGCCCCCTCCTCCTCCCTCCAGGCTATAGTTTATAAAAAGCCAAGTTAATTTATCATTTGGAAGAACTTTTAGACACAGCTAAGCTCCATCCTTAATGAGGCCTGGCTCCAGGAAAATGGACAGGGACATGGTTTTTAGTCTTGAGATTTGGTATCCATGAAAGGAAATGATTTTGTGCCAAGGGTTGTCACCAGTTGATAAGAGGACTATACTAATGAGACCCAAGGCATAGACTCAATCCCCATGTGGCCTAATTAGCTCCCCTGTGTTCTACTACATGTCTGACCCCAGCCAGCTGTCATGAAAAAAATGCCTACTATAGTCACAAGGGGAATTAGGAGAGAGAATGTGGATAACTCAATGTAGTCTTCCCTACTTTGGAGAAAACATTCCCATTGTTGGATGAATGGTGTCATCTGTTCATAAAGAGGACAGTGTGATGTTGTGGATAGGTCACTGAATTTGGAAATCAGGAAGATGTGTGTTCAAGTCATGCCTCAGACATTAGCTATGTGGCCCTGGGAAAATAACTTGACCTCATCCGTAGAAAGAGTTGGCTGTACTTGACCTTTAAAATTCCTTCCAGGTTTAAATCTATGATCCTTTGATCTCACACAAATGAACCCTTTGTACCTCAGTAACTGGGGCTGGGACAGGTTCAAAGGAAAGAAAGCTGGATTAGCAACCAGAAGACCTGGGTTTAAATTTTGACATTGCTACCTTACCTGTGTGATTTGAACAAGTTACTTAACTTCTCTTCTATAATGAAAGGATTGGAATAGAATAATAGGATTTAAAGCTAGAAGGGCCCTACATAGATGAAATTGAGGACCAGATGAGGGATGTTAAGTTAAATGTTTAACAATCAGCTTTCAAAAAAATAAATAAAAGGACAAATGACACATTTTTAAGTTCAATCTGAATTATTAACATTTTCACCATCACTTAAAAGTCTTGAAATAACCAAACAATAATTTGTAGCATTTACTGATATCTAAGGTATAAATGCTTACACTGAAAATTCAGGAGGTAAGCCCCTCAAACTGGTTCCAGCACAACCCTGCAGAGGATAAATGTGTTGACCAAAACCACACAGATTGCTAAATGTAGGTCTTTTGGTTCTCAACAGAGTGCTTTTCCCAGAATATCACAGACCTTACTACTGATACTCAAAAAACTATTGCCTCACCCCCATCCTCCACCTCCACTCCCTTATCCCATCAGGGCAATCTATGATCTTCTTCACTGAATGTAATGAATTAGAAGTGGCTCTGGAGATCTTCCAACCTCTCATTTTAAAGATGAGGAAAATGGGTTCCATAAAGGTTAAGCGACTTAGCTAAAACATGTGAAACTCTTCATAGCCTGTCCCCTTCCTACTTTCTAGTCCTCTAACAATGTACATGATGACCCCGCTACACTGGCCTAGGGCTTTTCCTTGAGCAGGACACTCATCTCCTGTCATGGCTATAGTCCTCAATCATTCTCTACTATACTCAGTCTGGCTTGTTTGATCTGAGAGACAGCTTCCCTTCTCATGGACTGATGAGAAGAAACAAAGGCTTGTTCATCCCCAAACTATAGAATGTGGCACCTTCTCTGTCTCTCCAAGCTGTTCTATCCAATTGAGCTGGTGTTGATTTATTTCTCTTTGGATAAATCAAAAGCCTTTGAGTCCTGTGAAAAGTCTCAGATGGACAAAACCCCCATACAAAGCTCATCTGTTGGGGTACCAAATGCTGCAAGGAGTGAAAAGAGAAATGCTGTTAAAATTTGGCAAGTAAATTAGGTATGCTAATTTTTTCTTTGCTGACAAATTCTCCCAGCTTTATCTGCTGTTAATCCCATATTTCTTTTCATATTCTCTGCACATCCTTACAAGATTAATACAAGCTAAATCTGTGAGTCTCTGAGAGTGGCTAATCCATTTTTCTGTCATCTTTAACAAAGGGCAAATACCATTTCTTATCACCAAAAAAAGCACCACTTTCCCATTTCCCCAGAGTAATTGAGCCAGAAGTTTCCTGATGTTTCTGCTATGTGGTGAGTGGGGAATGATAACTCTGGATTTTGAAGATTAGGAGACAGGTTCACTGGAGGCCAAGCAAGACCCAGGGATGCAAGACTGGAGACTAAATGGCTTCCAACCCCACCACCGAAAAGTTCAGGTGTGAACCAGGAAAATCCATCATAGATGATCCAGTCTTCCCTATGAACAATTAATAATAGGCTATAGGTGGCATATTATCAATCATGATGCAGTAACACAGTAGGAAGTGTTCTGGATTTGGAATCAGAGAAGCTGCATCCAAATCCTGGGTCTACCAGGCAAGTCATTCAACTGATTGGGGTCTCAGTTTCCTTAATTGTAAAATAAAGTGGTTGGATCAAATTATCTTTGAAGCCCCTTCCATCTCTAAATTTATAATACCATGACTTGTATTTCAGAAATGACACACAAGGCATTATCAAGAAGGTATATGATGGGGAAAGTAGGTTCAAGAGCAAGGTAGAATATGCAAGAAATAGGAAAGGGAACAAGTATTCATGAAGTACCTACTATGTGCTAGGCATTGTGCTAAGTACTTTAGATTTGATCCTCACAACAATCTTGTGAAATAGGTGCTATTATTGCCCCCTTTTTACAGTTGATAAAATTGAGTCAGGCAGAAGTTAAGTGACTTAACCAAGGTCACATAGCCAATAACCACTTCAGGTTACATATGAACTCAAGTCTTCCTGACTCCAGGAGCTGTTCTGTGTTGACCGTGCTACCTAGCTGACTTCAGACAACTGTAGTGTTTCTCTGGTAGCCATGAAATCCAAAAGAAGGAAAAGACTGTAGTATATTTGCTAGGGTATCTATGGGGAATTTACAAAAAGATGTAGATGAAAAATTCTAATAGGTGAGAATGCATGAAGGGGCCAATAATCTGCTCCCATGGATCCATTGAAATATTGAAGAATAATTCTATCTTGAATTTTTTCTACATCATTTGACTTTGGTTGAAGCCCTTTTATTGCTTTTCTATGTCTGAGACGAGATCCTGAGATTGAGTCTTTGGGTAATAAATTTGCTTTTTAGGGTCATATACCGTCTGTTGAATGACAAACCCCAGAGTGAAGAGTGGAAGGGGACTAATCACAATTGGGGGAAAGGAGAGGGAATCAGAAGGGAGTGAACATGACTTCAGTGTCTGCCCACTGGAAATTCTGGGAGTCAAGATTCTTCATTGCTATTGGAAAAGTACAAGTCTGCTGGGAAATGACCGATAGACTGTGCTTACCATGTTTCTCTTCCAATACAAAGAGACTGGTTTGAACTTGAGCACTAAAAATCCAAGTGCAGTATGTGGATTAGGGCTTATTCTTGGAGGCTTAGTGCTTCATAAAAAAAGAATACATTTTAGCAGCTTGTGGAAAAAACTAATCCTCCTTCTCTGCTTCTGGCTGGAAGAAAGCAAAAGGCATCAGTTTTCCTCAGACTAGCAGGTAGATATTGCCAAATAGAAGAAGCACCTCTCAGCATGAACAATCCAGGAGGCATAGACACAGATGGATCAGACCATTTATATGGGAAACATCCAGTGCCTGAGACGAATGAATATTAAAACATAAGACCAAAGTTTTGAGAGGTGGATGAGACCTTGGGGCCACCTAGCCTGCTCCATCATTTCACGGAGGAACAAAGAGAAGTCCAGAGGGTGTAGTGCTTTGTCCAGAGTCATACATCTAGCAAACAGCAAATTCTGAATTCAAAGCCACATCGTGTGAGCCCCAAACGCAGTGCTCTACTTCCTTTCATGAGACACTTTCCTTTTCCTCTCTAAGCTTCTTTAGCTCCTCTAATTTTAGTATCCAAATGGGATTTACAAATACTGAAGGTAACTTCATTATCCCCATTTTGTAGATGGAGAAACACACAGCATAGCCCTATAAACTAGGCACTTAATATGTCTACTGGTGGGAGAGGAAGGAGCAGGTGAGACCAAAAACCTGGAGGCCATTATTTGATCAGTCTAAGATTTGATGGTAGGATTGTTATAGACCTAAAAGTTTAGGTCTTCCATGGATTTCCATGGGGATAGAGACAATGTCTTTTCTTTAGAAGGAAGCAGAGGGTTTCTCTCTCCACTTTTTCCACCCCCATAACATTTCACATGGAGGCCATCATACTATGAGTCCCACAATTTTTCAGGAGCAGAGTGACAGTCCTTCCCTTCTAACAAGGCTTAGGTAGAATTGGAGAAGGCATTAGAGTCATCAGTATATGTGAGCAAATGATCCCTGCAGTGACCAGTGATTCTTAGTGAACTTGGCCTCAACTTTGGAAATATGAGCAAAATCTGTGTGGCTTAGTAGGAAGAACCCTGATTCTAGGGTTAGAGAACCTGGGTTTCAATGCTTACTACCTGTGCAATTTTGAAAGTTAGTTAATCAATCTGGTCCTCAATTTACTCATCTGTAAAGTGGGGGGGGGTTGGATTAGGAGGCCACTGAGATCCCTTTTAGTTCCAGTTCTATGATCTTAGACCTTTTTAATAACAGCGAAGAACTGGAAACAAAGTAGGTTCCCATCTACTGAAGAATGCCTCAGCAAATTGTGGTATATGAATGTATTGAAATATTACTTCAATATAAGAAATAATGACTATGAAGAATTCAGAGAAGCATAGGAAGATTTATGTGAAGATTTATGCATCAGCAGAGTTTAGTTTTAAAAAAAGACCCAATAGAACAATATACCCAAAGACCACAACAATGTAAATGGAAAGAACAATAAAACAAAGCTGAACACTGTCATCATGATGAGCAGGTTTGGTGCTAGAAAAAAGCTGAGAAAATTCAATTCTTCCCTTCTTCTTCAGAAATGGGAAACTGTGAATGTGGAATATTGCATATACCGACAGACTAAATTGATGAGTTAGCTGGTTGAATGGAATAGGTTTTCTTTTTTGTTTATAGGGGATGGTTTACTGTGTAGAGGAGAGAAGAGGAAAAGAATATAGTTATATAAAGAAATATGATGCAAAAATTAACATAAACATTTTAAATCATTAAACAATAAATTTAAAATTAAATTAAATTTAAATCATTAAACAATAAATTAACGATTGTGCTTGATAATTTCTTAAAGAAAGTTCCTGCTGACATATTTGGAAGTTTTGGAAACTTCTGAGTAACACAGGGACCAGAGGAAAAGGATGCACCATTTTCTAGCCAAGGGGCTGACTGTCTAAAATGACATAACAAGGACAAGAGGGCCTGGGAACGCCCTGGCATAGTTGTGAAAGCACTTTGAAAATGTGAAAGCACTATATAAATTGAAGGTGATATTATTTTTATTATTGTGATTATTATCAAATCAATATGTTTCATTGACATAGTTAGGTAGGAAAAAGATGACCTTTTCTGGAACCATGAAGCATCGGCTAAGGAGAGGGAAGTTTCTGTTCATTTAAAAGCCACTATCTCATGTCTCCATCTCTCTCCTGACCTTTACTCTGCTTGGCTGCTCTTTCTCTTGGCATGCTGCCAGCAAGAACACCTGCTTAGTTGGTGTCCTTTACACACATCACCCTGCGACATCATGGAGTCAGCTTTCTTTCCTATGCCTCATATAACCTGGAGTCATCTATAAACCAGATTTGTTTAACTCAGCAAATACTCAAGCCAGACTCTAAGGCTTGTTCCAAACTATACTTTGCACTTTGACAATCTTCTTATGCATTTTAGCACAGCACTGCTATTTATATTGCAGTACATTCTCTGTGTATTTACTTGAATGTCCAGTGTGGGTTTAACAACTGAATATAACCTAGCCTTCTGGCTTCAGTACACAATAGCAATAATTCTATTCATTGTCTATAGAATCTAAACTCTCTGTGATTTTTTTCTGACCTACTATCTGCTTAACAGCAAATGAGTTTCCACTCAGAAACAAGAATGGTAATAATAATAAATAAATATTAAATAAATAAAAATAATACCCTTTGTTCTTTTTTATTTCCTGGTAACCATTATCATAGCCTCATTTGAATAGGTATGTTTCAGGAGGTATTCCTGACCAAAAAGGACCATTTCAAGAACAAGGACAAGGGATAGTTGGGCTATAAATCCTAACTCTCTCAATGGAATTTGAATAATGAGATTACTTCAAGGGACTGTGTGCACCAGACCCAGATGTACTTCAGGCCTGCTGGTGGCCTTTTGTGGATTTTCACAGGAGGTCCTGTGGTCTCCAAAGTGGGAGGCCATATATCTCAGGCCTATGGGTCTTCCTGCCCCCAGCAAGATTAGCTTCTGATGAAAACTACTCTATGGGGTGACATCTGGGATGCTAGAAGGGATGGGTGGGTAGTGGTGGCAAAAGTAACAGATGCAGACTGAAATAGGGACCCACAGGACTCTGCAGCACCCAAGTGAAATCAGGACCAGCTGGGTTTCAAGCTGGTGCCTGGGTTTGAGAGTGTCAGTGACTGCAAAATGTAGTGGTGATGGAGGCTGAAGTCAGGGACCATGGTGGCCAAGAAGGCTGTAAGGTACATGGGGACAGCACCTGGTTCCTCTTTCCTTTCCCAACCTCCTCCAAGGTCTGGGTGGCTGATGTAGACATAGGGACAGAAGCAGGTAGAGTGAAGGGTGCCAAGCAGGACTAGCCTGGTATAGCTGTTAAATGGCAGACGCAATAGTGGGGCAGCAGTTGAGGAGCCCATATAGCATACGGGATCATATGCTGATAGGTTTAGAACTAGGAGGGATTTTGAAGGCCATAAAGTCCAATTCCAATTCCTTCACTTATATATGAGGAAACAGGTTCAGAGCAGTTAAAGGTCTTACCTATTGTCATACAGCTAGTAAATACCTGGAATGGGATTTGAACCTAAGTCTATTCTGACTCCCAACCCCTCTCCATCACACCATGCTGCTTGTCAGAACTTGCTAAAGCACCTAAACCAATGGATTGGACCCAGAAGGCTGCTGGAATAAGATAACCAGCAAACATTTACTAATCCCTTAGTATTATGCTAGGCACTGGGGACACAGATATAAAAGTGAAACAGTCCATGCCTCACATGTTTACATTCAATCAGAGGAGTTCATGAACATCCATATGGGCATATAGAAAATAAATACAATTATTTCTTGCCTTCTCATTGGGTGGGATAAAGGGGTGAAGGAAGGAAAGGAGAGAACTTGGAACTGAAAATAAAAATAAACTTAAAAAGAAAACAAATATAAGATAATAGGGGAGGGGAGGCATTGGAAAGTAGGGTGATCAAGAAAGATGCCATGAAGAAGATGGCACTCAAGTAGATACTTGAAGGAAACAAAGAATTCCAAGAGAAGGCTGTGAGTAAGGGGTGCATTCCAGGGCTAGAGGATGGCCATTATGAAGGCACTGAGATGGAAGATGGATTGTCATGTAAAGGGACCCACAGGAAGACCAATGTGATAGGCCCAGATAGTATATGAAGGAGAGTAATGTGTAATAAAGCTGGAAGGGGAGTTTGGGACCAGATTGTGAAGGGCTTCCAATAACAGAAAGAAGACCATGATAGAGAAACCTATGAAGAAGATGAGAGAACTAAACCTTCACTAGAGAGAGAGGCATCAAGCTTTTATCTACCTGCTAGGGTAAAGGCTGGAGCCCAGAGTGCATTGTGATGTTGCTACTCCTGCACATTTCATTCTTTTCTGGCTGAAGGATAATGGCAATGGCTATGACCTTTTGAGCTTCCAGAGGTCACTGATACCAGAAATTTAAGAGCAACGTCCATGTCAAGATTTGCTAGAAGCCAGGAGTGAAGTGAAGAGTGAAGGCATAATGACCTGACCTAGCCCAATCCAGCAGTAACATAGAACTACAGTGATTGGCCTTGCCCCATTTAGAAGTGAATTTTGTTGGATTAATTGCTGTATTAAGTCTGAACCTACTCTCCATAGCAACTGAGTTGACAGAGAAAAGATTGTGCTCTTAAGGGCAGGGAAAGAAAATACATCTGTTCTTGCTAAATCTTTAAAGTAAATATCTTTGTGAGACAGACAGACAGACAAACAGACTCAGGCTGAGACAGACAGATAATGAATAGGGGACTTATTTTAAAAGAAAGATTGTTTCTAACTTGGTAGGTAGCAAGATATTGAGAAAAAGGCAAACAATAAAGGAGACAAATCACAAAGGAGACCAATTTTGGTGTCCTACTTAGCTCTGTAGGTGACTCCCCCTCATAGTTTTATTCGGGGGAGAAAAAAAGAATGGTGTATATAGAACCTTCATCCCCTCAGCAGCTCTCAGACCTCTTTGTGACCTGTTAGTCATTGGTCTGAATCCTTCAAGAGCTACTTCTATCGCTGTGGATAAATGTGACTGCTGACATAGTTCAGCTCCCCTAGAGCCCCCACAGATGAAAGGGAAGAAAATGGGAGAGGGCAAAGGACGCATGAGACCCTCGAGAAATGGCCCTTGGGGCCAGGTGCTGATGATCACATATCGGATGTTGCCCATAGTCTGTCTAGTGCCCACAGGTTAAGGATTGCCTTAGGCCTTGTTCTTCTTAGGCTTCCCAGAAAATCATTCTCCTGTTTTAGCTTGCTAGTTGAAAAAGTAGATAGGCTGCTAAATTTAAATGCCTCTTAAAAAAAAAAAGAGGATGATAACTCTCTAATAGCTTGGCCACCCCAGAACTCTAACTCTGGAAAATTCAGAGAGAGGCTGCCCCAGGGGAAGAAATGTTCCTATAAAACTCTCTGTAATTGAAGAAAAGAGTCTGGAATTAGAGCAGCTACCAGATATATGCAAAACTCTTCGAGAAGAAGAGCCTGAAGACTAACTGGGCAATATGATTTCCAAATAATTAAAAAAAAAACAACTCTTCTTACACTTTACTGACTTCCACATACTTTTTTATCTAATGACACTAGCCTTCTTGCTGTTCCTCAAACAAGATACTCCATCTCCTGGCTGCAGGTATTTTCATTGCTGGTTCCCTAAGCCTGGAACTCTCTCCCTCTTTGTCTCTGTCTCCTGTCTTCCTTCAAGTCCCATCTAAAAATCTCCCATTCTGCCAGATGCCTTTCCTAATTCCCCTCACTGCTGGTGTCTTCCCTCTGTCGATTATCTCCAATTTATCCTTTATATATCTTGCTCGTACATAGCTGAGTTTTCACGTTGTCTCCCTATTAGGTTGTTAGCTCTTTGAGAACGGCCTCTTTCTTTTGCCTTTATTTGTACCCCCAGTGCATGACATGCTTGTTCATTTGACTTGAAGAATTATCATTGAGTTGTTTCTTATGGGTGAGTCTAAGAGGAAGACATAGAATTAGGTAATACTCCCCGAAAAGCTGCTTATAAGCATACCCCACAGCTATGATCAACATGGCTACTGCAGTATGCCTCTCTACCTCTGTAATGCAGACAGCAGTTGGCTCAATCAATTTAAATGGCTCTCTCCAATTAATTATTCTTTCTAGTTTAGCATTATAATAAGATGATTTCCTTCAGTAAGTAGAATGCTGTTTGTCCTATGTACCTGGTGTTCCTCAACCTTTCAATTAAGATGCAGTTCCTAGTTTTTGTTTACAGCAAATCGGGTGTCCAGGGTTCATAGAAAGTGACAAGGGCAAACATTATTGGTGCCTCTCTGCATTTGGGAAAAAACAAATGGCACGTGCTCATTTTTTAAAAGAAAAAAAGAAATTAAGCTTTGCTACTATTTCATATAGAGATTGACATTGACACTCTCATTCTGTCTGTATGCCAGATGGTCACATGTCACATATAGTACATGAAATATCCTGAGGGAAGAGTTGGAGTTCCTCAGTACTGAGGGGTTGACAGTGATGCCCTCACTTGTTCATTAGCTTTCAGCATATTGGGACATACTGTCACATCATAAAGTATTAAACCAAGATTTTAAAAAATAATAAATAATCACATTGCTCTCATTCAAAATATATTATTAATTATTAATATTTTGTAATGTGTACAATTGTTATTAATATTTTGATATTTTAGTGAGAGCAAAAAGGGTTTTGGAATTATTAATACATAAAAGTATTTTTAAACATTTTCTTTCATCTTTATTTCAAATTGTGTTTTCTTAGTGTGCATAATATATGGATACAGTAATACATATACAATTTACGTGCATCTATAATTTATTGTGTGTATAATTTACATTATATGTGTAATTTATTATGCAAGTAATTTGTTAAAAAATATGACAATGGGGAGCATGATCAATTCCCTTCCCTGATTTTAACTGCTTGCACATTCTGTGGTTAAAAATTTATCTTAGTGTATCAGTCGACAACAAATTTTCCAGAAGCCTAGAACCTCAGAGCTGAAAGGGTCTTTAGAGACAGCTCTTGCATTTCACAGATGAAAGAAGGGGAGGAATATGTCCAAGGTCAGGCAGCTAAATTTCAGTTCACCAAATCACAGATTATATAATGTTTGGACAATTTCTAAGGCAGCTACAAAATTAATGGGAGGCAGGTGGTCCAGTGGGAAGAGCTCCAAGGACTTGTCAATAAATCCCAGCTCATTCACCAGTTTGACCTTAGACACGGTATTTAACCTCTGAAACTCAGTTTCCGCGTCAATCAAATAAGGACCTTTTAGATTAGATGGCCTCTAAGGCCCTTTTGAGTCCCCAATTTATAAAACAAATCTTGTTTTGTGGGTTTTTCACTTTAAAGAATAACTAGTATTTTATCACCTATTTTTCGCTATAGGGACTACCTTTATAATTTCAGAGAAATTCATCCGCCTAGGGAGTCTGGGACCCGTCTTGGGCGGAGGTACAGAGACTTTGGAGTCTGTGAGCAGATGACCGGGCAGATGACCGGGCAGATGACCGGGCAGATGACCAGATGGACGGCGGCGCAGAGTTGGGGGCGGCCGTGCCAAGCCTTGGCCTGAGCATGGTTATTCCCCTCTCCTTTCCGTGTTACCGTAGGAAACGCGATTTGGGTGTGCATTTGTTATTGGGACTGGCTTGTGTTTGTTGTTATTTAACTTGTCTACCAGTGGTTGTTCCCCAGTAGAATGAAAGCTCCCCGAGGGCTGGACAGGTTTCCCTTGTGTACTTGTAAACCCAGCGCACAAGAGATCTTAGTTAAGTTTTGTAGCTTTGAACTGAATTAGATTTGGGGAAAGGGGTAGTTGACTCAGGCAAACAGGAATTTAGCGTGGACCAGCGACTGTGCTAAGCTTTAGGGATACAAAGAAAACATGGAAAGAGGCCCTGCCCTCAGGAAGCTTACAATCTAAAGGAAAGGTAGGGGTGTGTGTGTGTGTGTGTATCCTCCATTGTGGCTCTACTCCCTACTACGTGGAGGGGAGTGATGTGTAAAGGACTAGCAAGGTAGGAAGGATTCAGGTGGTAAAGACTTTTTTAAATGCCAAAGTCGTTTTAGCCTAGAGGTAGGAGAATACCCCTGGTTTTTTTTTTTTGTTTGTTTGTTTTTCGGAGGGAGGAGAGCAAGTGCTGATAGGTCCACACTTTAAGAAAATGTCTAAAAAGAAGTTGAATTGTGAGAGAACGAAATTAAAAGTCCTGAGGAAGAGATGAAGCAAATGCCCTCCCTTGAGGTGGGATGCTGTTAGGATGAAATATATATGCAGTTGTCAGAGAAGATATCTGCATCGGATTTTTAAAAAAAATTTTGTCACAAGAGAGCATCCATTCTGAGTAGGGATGGGAAATAACTTTTCTGAAAAAACAAAAGACATCAAAAATGAAAAAAGATTCAGCTTTTGCTATATGGATTTTGGCCTTTGGAATAAATTTTTGTCTCTAATAAAGACTTAAAAAAGATTGTTGAGTATCTTTTAATATTTGACAGAATGATAAAAATTGATCTGCAACCATTAACCCTCAAACACAATAAATCGTGGGAATAATAATAACATATATAATAATATGATAATAATAATAACCATAACACCAATAGCTAGCATTTATATAGCTCCTAACCCTAGGCATTGTGCTAAACACTTTAAAAACTTTACTTCAGTTGGTCATCACAACAACACTGGGAAATAAGTGCTATTATTATCCCTACTTTATAGTTAATAAAACAGAAATCACGTGACTTGCCCAGGGCTGCACAACTAATAAGCATCCAGAACTTAACAAAGTGCCTGGCTCTTAGCAGCGTTCAAAAGATGTTTCTTGTTTAATGAAGGCTGGATTTAAATTCGGGTCTTGCTGACTTGGTCTCAGTTTTCTGGCTGTGGCACCACCTAGCAGAAGTGATGATCTGCTGGATTGCTGTTACTGCTACAATAGCTAACATTTATATAGTGCATTAAAGTTTGCAGAGCACTTTACATATAACAGCCCTGTGAAGTCGGTGCTACCATGATGCTCATTTACAGGTGCGGAAACTGAGCCTAAAAGAAGTGACTTTCCCATAGTACACAGCTCCTGTCTGAAGCAAGACTGAGCTCAAGTCTTGAACTTAATCGCCCTGTCCCACCTAAATTATTTCCATGTTGTCTCATTTCCCCAGGTAAAAATCATCCTTAAGCAAAAAAAAATCTCAACTTGATGTCATAGTCATCAAGATGTCTGGAGTACCAACAATCTTCTGGTCCCTGCTTTGAGATTATTCTAGCAAGGTGGCACACTGAGCTTGGAGTCAGGAAGACCTGAGTTCAAATCTTGTCATGGACACTTGTTAGCAGTGTGATCCTGGGCAAGTCACTTAACCGCTATTTGCCTTGCTTTCCCCATCTGTAAAATGGGCATGATAATTGCACCAACCTCTCAGAGTTGTTGTGAGGCTCAAATAAGGTAATTGCATAGTTCCTAGCACATAGTAATGCAAAAATGGTTTCTTCCTTGTTTTTTTTCCTTCTGCTTTCAACTATCTTTTTGAGCCTTTCTTCTTTCAGAGCACACAGTGCTTTGAGGAAGACTGCCACCCCAAGCTCCTTAGGGTTGTCCCTTCTTGAGATTGCACTACACTGGTTTCAAATTAATTCAAGTATTTTGCGAAGCCAAAAGTACCTGGTCCCTTAGTAAGTAGTTACATGGAATTCTTTATCTTTAAAGGAAAATGATAGTCAGTAGGCTAAGTCTGGCTGGCAAGGTGTCCAATGTCTCCAGTGCAATTTCTGTTGCTGTCAGAGAGATCTCTATCTTTTCATTCTCAAGTGATAGTTGGGGCTTGGGGTTGGGTGGGAACAACATTTCATTCTGTCATAGATTCCGATGTCTTCTCCCATTAGAACTCTGCCCTGGGGAACTCCTCTTGCCCACACCATTTCGAAAAGCAATAGGTGGCAATGTATTTCCTTGTCTCTTTCTCTTCATATTTTCCTGTTCTGTTGTCCTCATTTTCATTTATATCCCCAATCCTTTGAAATTACTACCATGTTTCTCTGTTTCAGTTTGATCAGATAGTGCATCCCTGGGGTGGCTGTCACCCAGGGCATCAAATAAATTACTTTTAGTAATCGGTTTTTTAATGTTTTTTTTTTAACCCTCTCAACCACCCAGTGTCCTGTGCATCTTCCTCTTAGTCTGGTTTGGCTCATGTTTTAAGGCAGTTTTAATTTGTACATTTGTTTCTGTTAGAAGAATCTACTTTCAGAATCTTAATTCTACTTTTAATTTTACAATTCAAACATGCAGATATGTTTCTTTTCACACACACATACACAAACTATGTCTGAGTAGGGAAAGAAAGGTTTGGGATTAAATTATTCATTATTTGTGTTGCTCCTGCTTCCAACAGTTTTCTTTATTGCTGATCTTAAGAAATTTTCACTTTTCATTTAACTTGGTATTTCTTTCCCTTGCTTGATTAGATTTTAGACTCATTATTAGGCGGTGAAATATAGTATAAAAACAACAACACAAAACTAAGTCAAAGGGCCTGGGTTTTCTAAAGACCATGTGACCTTGGGTGGGTAATTTAACTTGTTATTTCACTTGGAAGTTTGTGGCCAGCTCCAGTCATCCTGATTAGTATCTTGCCTCTGAACCCAGATGGCTCCAGAGGAGAATGGAGGCTGGTGACTTTACATAGACCTCCCTCACTTAAATTCAATTCACTTACAAGTCATGGTATTACCTTCCTGATGTCATGGTCCTCTTTGAGAATGATGGACAAGCAACAACAGTAACAACAACTTGGAAGTTAGGTGGTGCAGTGGATAGAGTACTGGGCAGGAGTCAGGAAGACCCAAGTTAAAATCCTGTCTCATTAACTTATTAGCTGGGTTACCCTCGGCAAGTCACTTTACCACTATTTGCCTCAGTTTCCTCAACTGTAAAATGGGGATAATTACAGCACCTACTTCTCAGGGTTGTTGTGAGGATCAAATCAAATGAGATAACATTTTTTAAAGCGTCTGAAACAGGAATAACCAGGGGAATGTGCAGTCTTCTCATTCTTATCCAACAGAGCTTTCCAGTTCACTGGTAGTATCCAAGTTCAGCAGCAGTCTTCTGGCATAAAACTTAAACTACCAAAAAAAGGTGGGGGAAGTTTACAAGTCAGATGTCCCTGAGGTCTTAGAACAATACTCAGTACCCCTAGAAAACAGCAGGAACTAAGAGTACACAAAGAAGGTGAAGGACATGGGCTTATAACCAAGAATAACTTACCCTGCAAAACTGAGTGTAAGCTACAAGGAAGAAAAGGAAATTTTAATGAAATCAAGGATTTCTAAGCAATCCCAATGAAAAAAACAGAACTACATAAAAATTTTGAAATAAAAACACAGGAGGGGTGGCTAGGTGGCACACTGAATAGAACATGGGTCCTGGAGCCAGGAGGACCTGAGTTCAAATTCAGCCTCAGACACTTTACACTAACTAGCCATGTGACCTTCGGCAAGTCACTTAACCCCAATTGCCTTGCCTTCCCCCCTCCAAAAAATAAAATAAAAATAAAAACACAGGAGTCAAGAAGAACATAACAAGTTAAATATGCTTGAGCAATCATAAAAGAATAAACCAGTCAACAGTCTGAGCATTTATTAAGTGCCTGCTAGGCATTGGAAATACAAAGAAAGGTCATAGACAATCCTTGCTTGCCAGGAGCTCACAGTCTAACGCATGAGACAACATATAGGCTGTGTACAAACTATGTATTTGGTATAAATTGGAGATAATCAACAGAGAGAAGAAATTAGTATTAAGGGGAGTCAGGAAAATCATCTTGAAGAAGGTGAGGTTTTAGCTAGGACTTGAAAGCAGAAAGTAGAGTTGAAAAGGAACTGAATTCCAGGCACGGAAGATTGTGAAAATCCCCAGTCAAGAGGTATAGAATGTCTTCTTTAAGGAACAACAAGGAGATCAGTATCACTGAATTCCAGAGTACCTTGTAGGATGGGGGGGTGGGGGGAGAGTGTCAGCAGAGGGCTGAGAGTAAGGTGTAAGCAGACTGAAAAGGTAGATGAGAACTAAGATTTGAAGGGCTTTGGATGCCAAACAGAGGATTTTATATTTGATCCTGGAGCTCTTGGAGTTTATTGAATAGTGAGGGTGACATGGTCAGACTTAGGCTTTAGGAAGATCTAGTTGACAATTGAGTGGAAGATGCAATGGGGGAAAACTTGAGGCAGGGAGACCCACCAGCAGCAGGTGGGTGGTGATGAAGGCCATTACCAGGGTAGTGGCAGTGACAGAAGAGGAAGAATGTATGTATGAAAGATGTGTCAAAGGTAAAATCCATAGAACTTGGCAACAGATTATATATAGGGGAGCCAGAGAGTGAAGAGTCAAGTATAATATCTATGTTCATAAACTATTTAAAGTATCCGGAGATGATACATATCCCCTAAGAAACCCATGATTATCAGCTCTAATTGGTTTTATCTTTGATGATGTTCTTGGATTTCCCAATTACAGAAGTAAATAGGCCAACAGTTTAAATCAAACATGCCAGAAGGCATTGTAGTTTTCTTTCTCTCTTCCCTTGTTGCAAATCATTTAGAGCATTTTCTCTGCTGCATTGAGTTTTGTGTAGTTGAAAGTTGGCAAGCCAGACATTGCATTTTTTAAATGAAATTTCCAATTTGGGATGCCCAGGTATATGTGTGTGGATGGGTAGAGGGCTGACAGTGGCCAGAAGTTGAAGGATCAGATTATTTCAGTTTTTTTCATTTTTCCACAGCTCAGATGGCTTTGTTGGGTAGGGATTGTCCACTACCTCAGCTTTGCCTTGAGCAGATCCCTTTGTTAACCAGTTGGTTCTTCCCAGCTAATATGCATAGTTTCTCTTGTAAGCCATTCTTTCACAATTGTGTCCAAGATCGAATACCAGCCATATTTAGGTTTAGGCAGAAAAAGTACATGGCAAGTTTCCACCTACTCTTTCCCAACTAATCTCCTTCCTATCTCCTATAATATATGTAATAGAATCATAGTTTAGAGTGCCCAACTTTGAGATTGTCATTCTTCCTAAGGTACCTTTCTTGCCCTAATGTCATTTTATCAGTTCACAGTTTGAGCAAAAATTACTCTAAAAGTAATTCACAAATAAAACCCAACCATTTATTTAGATTTTTCTCGTTTCAGTTAATGACAACCAGAGAGGATCCAGAACTAGAGAAAGCTGTTATAGTGGTCTCTGTACCTGTACTTTGCTCTCCCAGTTTTATGCTAAAATGTGAGCTGGGGGCGTCATTCTGGCCTTTTGATTCTCTCTCAACCTGAGGTGAAAGCTGTTCAGCTGCAGACAAAGGACCTTTCATGACATGAAGACAAATCAGACCCTGTCCATGGCAATCAGCTCATCTTTTAAGTTTGGAGCCACTGCTTTAACTTCCCCCAAACATGTTCTTCTACAAAGGACCAGAAGAGAATAATTTCTTTGGCCATCTGACCCCAACCTGAACTGCGGTATTTCAAATACCTTTAAATCATGTCACTGGCCAAAAGGATTCCATCTCATAGAAAAGAGCGTTTCCTATTTTTATTAACAACTATGAGCCAGTTTTAGATCTATTTGCTTCAATGGTAAGAATAAAACTTTGGTACTTCTTTTGATCTTCCAGAGGAGGGGCACAGAGGGCAGGAGAAATATTTTTAAAGAGCCCTAAGACTCTGACAGAGGAAATAAATGATTCCCCATTGTCAGAGATGTACTCTCTCTAAAATGAAGTGAATAGCATTTTTAGTGCCCTGAATGGCACCCTAGGCACCCCAAATACTAATGCTGCTGCCAAGGAAAGAGCTTTCTGCTCCCTGCTCACCAACCCATCCTTGAGTTTGTATTTCTCACCTCCATACATTGTTGAGAGTGATGGACTTTTCTTCTCCCAATTATTTTCTCTAAATTACAGGAGTGATTCTTCTTTACAAACTAGGTAAACATATAAGAAGGTATTCCTCCTTCCTTTAAATGGGAGCCTGAAAGAATCCCTTATCCTTGTAATTCAAAATTCTAACCTCATAATTCCTCCAGGGCCTTGGAGGGATCTTGGGCCTCATCAAACACAATCCTTCTCTACATGAACCTTCACACAATATAGAGTGTAGTCTTGAGGCACTGGAGCTATCCTAGTATTGCTTTATTCCATATATCAAATGAACTTAGCTGAGCAGGCAAGGAACTTCACATACCTGTTACTATGATCACAAAGGCCAAAGGCCAGGCAACTGGATTGGGAGGTAGGGAGCAACTACTGCCACTCCCCCAAATGAGGATCTTCTGCAAAATCAGACATAATCCAGGCCTCTAAGCTGCACCTTATATATGATCATAGAGCTTAATTATAATATGGGAAAAACAGGAAAAGGCAGGGGTGTGTGTGTGTGTGTGTGTGTGTGTGTGTGTGTGTGTGTGTGTGTGTGTGTGTGCTGTGGTGATTCAGGTGAGTCTCTTTATCCGGATGGTTTCCCTTGCATATCTGTCTTTGGGTTTCTCCGTGTTATTTGTATCCCTGGGAGGTCTCCTATGTTAGGCAATTCTATAAGCTGCTTGAGGTCTTAGGAACAGAATACAGCAAAGGGCCATAAGCAGTGATGCTTGTGTTACAAAAACAGCAACAGCTGAGTCCTTGACAGAAAAGTTTCTCAGAGGTCACAGAACCCTTGCAGTCAATAAAATAACAAGAAGTGACAATACCCTTGCCTAAGAACCATACATAACAAAGACAATCCATTGGCAAGGGATGTGAATGGAGTTTCTCTTCTGGTCTGGGTAGTGGTTCACTGGGAGTGAGAAAGTAAAATGTTTTGTATAGTAGGTCATTTTTTAAGCAGTTATAGAAGAAACTGGGTCCAAGAGAATGAACATGGGCTTAGATGATCATTGGCTTGATGGCAGCACCTCCTGAAAATCTTGGTCTAGTTGCTCTCCTGGTACCAAGTTGGGAGAAAATAAAAATGGCCTCAAGCTGACCTACATTTGGATGAAAAGAATGGAATTCCCCCCTGACAGTGTATAACCAGGATTTCTTGCTTATTGAATGAGAGGAGTTATTGGGTATATCTATCAAGTTGACTGACTGTAATTGGCCTAAACTTGCAACCTCTATAGTCTGAACTTACATTAGTGTTTTGACCTCAAAATCAAGACTGAAAACCAAGGGAGAAAGCTGTTCCCTGTGCAGTGGACCATTTAAAGGTACATTATGTCCTTTCACCTTGAAGATTCAGAGCTTGGAGGAGAGGCACTTTCCTTGGCATGAGCGGCATTTGAATTGAGCCTCCCCAGCTTTGTCATTTTCAGCTTTGCTTGAACTCAGTGTAAATCTCTTGCTGATGAAATCACTGCCCTCTGGTATTCAGTACAATAAGATAAAAGTTAGATGTGGCTAAAAGGAGAATCTTCGAGACATCAAATTTCCCTTCACATCACAGGAATTAATGTAATAAGCAACATTAAATCACCATAGCGTGACCATATATGAGAAACTGCTGTAACTATCAATAGGCTGCTCATAAAAAGGGGAAAAAATAAGCTGCCACTGGCACATATTGCAAAAGAACATTTTAGATTTGCTATTTTTTTTAAATGTCACAATGAATTAGAACTGGTCACTCTCTGGTCTACTTGGAGGGCATTTTTAATGTATCTGTCACAGCTGCAAGGAACCTTGAAGTCATAAAGCAAATTCTTTATTACAAAAACATTGTTTAAGTTATTGAGTGAAGGAAGAAACCAGTATGGTTCTATGAGAGCAAATGGTACAAAAGTTTGACTATCCTCAGGAAAATAATTGTCAAGCAACATTTCAAGGTAGTTTAATTTTCTAGTGCATTTTAATGACCAAATAAAGAAGATATAAAAATATCAATTATATATAAACTCCAACATTTTGTTTTCCTCGTTATTCTGACTAATAGATCAAATGGAGTATACAGTATGATTTTATTTTTAACAAACACTGCAATCAGTCTTTCATGCTACAGATCTGTGTAGTTATTGCATGCTACATAGTCAGGATAAAAGTGAATTGGAGCTTAAATAGAACACACACACTTTTTTCCTCTGATTGTACTGTAAGGAAACCTGTAAAATCCCTTTATCCAGGCACCTCCCCATTCTGTTTCCTGTTAACAAAACAACAACAAGAGTATTTCTGTTTTCAGGAAATGAGATTGAGTTAGTAGGGACATGGAGTTGGAATTTTGGTAGATGAGGGGCAATGTATGAATCCGCTAGGTCTGTCTGCTTTTGTCCATGGTCCATTACCATCTTCAGAACCAACAGGAGGTGAGGAGACATTGGAGGGCCAGGCAGTTTTCCTCCCAGCACAGTCAATTTCCTGTGGGGCTGGGTGCTTTCTGCATGTCAAGCCCTGTTCCCACTAAAGTCACAATGATAAGCATTCCTGGACACTGGGCTCTTGAATTGACTTCATTTCCTACTCATTTCACAACATTATCATCCTTCTCTAGCATCACATGATGGGGACCCACAGCATGCTCTTTACTGTCAGACTTCTTTTTCTGCAGCTACTAATGTTGCAAATGCAGAATCTGGTTTCTCAGCAAGAACCTCTGGCAAATCAAACTCAACTGCCTGAAAGAGAACCAGGACCAAAATATTAGAAAAATCTCCAATGTGAAGCCAGAACCTAACAATGTTTCTAGGTAAATGAATCAAGACAGGACTTTCTTTACCTTCCCACCGTCCATGACTAGGACACGGTCACAGTTTAGGACTGTGTTTAAACGATGGGCAATGGTTAAAACAGTGCAGCCCTTGAAGGCTTCTTTGATGGTGCTCTGAACCAGGGCATCTGTTTTAGAATCCATCGAAGCAGTGGCTTCATCGAGGAGAACAATCTGTTGAAAAAAGGTACATACTAACATCATTCCATACCAACTTTGAGTCCTGGAAGGAAAAGGCCAGTGTTTTTGTTTAGATGACTCTTGGGTGAAATTGTGCAGTATTTGTATGAATACTTCAAGTCGTGTAACTTCCTTTTAAAATGTTTTATTCTAACCATGCAAATGGGCAAAGAAGAAGCAATGCAGCATCAGCCACAATTCCATTATTTAATATGTCTATATCAACAACTAGGTGGCATGGAGTAGTGGAAAGAACATAACCTGGAATCAGGGAATTTGGATTCAAATCCCAGTTCTGCTGTGGGCACCTTACTTCATCATCTCTTCTGAGTTTCAGCTTCCTCCTCTGTAAAGTGGTAGTAGTGATGATGATAATAGTTGCCCTGCCTCTTCCACAGGATGATTTTGATGAACAAGGGGGAGATACTTGACATTAAAGTGCTTTGTAAACTTTAACATTCTATAGAAATGTGAATTATTATCACAAAAATGCTAAAGTGGGTTGGAAATATAGGGTCTTTGGAAAAAATAGCATTATCTTCAATAACCCAGGGTAGCCAGGTTCTTGAGAAAATGAAGGTTATGCATTCCTCACACCCATAATTTCTCATAACCCCTTGGAGCACTGTTTACTAGGCCTCCAACTTATCAGGAAACAGAGCTACAAGATGAGAGGAGGATTTTAAACCTGAACCACTTGGAAGAATAGAAAGGACATATAAGCTGGGCTCCTGAGAGGAAGTTCAGGAGAAGATTGGTGCCTTTGTCAATTTATCCCTCCCACTCACCCACCCAAACCTTGTTTTAGAAGCCTGTGCTCATTGTTAAAGTGGTCCAGTTGTTCTGTCTCTGCCAAAAGGCAAGCATGCTGCTATAACTCCTGTCTTTAGCAGCCCTGCTAGAAATATCCAAAATATGACCAATCAATTTTCCATGCTGTTTCCTTACTTTTGAATTACGAAGAAGTGCTCTTGCCATACAAAGCAGTTGCCGTTGCCCTACTGAGAAGTTTTCTCCATTTACTGTGACTTCTGCTTGTAATTTCTCTGGGAGTTTCATTATCTATAAAACATGGCAAATGTCACATTTACAATGATGATCTATACAATTGTCATGGTTGGTGCTTATTGATTGCTGCTTCTGCCACATTCATCAGTATGCTTTATTTTACTGAACACAGAGGAGGAGATGCCAAACAACAATTATTTAAATATTTCAAACATGCATAAGTAAAAAAGATCAGGGAGTAACTAGACATTAATAATTCAAAATTGTTGTGTGATTCATATGCCCCCATAGTTAGCCCAACTAAAAGAGCTAATGACTCATCTGCAGTTCTGGAGAACTTCTATACTATTAGGAATGACTTTCAGTGGCAGTGTGTTCACAGGCAGGGTAGGGCAGGGTAGGGAAAGCTCCCTGGTATTTGAGGTTAGCAGAGAAAGGCTTTCATTATTCCATTTGAATAGCTCATTTAAGTCAAAATTGTTGCCCCAGAAATAATCCTAATTATCAAAGGCAGGTAGCCAATGGAAGTGCCCATTTTGGATCCAAGAGTAGAAGAAAACACCTCTGAGAAGCAGAGGTCCCTGATGTGGCCACTGCTGTCTCCAGTCTGAGCCACTAAGACTGGCTTCATTCCCATAGTTATGCCAGTGTCTGCAGATTGTACTGAATTAGCTAACTATAATAAAAGCAAAAAAAAAAAAAAATAACCACAGTCCTGCACTGGGTATCTGTGGAGAAAGAGACAAAAGAGTTCTCAGAAAGAAAATGCCATTGCCTAAAAACATACTGTATCTTTCATGAAAGTTCTCTCCAGGACCTGCCAGAGTTCCTCATCTGTGTGGCTCTCAAAAGGATCCAAATTAAACCTAATAAAATAAGAGAAAACTTACTGTGCTTCAATGAAAGAATGACCGTTTATTTTATTTTATGGTGCATTTAAATGTGGTTCTCTGCATTTTGGCAACAAAGAAGATATAAGTGAATTGATCGATATTGGACTGATTAGCCTAAAGCCGTGCTAGACTAATGTATCACTACCAAGCAATAAAGCAGACCTCATAAAGGCTCTTTGGTGAATCCCAGAATTAAACAGTTGGAAGGGACCCTAGGATTCATCTAGTCAAACTTCCTACTCAAATTCTAGAATTCCTCTCCACTTCATTGTGGTACAGTGGGAAAAAATGCTAATTATGGAGTCACACAGTCTGGGTTTGAATCTTGCCTCTTACGCTTACTCCTTGTGGGACCTTGAACAAGTCATTTAATCTCTCTGGGTCTCCACTCATCTGAAAAATAAAAAGGCTGAACTAGACTGGCCTCTGAGGTCCCTTCTTTCTCTAGATATATGACCCAAAAGAAGTAACCATTTAGCTCCTGCTTAAATATCTCTCACAACAGGACACTCAGTACCTTCCATGTCATATCATTCCATTGCTGGACAGTTCTGATTTTTAGAATTCTCCTTCTGCTAAACTGAAAGATTGCTTCCTTAGAATTTCCACCCATTGATCCTAGTTCTCTTGTCCAGAGAGACACTTATTGTTTTTGTTTTGTTTTTTTTGGAGGGCAATTGGGGTTAAGTAACCTGCCCATGGTCACACGGCTAGGTTTTTGTTTGTGTGTGCATTAAGTGTCTGAGGCCGGATCTGAACTTAGGTCCTTCTGACTCCAGGGCCGACACTCTACTCACTGTGCCACCTAGCCGCCCCCAAGAGAGACACTTCTTAATCTCATTGCATTTTCTGTATGACAGCTCCTTATATATTTGAAGATAATTAACATAACCATTCTTCAGACTTCTCTTCTTCATGGCCTCAGTTCCTTCAGTCCTTCCTCCTGTGTCATGGTTTCCAGTTTCCTCACCATCCTGATCATCTTCTTCTGAATGTGTCCCAGTTTGTCAATATCTCTTTTACAATGTAGGTCTCAAAGGTGAAGAAAGTTTTTTAGAAGTACTTTTACCAGAATAGAATACATGGACTTAACACTTTCCTTGTACTGAACATGAAGATTTTTTAAAAATTTCTTTTTTGTTGTCACCTTACTTTTGATTCATAGCAATCACATGTGCATACTCTCTGTCTCTGTCTCTCTGTCTCTCTGTCTCTCTGTCTCTCTCTCTCACACACACACACACACACACACACACACACACACACACACACCCCTAGGTCTTTTTCCAGTGAATTGTCACCTAACAGACTTAGAGAACTCAATCAGGGAGCTGGAAGGCCTCAGTTTGAATTCTGCCTCTGGCCTGATGTAACAGGAAGGGGCAGAACAGGGAGGAGGAGGCCCAGGCTTGAGAGAGCAGAACTGAGAGGAAGCATGGCCGTGGTGCCAGTACTTTGTTTGTCTGTTTTGATGTTATTTTGTCAGAGTTGCCTGCTGATAGAGGATGTTGCTGCTGTTACAGAAGCCCTGGAGGAGGGTCTTACTGATGTTTTCAGAGGTCCTGGGACTATACTGATGATTTGTATTAATTCTTCAGACCTTGTTTTGGGGTTTGTGTTGGTTTCACGGGCAGAAAGTGAATTGATGATGGTGCCGGCAGTGTGGCCAAAAATTGTGGCTCTGTTAAGCTTTGTCTTCCCAGGAACAGAAACTGTAAAGGACTTGTGGTGGACTGGACACTCTGAGCTTCAATATGGAACAGGAACTGGACAAGGAACTAGGAGCTGCCTGCCTTTGAACCCAGGGGACAGTTGGGTGGATTCAGGTAGGAGCTGGACCCATGGAAGAGGAACCATGGAATCTGAGAGCCAGCCTTGAGTCAAGATGGAAAGACCTCTCCTTGGGTATTTGATGCAAACTGAGAAGATCATGATTTACTGTGGCCTAGGGATGGGAGGACTTTGTACTCTGTATCCTGTACCTCTTCAGGATGATTGAATTAAAGATGATTGGAAACTAATCTCCAATTAAGAAGAAAGAAGACTTTTTGACTGAGAGATTAAGACAGTGTGACCTAGGAGTGGAGAATAGGTCATAGACCTTTGTATTTTGTGTCCATTAAGGCAAGTCTCCTTAAGGATGATTGAGTTAAGTTTTTACTGAATGATATCTTTTGCTTAAAACTATGTGACCACTTTGGTGAAAATTATGTGGCCATTTTAGTGATAAGTTCTTATGTCATAGCATTGTGAATGCTATAGTTCAGTTTTTTTTCAATGTTTTGTCTTAGTTTATTACTGAAAAAATAGAGAGTTCACTATATGGTGTAATCAGAACCTTGAAGCTGTTCACAGAAGCAGTCCTCTGGAAAGCTGCTCATGTTTGGCTTTACACTGTGGACAAGTAATTGAGGTTCTCTGAGACTCCGTTTTCTCATCTGCAAAGTAGGGGTAATAATTCCTTTAACAACAACTTTTAAGAGGTTGATGAGAGGAAGAAGTGAGATAATGTATATAGAATGCTTTGCAAAGCTTAAAAGTGTAACATATAAAACTATTTGTTATCTAGTCACATCTATCTTATCCTTGTTAGTTGAACATTTCATTGCAATCTGTCAGGGTCTTTTTAGTTCTCAGTATTGTTATTCAGTATATTAGTTATCCCTCACAACTTCATGGCATCTGTAAACTTGATAAGCATGCTATCTATGCTGTCACATAAATCATTGGGAAAAATATTGAACAGAATATAGCCAAAGACAATTCCATGCAGCACTCCACTAGGACCTCTTTACAATTAGACATCAACTCATTAAAGACTACATTTGGGGGCCAGTTATTCAGCTACTTATTAATTCTCCAAACTACTATTACTAATCACATCTAACCATCTTGTACATAAAGATATCATGAAAAACTTTGATATATGTTTTAATGAAATCTGAATATCCTGTCCAAGGCACTTCCCTAACCTACCAATCTATTAATTTTGTCATGAAAGAATGTGGAGGCATGATCTCTGTAATCATAGGGGTTCACTGTTATCAAGTGCTTCAGTTAAAAACTACTTTACATATATACCATTTCATGTTATCATCATTGTGTGACTGATGATTCACTGAATTAATTCAGGTCAACAAGTGTTTAATAAGTCCTTAGTATGCATTGGCTTCTTACTGCAAAATTTAGACTTAAATTGAATCAAGTACAGAAGACCATCAGACCATATAGGTATGACCTAAAGAGCATCCCACATGAATATGAAGTGGAGGTGATGAATCATTTTAAGGGATTAGATCTTGTAGATAGTACCTAAAGAATTATGGAAAGAAGTTCACAATATTGTACAGGAGGCAGCAACAAAAAATATTTCAAAGAAAAAAAACAAGAAAGCAAAATGGCTTCTGATGGGGCTTTATAAATAGATGAGAAAAGAAGGAAAGTGAAAGGCAAAATCCCAAAGAATAGCAAGGAGAGAAAAGAAGATTTTGTCAAATGAGCAATGCAAAGAAATAGAAGAAAACAACAGAATGGGAAAGACAAGATCTCTTCAAAAAATTAGAGATACCAAGGAAAAGTTTCATGTGAAAGTGGACATGATAAAAGACAAAAAAGATAAGGGTTTAACAAGAAGAGATTAAGAAGAGGTAGCAAATACATAAGAACTATACAAGAAAGATCTTAACATCACCAATAACCAAGATAGTATGGTTACTGATCTAGAACCAGACATCTTGGAGAATAAAGTCAAGTGGTCCTTAGGAAGCATTGCTAACAATAAGGTTAATGGAAGTGATGGAATTCTAGCTGAGCTATGTAAAACCCTAAAAGATGATGCTATTAAAATGCTGCACGTGGGTGCAGAGCCAAGATGGCGGAGTAGAAACAGCACTTCCAAGGTGCTCTGCCCCACACCACCTCCAAACAATGTGAAAGGGGACTCTGAACAACTTCTAGAGCTCCAGCACCCACAGAACGACACAGAGAAGCTAATCTTCCACTGAGGACAGCCCAGCAGCCCTGCAGGGAATGCCCAAGGCAGCACTCTGGGAGCCAACAGCACAGTGCTCTGAGAGCCGACCACACAGTGCTCTGGGAGCCTAGCCCAGGCCCATGTGAGCTGCGGTTTTAGCCCCAGGGCAGCTGGGCCAGCAGCCAGCTGGAGGGACCCCAGAACACCAGCAGCTGTGGAGATTCCAGAATGATCAACACAGACACGCCTAGGACAAAGTGAGAGGTTAGTGCCCTATGGACCTTGGGACCGGTATTTGGGGAACATGTCAGGGTTCTTCCCCTGGAGGTGAGAAGCGGCTGAGGAGACACGGAACAGATGCCATTTTGCAGCTTCAGTTGCAGCTTTAGCTCCTGGTCTGTGAACTGTAGGGAGATCCAGCTATCAGTCTTGAGGGTAATCATTCCTGCTTTAACCTCCCTGGATCTGGATTGAGGTCTGGGGTGGAGGTCTTGGGGTGGGTATCTAGCTTGCCAGAGCTTGTGGAGGCTTCACAGAGGCCACCCAATTAATACCTCTGGAAGTTGTGAAGACCCCAAAGTTTGGGATAGAAGCTCCCCTGTCTAGTGGCAGAATCCTACTGTGGCAACAAGCCCAAAAGTCAAGTAATTAAGTGGCAACATACCTAGGCAAAGGAAACAAAATAAACAGAAAAAATGCAACATTAGACTCCTATTTTGGGGGCAAAGAGGATCAAAGCGTGGAACAGGAAGAGGACTGTGAGGTCAGAAATCCTGCACCAAAAGCCCCAAATGAAAATATGAGTGGGTTATAGGCCATAGAGGACCTTAAGAAGTATTTTAAAAACCAAATAAGAGAAGTGGAGGAAAAATTGGGAAGAGAAATGAGAAGGATGCAGGAAAAGTATGAAATGAGAGTCAATAGCCTGACTGAGGAAAATAACACCTTAAAAATAGACTAACTCAAATGGTAAAGGAGGCTCAAAAGGGCAATAAGGAGAAGAATGCCTTAAAAAGCCAAATTTGCCAGATGGAAAAAGAATCTCAAAAGCTCACTGAGGAGATTCATCCTTCAGAGTTAGACTGGAGCAAATGGAAGTTAATGACTTTATGAGAAATCAAGATGCTGTTAAGCAGATCTGAACAAATGAAAGAATAGAAGGCAATGTGAAATATCTCATGGGAAAACCACTGACCTGGAAAATAGATCCAGGAGAGACAATTTAAAAATTATTGGACTACCTGAAAGCCATGATCAAAGAAAGAACCTAGAAATCATCCTTAAAGAAATTCTCAAGGAAAATTGCCCTGATGTTTTAGACCCAGAGGGGGAAATAGAGGTTGAAAGAATCCACTGATCACCTCCTGAAAAAGATCCCAAAAAGAAAACTCTTAGGAATATTATAGCCAGGTTCCAGAATCCCCAGATCAAGGAGAAAATACTACAAGCAGCCAGGAAGAAACAATCAACACTGTGGAAACACAATCAGAATAGCACAGGACCTGGCAGCTTCTACACCGAGGGATAGAAGGGCATGGAATATGATATTCCGCAGAGCAAAAGACCTGGGATTAAAACCAAGAATCACATATGCAGCAAAACTGAGTATTTTGTTTCAGGGGAAAATATGGTCATTCAGTGGAATAGAGAACTTTCAAGCATTCTTGAGGAAAAAACCAGAGCTGAATAGAAAATTTGACATCCAGATGCAAGAAGCAAGAGATGCCTGAGAAGGTAATCAGGGAAAAGAAATTAAAAGGAACTTATCAAAGTTGAACTATTTACATTCCTACACGGAAAAACAATAACTCTGACTGATGAAACCTTTCTCAGTATGAAAATAATTGAAGAAGGATATATGGGCATATGAAAAAAAAGTGCTGCACTCAATATGCCAGCAAATTTGGAAAACATAACAGTGGCTGCTGGATGGGAAAACAGCAGTCTATGTCAGAATCCTAAAGAAGGTCAATGCCAAGGAATGTTCCAAATACTGAATAATTGTGCACGTTTCACATGCTAGCAAGGTTATGCTTAAGATTCTTTTAAGCTAAGCTTCAGCAATATGTGAACTGAGAATTACCAGAAGAACAGGACGGTTTTAGAAGAGGCAAAGGAACTAGAAACCAAATTGCCAAACTCACTGGATTATGGATAAAATAAGGAAGTTCCAGAAAAACATTTACTTCTTCTTCACTGACTATACTCAAGCCATTGACTGTGTGGATCATAACGAAATGTGACAGTCCTCAAAGAGATGGAATAGCAGGTCATCTTATTTGTCTTCTGAGGAATCTGTATGCATGTCAAAAGGTAACAGTTCCAACTGAACATGGACTTATTGGTTTAAGGTTGGAAAAGGGGTACAAAAAAGTGGTATACTGTCACTTTAACTTATGTGCGGAGTACACTATGTACAGTGCCAGGCTGGCTGGAATCAAGGTTACTGGAAGAAATATCAACAAACTCGGATATGCAGACGATACCACTCTGATTGCAGAAAGTGCAAAGGAATTAAGAAGCCTCTTGATGAGAGTGAAAGAGGAGATTGTGAAAACTGGCTTGAAGCTTAACATAAAAAACAAACAAACACAAGTGCTTGGCAACTGATCCCATCGTTTTCTGGCAAATAGAAGGAGAAGAAATGTAAGCAATGTCAGATTTTTATATTCTTGGCCTCAAAGATCACTGCAGATAGCAACTGTAGCCAAGATGTTTGCTCCTTGGAAGGAAAGCTATGGCATATCCAGACAACATACTGAAAAGTAGAAACATCAGTTTTCTAGTGAAAGTCTCTATAGGCAAAGCTGTGGTTTGTCCTGTAGAAATTGATGACTGTAAGAGCTGGACTGTAAGGAAAGCTGAGCACCTAAGAATTGATGCTTTTAAATTGTAATGCTGGAGAAGACTTTTGAAGGTCCCTTGTACAGCAAGGAGATCAAATCAGTCAAGATTTAAAGAAATTAATTCAGGTCTTTTATTGGAAGATCAAATACTCAATCTGAGCTTAAATACTTTGAGAAGATGGGACTCATTATAAAAGACCCTGATGTTGGGAAAGATTCAAGGCAAAAGGAAAAGAAGACAGCAGAGGGTGGGGTAGATAGATAATATCATGGAAACAACAAACATGAACTTGGACAGACTTTAAGAGAAAGTAGAGGATGAAAGGACCTGGCGTGCTATGGTCAATGAGGTCATGAAGAGGGAGACTCGACTAAACAACTGAGCAGCAACATCCACTAGGCATTGTGCTAAGCACCAAAGATATAACAGAAGCTCCCCCCACCAAAAAAAAAAAAGAAAAGAAAAAGAACCCTATGGATATAACCGCTACTCTCAAAGACCAGTCTAATGGAGATATCTAGATAGGTAAATATCCAGATACATACAACATATATACAGAGCACAGGTGATCTGTAAAAGGAAGGCATTATTTCATTCAGTCAGGGAGTAATCTTGAATCAGGTCCTCTCCAGTGCCATACAGCTCATTACCATTCCAACATACTAAATGGTACCTGAAGTGAGCTTTAAAAAATTAATGACTTCTCAAGGAGGTCCCTGAGAGTGGATTATTTTTCAATAGTGATTTCTAAGTAATAATGGTATTTACCATACTAGTCAAAACAGCTTTGCCATTGTTATTTTATTTTACTCCAATGCTGGGTTGAGAGGGAAACAGTGGAGTGAGTATAATGATTGTTCTTCCTGGATCAGCTATGGGCAGTATCTGGCTGACTCTATTCAGCTTATAGGATTTGGTCCTTCTTAGGAAATCATGCCATATTTAACAGTGATTCACTAAAAGATAGTTACCAGCAATTCTTTTGACTGCCACTGAAATGGTGATTCCTTTCAGACTGTTTCCCCCTACACTGGGGGACCTGATAAGTTCCTGGCCAGTCTGGTTCCACTATCTGAGAATATGAACGTGCAATGATAAAAACAGCTACCTTACTGTACCTACAAACAGGACAGGATCCTGGGGGATCACAGAGAGCTTGGTTCTGAGATCTTCTAAACCAATGGTGCAGATGTCAACATCATCAATGAAAATCGTGCCAGCAGTTGGCTCTACTAGTCGAAACAAGGCCATTCCTAATGAAGATTTTCCTGGGGAAGAGAAAAAGTTATAAAACAGAGAGTCAGGTTCCCATGATATTTGAACATTTAAGGAAGAGAATGGTTTTTAAAATGATGCCTTGGTATAGCAGCAGGGGCAGAAATCAGTTACTATTCCAGGGGATGCAATCAGAAGCCCTAAAACAATTAACTTATGTGCCATTAGTACTGGGGTAATGAGCAGGCATTTATTCCAAGCTCTATGTACTGACGGTCTGTAATACTAATTTATAAGACAGGAGTAAATATACAGAAATACACACATATATGCTGTAACTTTGGACAATGGTAGGCACTTTGTGTGTGTGTGTGTTTGTATACGTGTGTTATATATGTATGTGTGTGTGTGTGTGTGTGTGTGTGTGTGTGTGTGTGTACAGAGAGAGTGCCCACACACACACACCACTGTCCATAGTTATAGCATTAATACAGCCAATCTCAAGCAGAATAGATAAGAAGTAAACAAAAACCATGATTGATCTCACCAGAACCAGTCCTTCCAACGATGCCAACGGTCTGTCCACTTTGGATATTGAAATTTAAGCCACTGAGGACAAGAGGGGTATTTTCCCTGTATCTCATTTGGTAATCTTTGAATGTGATTTCACCTCGTTGTGGCCACTCTTTGGGACAACTCACTGATCTGAAGGAGTCAGTAGATTCAGGAATACAGGTCTAGGATGCAGAATAATTAACCCAACTAGTAAACATTGGACAAAGGGACAAATGATCTGAGTACAGGCATTCCTGAGAATGTTAAACATTGTCTCACTTTTGAGCACTCAGAATGATTTCTTACCGAGATATATTCCCTTAGTAGTTCCACAGAGGTAAATTTGGCTTGTGTCTCTGTACCTGTTCTTGCACAGACTTGTAGGAGTCCACTTAACTATTGAAAGGGACAAATTGTCACAATTAACAGATTATTTCCTAATTTCAGTGACTTTGGTCACTTTTTTAGGGCAATAAATGTATTATTACTATAACTACACTTCTGAGAAGCCAAAATAATGAGAACTACATTTTCAGATGAACTCCCAGGAGCTGTTGTGATGTTTTCCCTTTAAACACTTCCTTTGTATCTAGAAATAAATGGTAATTACATTTTTTTTCCAGTGGCACTCCAGATGGCTGGAATCATCCCACTCCACCACCATTTGATCACACACAGCTTTCTTCATTCCAGTTCTTTGGAACTGTGATGAAGTGGAACTGCTCTGTGAGCCCATGCTGGGTACCAGCTCCTTGTTCCCACCTGGTGGTGTACTGCTTCACTGAATCCCACCTGAACTAATTCTGTGTCCTCTCAGAGAATATTACAGCCATTAGAAAGGACCTCACTGATAATTTAAGCCAACCTCCCCCCTCCTCCATTTTACATACAAAACAGAGGCTTAGAAAGGTGAGGTGATTTGCCCAAGATCCTGTAGTAAATTAGTGGCAGGGCCAGGATTATGACTCAGGTTTCCTGACTACTCCCAGTTCACTAAATCATAATCTCTCTCCCTCTTTTTCTCCTGTCCTGCTTTCTATCTCCCTACTCCACCTCCTCCCAACTCAAAAGTCTGGTGAATGACTCTAAATTTCTTCCTGATACCTCACCCTCAAGAATGTTAAGTTTGACTCTACAAGTCCAGACATTTCATTATAGGAAGAGAAATTAGTGAATTCTGATTTAAATTGGCGTTTAATATTCCTATTTATATTTATGTCTTTTTAAAAAGTATATCACTAGAAGGCAACAGCAGATGTGACCCAATTCCTTCATGAGTAAACTAATAGTTTTTATTAGTACTTAATTCTATTTTCACTGGTCTTTGGACTGAAGAAGAAGTATAAACATGGCTAACAGGTTGAATTCAGTAAAATAAGACAATACTCAGCTGCCCATATTGAAGTTCAAGTCTCCAAGCCTGCTTAAACTACATCCCAGGGTTTTAAAAGAAATGACTGATTGTGGAGCAAATGTTATTTCAATGATCTCTGAAAATTTGTGGCAAATAGGAAAGGTACTGCAAGACTGGAAATTTCAAGTAAATTTCCTAATTTTTTAAAAAGAGAAGAGTATCATGCCTTTAAGTAGTTGCTATATCCAGCCCTAGCCTCTCTTCTGAGCAGCATTCCTATATCATTTACTGCCTTTTGGACATCTTAAAACGATTATTTCATAGAATTGCAAACTCAACATGTCCAAAATAGAACTCATTATCTACATCCCTTCCATCAATACCCTCCCCTCTGCCAAATTTACTTTTTACTGCTGAAAGTACTGAAAGATCCTGCCTGTCTCTAAGGCTTACAACATCCTTACTCTTACCCCACATAGCCACATATTATCTTTTCTTCCTTCATAGTAGCTGTTGTATTTATTCCTTCCTTTCAGTTGTCCCAGCCTTAATTCTACCTCTCAATACTTCTCATCTGGACAATTGAAATATCTAACTGGTCTTCCTACAATTTGCCACTTTGCTGCCAAGGTTATTTTTCTAAAGGGTAGGTCTGTTTTGGTGGTTGATTATTGTCCTTTATTCTCAAAGAGGACCAAAATGATGTTATTATGTCAGAGTCAAGTTACAATGCATCGGGTTGTGGCTGATCAAACCAATACAAGCTCAGAATGCTCTACTACAGGTCTGGCTTAAATAGTCCATGGAAACATTTGGGGTGGATTTTCTAAATTTGCACATCTCATGTTTCTTTTGAGCTACTTTATAGCATGTAGGTTTGTAACTCCCTTGCTCAGTGATTTCCTGTTGCCTCCAGGATCAAGTCTAATCTCCTTCATTTGTCATTTAAAGCTCCTGATAATCTGATCCTTTCTGACCTTTCCAGTCTTTTCATATTTTATTCCTTCTTTTGTGTTTCACAATCCAGAAACACTGGCCTCCTAGCAGTTCTTTAAACTTGGCATTGGCTGTCTCCTACCCTTGGAATGTTCTATCACCTTACCTCTGCCTCTTTCCCTGGCTTTCAAGACTCAGCTCAGATGTCACCATACCTAATCCACCCAACTGTTTGTGCCTTTGCCTCCCAGATTGCTTTTCATCTACTCTGTTACATATTTTTAATTTACCTTGTTATTTATGTGTGGTTTCCCCTATCTAGTTTCTTGATGGTAGGTAGGGACTGTTTTTGCCTTTCTTTGTATCTCTAATGCTTAGCACAGTATTAAATGGTTTAATGAATGCTTGTTGTCTGAGTTGAGAGGTTACATAGAAGGTACCAACCAGCATTGATAAAGGAAATAACTCACTGACAACTCCCCACACCCATTAAATTGCAAGTACAGTTCCTGTCCATAAACTTACTACCTAAATTACTTTGTGCAAATAATTTCCCCTTTTTAGGCCTTAGTTTCCTCCTGTCTAAAGTAAGGGGATTAGAATAGGTTATTTCTAATGTCCTTTCCAACTATACATCTATTGTCTTACTATAATTTCCTATAAAAAGTCCAAAGAAGACTTAGTAGAGTAGGCAAAAGTTACCTAACACATCAGGCAGGCACAGGATTAAGACTTCTCACAGCAACTATAATTGAGGAGGCCAACATTATGTAGTAAGTAGGAGAAAATCCCCTGGGTAAAGGAAGCCGCAGATACTTCAGTTCAGTGCAGATCAGCCTGCTCTAAGTGCTAAATGGCTAAGTACCTTGCACACACCAACTCTATCCTGACCCCACAGTATCCTCTTGTGAAGGCAATTCACCACAAAATAGGATGACCGAATGAACAATAAAAGTATTCATTGTTTACTATGTACTCTGCTAAGTGCTGGGAATACAAATTTTGAAAAATAAAACAGTCCCTAGTCTCAAGGAGCTCACATTCTTATGGGGGAGACAATACAAATGAAAAGTACAAGTGAGATGGAAAGGTCCCATTGGGTCCTTGGAGTGCAACAGCAAGACAGATGACCATGCCTCTTCTTTAATGTCATTTCCTCTGATAACATCATATCAGTTTCGATGTTGAACCAGGTTGAATAGTTGGACACTGTGACCTAACCCTTTCAGTCCATCCATACTTGTTGGTCTATGAGTGCAATTAGGGCTTTAGATAATTTAGTTCGTTTTAACTTTGAAAGCATTGTAATTCTTAGATATTTTTTCTTTCATTTCCTAATCACCCCCTAACCCTCCTCAACATTTTAGACTGGCTTTTCTTCTTTTTTTATTCTAATATCTCTGGTCTAAGAGTCTCAAGAGGTGTTTACCCAAACCAAGGTCTTTTCTCCATCCTCATTCTCCCTAGCTTCTCAGTAGCATTTGATGTGATTGACCATCCTCCTTCAAATTCTCCACATTTATTATTTCTAGACTAACAACATAGGACAGTAAACTAGCCTCATCCTTCTTCAACGGTTTCTTCTGTGTTTCTTTCAGTTTTCTTCCTTCTCCATTCCAACTATGAGTTTCTCCCACTGACTAGTTCTTAATTTCCTGTTCTTTTCCCTCAACAATTTCTCCTTTATAGAGGGCATTTCCTTCCATTGCTTCAAATATAGTCTCTAACTGTATGACTTAAAAGCTGTTTCTTTCAGCAAATATTCATTAAGCACCTTTTGTTTGCAGAGTGTAGTTGGGGGGGGGGGTGTAAAGAGAAAATTTAATTGAAACAGCCCTTGGCCCTCTTGAGACTCATATTGAGATAAGACACAAACTAATTCACAATACTATATAGCATGGAAGCATGTTTGAAAAAAAAACCACTTTTTAGTAAAATGAAAACATCAAGAAGTACTATATTCCTCTAAAGCCCTTTCCAAACACTGGGAAAATCCCCTTGGAAAGAGAGATGATAAGATTGACAACAAAAAGGCTTTTCTTGCAAAAAGGTGAGATCTGCTCAAGACAGATAACTAGTCTTGTTCACACTATTATCTCTTCACATCCTTCTATTGAAAAAAGATTAAGATAATGACAGAAAGGAGGAGGGTCTTTGTTTAACTCCTGGGAATGAAGGGACTGATCACATTCTTATGGTCATGATACAAATGGAAAGTTTCAGGTACAAGTGAGATAGCAACTTGGGTACTCACCAGCTTCTGAAATGTTAACCCAAAATTATATTGTTAAATAGTGATTTCTTTGGCTTAGGTTCCTAATGTTGTTACCTGAAATGTTCTTGGGGCAGAGAGTAACTAATCCATCTTCAAATCCTCTAACACATTTCCTCAGGAATGTACTGACCTCAGATTCTTCTTATGTCATGACAAAATAAGTTTCTCTGCAACTTTTACTCATTGTTCTTAGTTCTCTCAGCAAATACTCAACTGGATCCATGGTCTTATGAATTTTGACTTGATCTCCAATGATACAGACCACTATTCACTCATGTTTGCCCATCCTGTATAGCAGAGATGTCAAGTGTGTGCTTGAACCAGATTAAAATGCCATTGGGAAATGTTTAACAAAATAAATAAAAATACAATATGACAATGTTAATGTGTGGTTTTCTAAGTCAATAACTGGCCCACAGGGATCCATTTCTATGGGAGTTTGACACCACTGCTGTACAGTACCGTGCTCGTCCATATGTTGTGAGCTCACCTCAGAAATTCCTCCAGACATGCTGGGTGCCTTCTCTACTTTTGCTGACATTATAAAGATACTAATGAAGAACACTGGCTATCCTTTATTTTCATTCTCTCACCATGTGAACAGCCCATATTTTTTCCACTCATGTTTCTTTGATGACATTACAGTTTTCCTTTGTAATTCCTTGCTTTTAGTAAGTTACATTCTACTTACCTTCCTTGTTGTTGTTATTGATAAGTCATTTCAATTATGTCTGACTCTTCTTGACCCCATTTGGCATTTTCTTGGCAAAGATACTAGAATGGTTTGCCATTTCCTTTTCCAACTCATTTAACAGATGAGGAAACTGAAGCAAACAGAGTTAAATGACTTGCCCAGGATCACTTGGCTAGTAAGCGTCTGAAGCCAGATTTGAAATCAGAAAAATGAATCTTCCTACTTTAGGCCCAGCACTTATATCTGTTGTACTTCCTAGCTGCTCCCTCTTACCTGCCATTTTTTATGCAGAGAGACATTTGAAGTTGTTAAAAGAATTTTGCAATTTCCTAGGCAATCCAACCCATTCTCTTCCTCATATTCAATCCTGGGTGCAAGTCATTATCCATTTTCAGCTTGTTAAGATGGCATAAAAGTTCCTAGAGGGGTCCATTTGTCTTGCATCCAGCAATATTCTAAAAGGATATTTGATGGAATAATAATCAAGAAAACCAAAGAGAAACACCAATTTCTCCTCCATGGGATTTCACAAGGAGACAACCATAAACCTGCAGGCATTCAGATAGGAGCTATGGTGAGGGAAGTGTAAGTCAAAATGAGTAAAGAGACCAGAAGCCAAGGGGATCTCAGTCCAAGCTTATAGGAGCAGCAAAAAGGCATAGAATCCCCTAATAGGTTACTGGAAATAGATACCAGTTCTGGTTGTGCACATGCACCTAGAGGCACTATAAAAGGCTTCAAGCCAGCATTTCCTTGAAACTACAGGACCAGTGCTATGGCAGGGCAGTCACCAGAGGAGGGGGCAGGGTCTCTAAGAGACCAGAACTCCTGTGAGAGCAACAGCCACTACAGCACTTGGGAACTTCTATTCCAGGGAACCCTTCAAGATCAAGAGATCAACTTAGTCTCAGATTTGGTCCTGCTAGGGCTACACAAGGAGACAGAGCCACTCCAGGTTTGGTGGTAGTGTAAGAGGGATGAAAGAGAAAGAGTAAAGACCCATGTCGTGACACCGGGAGATAGGGGAAGAAGTCAGAAGTTATGACAGAAGGTGGCACCTAGTTCTAACTACCTCATCCAGACATTAATTGGGTGTGATACCCAGACTACAGAGTAAATAGCACCGAAGTCTACAGAGTAAAAAGCACCACCAAATAGCACTCCATGTAAAAATGTGGCACAAAGTTCCAACCTCCAGGACAGAGGCTGGATATCTATGTGTATGTCTGTATGAATGCATGTATGTAGAAAAGTCAGAATATGTTGAAAAAATAGTATGAGTTGAGAAGCCCAGGATACAAACCAAGAAGAATGCAACTCCAGTTATTGTTTGTCCTTCATTCTCAAAAAAGGACCAATGACATCATGATGGTGATGTCTTGACTTGCATATGAATTTGATTTAAGTGAGGCAGAGCTGTGGAAAGTTATTAGCCTCGCTCACTCCTCCAGCATCTTGCAAGATAACTGATCATGGCTGGGGATATAATGGGTGACCTTGGCCTTTCTAAAATAAGTTCTTTCCCAGTAAGTGCAAGTAGAGGCTCAGAGAAAAGAATGTTTTGGTCACAATTTCTCAGTAAGTGACTGGAAGAAATCAAGCAAGAGCTAAAAATGAAATTAGAAATCAAATTAAGCCTCTTAAGGAAAAAGTTTGCAGGAGAACAAATAGCTAAGAACAGAAATGGAAAACCTTATCCAAGTAGTGGATTCCATGAATAATAGACTGGAGCAAATATATCCCAAAGATATATAACCCAAAGATTCTAGAGACAAGAAATATTAGTACAAAGTTTGAAGATTGAGAAAATTAAAACATATTAGGTATCTCCATCAAAAACAGCTAACCTGGAAAACCTGACAAGAGAGAGAATTTAAGAATTGTCAGACTCCCTGAAAGCCAAACCAAATAAAGACCCTTGATGCCATCTTACAAGATGTAACAAAACTGCCCAAGTCTATTAGAACCAGCAAGCAAAGTGAAAATAGAATGAATCCACTAGTCACTCCCCCCACCGCAAAAAAAAAAAAAAAAACTAACCCTGCCCTCAAGAATATCATTGCCAAAATCCAGCACTTCTAAACTAAAAATACTGCAAATAGCCAGAAAATAAAGAATTCAAGTACCAATAAATCAGGACCATGAAAAGACTTGGTAGCAACTGCTAGGAAAGGAGAGGTGCTCTTGGAGTTTGTTGTTGTTGTTGTTTCAGTGTTGTCTGACTCTTCGTGAGCCCATTTGGAGTTTTCTTGACAAAGACACCAGAATAGTTTGCCATATCCTCCAGAATATTTTACAGATGAGAAAACTGAGGCATACAGGGTTGTAACTTGCTCAGGGTCACACAGCTAGTGTCTGAGGCCAGATTTGTGCTTAAGTGAGACTTCCTGACTCAAGGCCCAACCCTCTATCCATTGTACTGCTTAGCTGCTCTTGGAATATGTCATTCCAAATAACAAAAGATAAAGACTTTTATAATCCAAGTGTAACTTATCCTGAAAAACTACGAGAGGAAAAATAGACCCTTAATAAAAAAGACTTACAAGCATTCTTGATGAAAAGATCAGTGCTGCTTAGAATCTTTGAAATAAAAACATGAAAGACAAAAGAAACTTTGAAAGGCAGATACATTCAAACAATTAGAAGAGGCTAATTATAATAAAGTGCTTACTTCACAAGAAGAGACACATATCCCTTCAAAGTGTCATTGTCTGCAAAGATTACAAAGGCTTCTGCAAAGATTTCTGCAAAGAAAAACAAATGGAAGGTCTGGTTTTAAGAGAGGAAACAGAGGAGAGGAAGGCATATATTACTGAAAAATGAGGATGAAGGTGTTTCACAATTTCTCATAATGGAGATATGTGAGAAGAAGAGCATAGAAACATGGAGGGAGTAGGGATGAGTTTTATTGTACTTTTATTTATTTTGTTTCCTGATTACATTTTAATCTGGTTTGGTTGCAGGCTGCAGGCCTTATGTTTGACACCCCTGTTCTAAATCACTGCTCCCCTTGGCTGCCATAATCTTGAAAGTCAGGTGTTGGCTGACTAAAGCACTGACAATACTATTTCTTTATCTCACAACCTCTTGATATCACCCTGTACCATTTTTTCCTCTCCTTAGATCTCTAATGAACAATTAGTCCTCATCTCCAAGGCCAACTCCTTTTCTCTTGATCACTTCCCTCCTTTCATCTCCAGTAAATTGTCCCCACTGTTATCCTCACTTTCTCTCAATCATCAGTCTCTTTTAATTGTTTTTTTTCCTACTGCCTAAAAACAGGTCTCAGTCTTTCCTCATCCATTAAAAAGAAACAACCTCTCACAGATCCCACCATCTTTGCTGCCTCTCTTTTTATTTGTCCTCTTTCTCAGCCAAACTCTTTGACAAAGTCATTGATACACCATACCTCCATTTCCCATCCTCTCACTCTCTTATGTCTTATAATCTTTCTTATGACTTTGTCATTGAACTGAAACTGCTCTCCAAAGTTATTGGTGAGCTCTTAATTAACAAATCTAATGAACTTTTCTCAGTGATCATTTTTTTAAACCTCTCACAGCATTGGACACTGCTCATCACAATTTCCTCCTAGATACTCTCCCTTCTCTCAATTTTCATGACACTGTTCTCTCCTAGTTCCCCTTCTGTCTTAATACCATTCAGTCTCCTTTGCTGATTCATCATTTATGTCATGCCCACTAAGGTAGGCAAGGTCCCTCTTTCTTTCACTTGGTCACCTCATCAGCTCTTATGGATTCAGTTACAGTCTCTATGCCAATAACTCATAGATCTATATATTATCTATCCAACCTTAATAGCTCTCCTGATTTCCAGTCCTACACCACAAACTTCCCAATGGACATTTCAAGCTGGATTTCTGATAGGCATCTCAAAGTCAATATGTCAAAAACATAATTCACTATCTTCCTCTAAAGTCTGCCCCTCTTTGGAACTTCCCTATTACTACTGAGGGCATCATTATCTTCCTATTTATCTAGGCTTGTGACTTTTGTGTTATCTTCAGGTTCTCACTATCTTTCATCCCACATGTCTAATCAGCTCGTGAAGCTTGTTATCTCTAGCCCCTCAGAAACTGCATAAATCCCCTTTCACCCCACTCATATTGTCATCACCTTAGCGGAGTTCCTCATCATATCCTGCCTGGATTACTACAATAGTTTTATGTTTTGTCTTCCTACCTCAACCTTTACCCCCACTCTAATCTGTCTTCCATATTGCTTCCAAATTGATTTTCTTAAAAGTGCAGATCTGATCATGCTTCTCTTCCCTAATCAATAAAAATCACTGTTGCCTTATCACCTCTGGGGTCAAGTAATCTCCTGTTTGGCATTTTGATCTATTCACAAGTTGATCCCTTTCTGCCTTTGCTTTCTTCTTAAACATTTCTTCTATCCCCTCTGTGATCCAGTCATAGTAGCATACTTGCCTTTCTGCACACATAACACTGTCATCTCTGTACATCTGCTCTGGCTTTCCTTCATTCCTGGATTAAATTTCCTTCTTGCCTCTACCTCTTGGATTCCATGGTTTCCTTTAAGACTCAATTCAAGCAGTACTTTCTGCAGGAAGCTTTTCCTCATACTTCCACCTGCTAGTTCACTCCCACCCAAATATTTATATTTATTTTGTACATATTATATATTGTGTATACTATATGTTACAAGTTCTTTGGAATTTAAGTTTCTAGTGGGCAAAACTCTTTCAGTTTTGTCTTTGTATTCACACTGCTTAGCACAATGCCTACAGTAAGCCTTTAATAAATGTGTATTGATTATTCTTTAAACTCATTTGCTCTATCATTAGATTTGATTTATATTCATTGAATTTCTGTAATATAATTATTATAATTGGGGTTGTTGTCTTTTTTTCTGTCCACATCCCATTTTTTGGCATGACTTATTTTAAACGTATCAAGTTCAAGTTGTTCTAATTGCCATATTTTTTCTCATTTTTATTTAAATTTTATATTCGTTTTTATCTTTGCTCTAACAAATTATATATGCCTGGAAGCTGGTTCAGGGTTGACATGCACATAAGTTATGAATCATTTCCTGACTGTTAAAATATAATCCCTTTCATTTTTTACGTTATGTGGTAGTCACCACCACTAGCACCTTCCAATTCTTTTCTGAAAATATTCATAATATAGAGGTGGAAAGCTTCTGTATAGTTTACAAGTCTTTGGCTTTTTGCATTATTTATTCTTGACCAATATTTTCCAATATATTTTTCAACATCCTTGGCTTATTCTCATCCTTGGAGAGTCTTACCAAATTCTTCTTAGATTTCCTCTATAACTTCTTTCTTTACAGTCAATATTAAGTCATAATGTATAGTTATTTATGGAGTAGTATTTTTGTAAAAAAAAATATTTTCATCAGCACTGCACTAAAAAAGATGACCACGTGTCCCATGAAGTGATGCTTCCTGTTGTCTTGGAGTACATGATAAAACCAGTCCTGTCAATTCCTTTATTTATCTTCATGAGATGAACCCGTGGGACAACCTTCCATTACATTACAAATTTCTTCTTCTAGTTTCATTTCTAATGAGGATATAAAAACTTACAAAATTCAACTCTTCTGTTAGCATATCTGTTTATTCACTGGACAAGGACATCAAATTGGGAGTATCAGCAGCTAAGTTAATTTTTTTAGCTGGTCTGAAAACTTTGTGATTTTTAGCACACGCTTCCTCCTTTCTCACTGATGAACCAGTCATTGCAGAAGCAAAAGAAAGTCACACAAGAGTAAGAACCATTTGGTATTTTTCATCTTTCATTGGTGACCAAGGCCTTTCCTAGTTATACCAATCAGAAAAACAAAATTGAAAAATAAGAAACTTAATACTCTCAATATTCTTTCCCTTTACGTATTTGAAGAAGGTTGCCATACCTATTTTTACCCCTCCAAATTTACCTTTTTTTCAAGTTAAATTTTTCTAATGCCCAATACCAGTTCATTTCAATTTATCAGACTAATAGACGACTAAGTTACCCAGTGGTTAGAGCCCCTGGCCTGGAATCAGGAAGACACGAGTTCCAACCCAACCTCAGACACTTGCTACCTGTGTGACTCTGGGCAAGTCACTCTATTTGCCTCAATTTCTTTACCTATCAGATGAGTATAATACATGAGTAGAACCTCCAAGGATTGTTGTGAGTTTCAAATAAAATAATAATTGTAAAGTGCTTGTCACAATGCCTGGTACATAGTATGCACTATAAAAATATTAGCTATTATTATTATTTCAACAAATTAAAAGTACCTTCTATGTTCAAGGCTCTGCATTAGACTCTGGTGAATGCAAAGACAAAAATTAAATAGTTCTTGCAATCAAGGGGCTTATATTCTACTTGTGGGAGCCATATATGCAGCAGTAGTGTCACACTCAAATAGAAATTTATCTATGTACTGTGTGTTGACTTAGAAAAACACAAATTAATATTATCTATGTTGTATTTTTACTTATTTTATTAAACATTTCTCAGTTAATTTTTTTGCATTTTTTGCCTTTATTAATTTGTTTGTTTACTTTTAGTTTACAAGATCTCAGTTAAATTTTAATCTGGTTCCAGCCACACTAGGGAGTTACAGACATTGAGTTTGACACCTCTGATGGACACAGATGAGTAAATATAAAACAGTTTGAGGGGGAGAGAGAGTATTACAACTGTCAAGAAAAGCTTCCTAATATAAGAGATACAGAAACTTAGTCCTGAAGGAAAGGAAAGATTCTTTCAATTGGTGATAAGGAGGGAATAATTTCCAGGTCTGGAGAACTACGTGGGCAAATGCATGGAAGTGGGACATGGAATACTGAGTTTGGGAAACAGTAGTACATGCTGAGCAGATCATAACATGTGGGGAGAAAAGTAACAGGGAGCAAAAGCTGGACAGATTCAGGACCAGACTGAGGAGTTCATGTTTCAGACTAGAGGAAATGGGGAACCATTGCAAATTTTTGAATGGTGTAATATAATGCATAGTCAGATGTGTCTCAGGAGGTTTATTTTAGTAGCTGTGTTGAAGTTAGAGTAGAGGCAGAAGAGGGAAGATAAGAAATTAACTAAGAGGCTATTAAAGTAGTCCAGGTGAGAGATGGAGGAACCCTAAACTAAGGCTCTAGATGTTTGAAGGAAGAGATAGTGGGCAAATATGAAAGATTTTCTAGAGGGTAAATTCAGGAAGACTCAGCAATTAAATGAATGTGGAGGATGAGACAGACAAAGACAGAGGAGGGAGTCAAGTCAGTGATGATATGAACCTGGATGACAGAGATAATAGCAGAGCCCTTAACAAAAATAGGAAAATCTTGAGGAAGAGCAAATTTAGGGGGAAAGATAATGGGATTCCTAATTTATAAGTGTTAAGTGTGAAATGACAGTGGGAAATACAGATAGAGATATCCAGTAGGCAGTTAGTGATATGGACCTGGTGTTCAGGAGAACAATTGGATGGCAAAATAAAGTGTAGAATATTAAGTTCCTTGAGGTTAGAGGCTTTTGTTTTTGTTTCTCCTATACCTAATCCCTGGCATATAGTAGGTGCTTGATGAATGTTTGTTAAATTCATTTAGATTTAGGGTCCTCAGTCCCCTTAACATCCTAGTCACCCTCAATTATATGTATTATTACTTGTTGCCTTTAGTAAACTGCAGTGCCCACAGCTGAATACAGTACTTCAAATATGTCCTGAAAGAGCAGGTGGCAGAGGTACTATAACCTCCTCTATTCTTCTATTATTCCTCATTTAAAGATCAGCTTCACTTTTTCTGGCTTATATGTCATATAATTCACTCATTTTGAGCTTGTAGTCCACTAAAACTCCCAGATCTTTTTCACATCTTTCTTATACTTGAGAACATCATCTTATACTTGAGAAATTTATTTTCTTTTAAGTCTTTTAAGTCTCACTAAGCATGAGACTTTATATTTATCGTTCTTGTATTTTTTTATTATATTCAACATATTCTTCTAGCTTGTCATAATTTTTTGTATCATGACTCTATTATCTGTTAGCTCTTCCTTCCTGGCTTTATATCCACTGCACATTTGCTAAGCATTCCACCTAATGCCTTCATCTAAGTCAATGATAAAAGTGTTAAATAGTACAGACAGGTTATTGAGATGTGCCAGTAGAGACCTCTCTCCAAATGAGGAGTTTTGGGGTCCAGTCATTCAATTCTGATACAGTTCTGATACACCTAATTGTACTATTGAATAACCCACTTCTTTTCATCTTGTTGACAAGGAAAGTGTGAGTTAATTTTGTCTAATGTTCTGCTGAGAAATAGTTTATAGACTCCACCCTCTTCCCTTGAAAAAAACAATAGGTATTATTTGCCCTTCTTATGTCCTGCAGCACCCCCCCCCCAGTTTTCACCAATCTTTCAACAATGCCTCAGTAATCACATCTACCAGTAATTTTAGAATCCTGCTGTGTAGTTTGTCTGGACCTGTTCCTTTAAACTAATTGAGAGTAGTTAGGTGATCTCTTATTATCTCCTCATTTATCTTGAGTTTCAAAAATCCCTGTTAACAATTTTTATCTTTTTCCTCTTAGTCTGAAGATCATTCTCCTTAGCAGGAAAAACAAGCAAAATTAGATTTGAGTAGTTTTTTCCTTCTTTATCTCATGCCTCTTCCATTATTCCATCCCCACCTGCTTGGGTAGCAGTCCTGTTCCTTCTTTGATCATCCTATTAACTCCACCATCACTAAAAATAAAAAGCATCTTCCTGCTGTCCGAATTCCCAACAAACATTCGTTCATTCCTAGTCCAAGTATGCCTGACTCCATTTTGGTAGTTCCATGCTATGATTCTGTATTCATCTGCCTTTACCTGATCTTTACTTCCATCTCCTTTTCTTACTTATCATAATTGTTTGTATCATCAGAGTTATGCTGAAAATCCCTATTGGGCTAGCTTTGCCTGTGAAGTTTTATGCTAAGGAATCATATCTATCCATTCTCCAATCATTTGACATCTGTCTTATTAAATCTTAGGTGCACATATGACAATGTCAAATTTTCCTCTCTATTACAAATTCTAAGACCGAACGATCAGTTTGTCACAAAGTTACCATCATTTCTGCTTCAGCAATTAATTATTATTTATCAAAATCAGAGATTTTTCCTTCATGTCTCAGATTTTTTTTTCTACTTGAGTAACCCCAAATACAGGCCATTATCACTGTACATTGAGATTTCTGCAGTAGTTTCCTATATGATCTGTTTTCTTTCCTCTCCAGTCCACATTCTTTACAGTCACAAGTTCAACTTCCTAAAGCTCCATTTTGAATGAATTGTTGCTTCCCATGCACAAGAATCTAAAATAGCTATATTTGCTTATTATGTCAAGCTCATTAATCTGGCTATTATGGGAATGGGAATCTGAAGATCTTCCCTGTCCCTAGGCCCTTTGATAGGCTTAGGTAACTCTGAGAACCTTCCCTGATTTGAGAATATGCTCTGCCCCTTAATGGACTGAATATGGTGACCTGGAGCCTGTGGTGGGAGGCTTGTTCTTCAGGATCACCCACACCTTGTTACTTTGTGATTGGGCAGTGGGTCATGAGGGTTGTGACAGTCTCTGACCCAGGAGAAAGCTATATGTATATATACACACACATACACACACACACACATACACACACACACACACACACATATACACACCCTGATGTGAGGTTTTGCTTTGGGGCTCACTTTGGGAAGAGTTGTGTGATGTGGCCAGATGAGACTCTGGGCAACCATTGAGCCCCCTGGCTTTGAAAACCCAGATGCTGGTGCTTCCCTCTCTGGTAACTGAGTAGTTATGGATGTAATGGTCAGACAGTGGGAAGCCCTGTCTGCTGATCTGTTTCTCTGTCTGCTTGTAACTTCTGCTTGTATTCTGTTTGTATTCTCTGAAGTTTGGGGTGCTGATGTTTTTCCCCTGAACTAAGTAAATGATATATATTTGATTAAGGTAAGATTGTTAACCCCATTTTGAGTTGCTTTCTTTTGGAAAAGCAAATCTAAGAACCTGTGTTGGCAGCCACCCTGGGTATGCTAGGGTGCTTGCTGCTACACTAGCACATCTTTAATTTGGTCCCACCTTGTCCAACCAGTTTCCTACTTTTTCCCAACATGAACCCTGACCTGGTAATGAAAATATATTTATTGTTCCCTACAAACCTCAACTGAAAAAGCTTAATTCTCATTATCTGACTTATATTATACATCCACTACTAAAACGTTCTCCCCTTTCTCTTTGCTAGTTCATTTCCTATTCATTCTTCAAGGTTCATCTCATATCTACCTTCTCCCTTTGAAAAGCATGCCACTTACGCTTTCATACAAGTCATTGATAAAAATGATGAGATGGATCAAGCCTTTCTTGATTATTACAACTCAGAAAAATCTTTCCCCTTAAGAATTTCAGTAGCATGCATAGTCTGTACCATACAGCCTAGCACTCAATTATATTTTCTAAGTTATATCTGTGTGTGTATATATGTGTGTGTGTGTATAAGCAAGTATATATAAAAATATATATTGGTTGCATTTATTCACACACATGTATATGTATATATGTATGCATATACCTATGTATGTATATCCACATATTTTTTCTTTCTGCTAAATTAAAAGTACCCCAAGGGCAGAGGCTATATCCTACTCTTTGGGTACTCCTACACAATAGACTTTTGAGAAGCACTGATTTTATTTTCTTCTGTGATCTCTATTTGGGTTAAATTCTTATACTGGTAGAGTAGATGGAATGTTAGGCCTGGAGTCAGGAAGACCTGGGTTCAAATATGGCTTTAGATATTTACTAGTTGTGTGATCCTGGGCAAGTCACTTAACCTTTGTTTGCCTCAGTTTTCTCAAATGCAAAATGGAGATAATAGCATCTATCTTGCCCAGTTGTTATGAGGATTAAATGAGATAATATTTGTAAAGCACTCTAGCACACTTAGAACACAATAGGCACTTAATAAATACTTGCCTCCTTCATTCCCTACTTTCTTCTTATTTCTTTGCTTCTTTCTTCCTACCTCCCCTTCCTCCCTCTCTTCCTTTTTTCTTTCTTTCCTCCTTTAGTCTGTCACTTTGACAAAGCCAAGAATTTAAGGCCAATTTGTAACCTATCTTACAAGTCTCACATACTTTTTTTAAAAAGGAACTAATTCTCAATTAAATCAGTAAACAAGACAAAAAGGAAACATTTTCTTAGATTTCACCAAGTGTGAAATTTAGCAATACAAAGACCACCCTTTTTAGAAAACTAATGATATTGATAGAAAACCTGGATTTAAACAGATTGGGGGTCACCACCTTTGAACCAGTGAAAGGAGGCAACAGCTTCAATGAACTGAACTCATTTCACTAAGCAAGAACAATTGTGGGCATTGGGCAAAGGGAAGAGTGTGACAAAGGACCTCCTCTACCTTTCTGTATATCAAAACATCTAAGTAGGAGCCATCCTCAGGTCAGATGTTACCTGGATGATGTAGGTCAAGGATAAGCCTTTGGAGGAAGCACTGATTGAAGAGTAACTCAGAGCCACCAGGGTAGCCACAATGAAAGTGACCAGATTCATGAGGATATCAGTTCTTAGTGCAAACCACCGGAGTGCACAATTAAAATAGAGGAGGTGACTAGAATTTTCATCATTTAATATCTTAAACCTGAAATAAAGAGAATTTCATTAAAGAGAAGCCTTAAATTGAGAACTTAGATTATTTAGACATACTTTTTCTTTACACATCTGCAAACAGATGCTTAAGAAAGACTAGGAGCATAAAGCATTTTCTGTATGGTTAAAAAAAAAAACAAAAACCACTGTTATTTTATGGTCCCCTACAGAATGCAGCAGTTAGCTACCTTTTTGTCATTAATGCTGTCCAAAAGTGGAACAGGCTGCTTAGAGAGATGGTGGGCTTCCCCACTGTAGTTTTCAAGGGGATATTGTAGAGGGAAATTCATCTAGTATATAGGCCATGTTAGATGGCCTCTAAAGTCCCTTCCAATTCTAAGACTCTGTGATTCCATTTCTATGCTTTTTAAAATCTTTAGACCATACTGGGTTTTTGTTAACACATATTGTGAGAAAGCCCATTCTTCTAAAAAAAATAATGCTGTCATATAATGTAGGCAGCCATCAATACCACATGTTTTTAAATATCCCCAGACTAGCTTTGCAGTGACTGTCTCTTTTCTCCTCTAGCTTATTTTCTTCATTATTTAGTAAAAAAAATAAAAAACAACTTCCAACTGCCATTTCTTTTGTACTGATATAAATTCCAAATATTCAGCTGACAGACTAGGAAGCTAGAGGCATTATCTTTGTGGTTAGTTTCATAAGATACAGAATCACCATCTGGGGTTCAACTTGGAAATATTTCCTGATGCAGTCTATTATAATTAAAATTCAAACTCCTTTAGAAGTTTATGATATGAGATAAATTCTTGACGAGAACACATTAGTCAGTATTTATTGGGAAGGTATGGGGGACATAGTATTCTTTTAAGGTTCTTTCATGAGAAAACTTGGCAGAAAAATTTTAGGAAGTCAAGGGTTTAATCTAAGTGTTTGACATGAATGATTGTGTGGATAACTGCATCTCTCTTCCCTCTAATACAAAATAGAACATTTTAGACTGTATGACAAAGCCTGGTGATGCATGCCTGTAATCCTTGCTACTGGGGAAGGCTGAAGCTTAGCTGATCCCTTGAGCTTGGTGTCTACACTAAGTTGACTGGAGCTACCAGGTTGCCTAAAGAGGGGTGGGGGTTGGGGATGGCAAACTGACCTGGGTTGGAAATAGAGCAGGTCAAAGTTCATGGGCTAATCATAATGAGACCAGGACTAAATGGAGCCTCTATACATCCAGCCTTGGATAGGGAGACCTAGGCTTTATACAATTTTTAAAAATTTAAATTAATTTTAAAAAATTAAGGCTGTATGATTGGTAATGTCTTTAACCAAACTGATAATGTATGTAGCTGTGGTAAAAATTTCAGTTTGATCTTTATTTCAAAATCTAAGATAAAAGACAATTAGAATCAGGATTTGAAATAGGGTAGTCCTTTAAGAAAGGAATCTTTGGTCTATGTGGAGGTTGCTGATAAATGTACTTCCTATTAAGAACTCAGAAAGTGATCAGTAATAAACCCTATAACTTAGTGATTTCCAACTGTCAGTTAATGCATATATCTTTTGTAATTGGGGTCTACAAAACTTTTTGCCATCAAAGGTCCTTATGAAAATTTGGATACTTTGCCCCCTCCTTCTCCCAGCACTTTCATCTACTTGGCTTCTGGTTCTTCTCCTGTTATCCCCACAGCTTAAAGTAGAAATATTGAGGCTCAGGGTGGGAGGAGTTGGGCATTGTGCAGAAGAGAACACTGATATCATATGGTGTCTAATTTATTGTTTGGGAAAGGAAACAAAAAACTACTTTCTGCAGGAGCCCCCTAAATAGAGGGAAAATGACTGTTCTCAACTCTTTAACTGTTCTGGAAACTCAGGGTGAAAAGCATTTTATGGCTATAAAGAAATCTCTGGATTAAATGGAAGAATCCTTAAGAATCTGACAGATTTGGTTTGTATAGAAGCATTTCATCCCTGTGTGAGGCAGTAAGTTAACTTCAATAGATACTGAAGACTGCTTTGTCTGAAGAACTCAATGGAATCTAGTCCTAATATATGTGCAGGTGGTATAGAGAAGTGTCTGCCTATTTCTTGCAATTTAAGGTGACACTAAGCAGGATCATTTTCCTTTAAATATCTCCCTCACTGCGTATGATGGTGCATAAAATATCACCATTAGCATTAGTAAAGAATATGGTTAATTTTTATGAACACGTTGAGTTGAATTATTCTGGTTTTGAGGTAATGGGGACTATTTTATTTACCTGCTGGGATTTCCTTACTTGTCCCTTAGACTGGGAAGAGGGTGTGAAGTTAGCTAGCTAATTTAGTAGTTATTTGGTAACTGTGGGTGAAACACCACAAGACCAGAAAGGAGACCACCATCAACGGAGTTCTTGTTTGGCTGGTAGTGAACATGGGCCTGTAAGAATGAACCAATGTGCCTCATCCAGAGAGCCCAAGTTGGTGAATGCCAAACTTCCTGTCTTAAAGTCCTCTTAATGCTCAGTCCAGAGAGAATTAGGCTGCTCAGACTAGACATTGGGTAAACTTTAATATAGAATAATTTAAGGTCTAAGTAGATTTCTTCTGTATGTACTTTATTTGCCCTAACTTTGATTTGTTATTTAGATTCATAGAATCATAGGCTTAGAGCTTGGAGCTTAGAGCTTAACTCAGTGAATCAACCTGGCTCAGGGGCCAGGAAAGTCTAGAAGGCTTGAGCCCTTAATTTAGAGTTTGTGGATCCAGGGAGTGCTGCAAAGAGTGTAAAGTGAAAGAGTCATAGGGTTGAAGGCCAGGTACCTTGAGAAGAAACTCATAGGTCAGGGAGTCCTAAGCCCCATCACTGGCTTTGGCATCTTTTAAAGGGATTCGTTCCTGGGGTAATTAAGCTTTTTAGTCTCCCAGCTTGGTCTGTTTAAATATACCTCCCAGGGCAAGTTGTGAAATTTCAGGCCTTTCTCAGCTTTGGCTTTGTAGACTCCTTTATAGGATCACTTTACAATTAGAGTGAGGCACAGAAGAGGGGCCAAAGTAAAGATTTGAAAACAACAGAAAGGAGAAAGAAGGATGCTAGATTTGGGGGTAGGTGTCAAAGGTAAATTGCCCCAAGGACCCAGGTTCACTAAGGGCTGGATCTGTGCAAGAAAAGGGCCTCCTTATTTAGACATAGTACTAGTATGGCTAGAACTCTAGTCTGCCTGTGGAAGCACTGGACTATTTGAGAAATTAGTGACCCAGTCATTTAGCACTGCCCCGGGCTGTCATTTAAACCCTGAGCCAGAGGTTTTGGGGGCATCTGCTATTTAAGTGCTACAGAAGGTCAAAGCCCTTTGCACAGATAGAAGTGAAGAACCAAGAGCTGAAGTGTCATTTGTTCCTATTAACCAGCTGACAGATGCAATGCTGAGAACACTCCAGGGTACTGTTTGGTGCTTACTTGCTGATAAATTCTTCCTTTTTATTATAGGCATGAATGATGCCCAGACCTTGCATGGAGGAAGTGATGTGAGAGAACCAAGGAGACCGACTGATATTTTCCACACTCTTCAGCTCTTGGATTCCTCTGTGGAAAATTCTGCAAGAAAGCAGAGAAGCAAGGAAGGCTGTGTGTGGGGGCATCAGGAGCATCATCAGTAAGTTAACAACACTTAGAGAGCTAATATTTACATGGGGGATCTTGAGGACTAACTTATTTCAACCTCTACACTTGCAGCTAAAACTAAACTGAGACAAAAGATCCAGGCCTCATCAATTCCTATCCCAAGGAGTTAAGGGATAATTCAGGCAGGATTCAAATTCTAATATCCCAAGGGATTAGGCATAATTCAGGCAGGTTTGTTTTGTAGCCTGATAGCTATGGGGTGGGGGGAGGAGTCAACCTAAGCAAATTATTAGCAGACTTTGTTTCTTCATCTATGAAATGGGAATAATGTTCCTGGTAGGAGGTCCCTCATCAGATTGTTGTTAAGGAAAATTGGTTTGTAAACCTGAAGATATCACAGTTTTCAAGCATTTAGCACCATCATAGACTTTAGAACTAGGAGAGATCTTGATCCTTAGTTTGTCTAGCACCCTCATTTTACTGAAGGGGAAACTGAGATCAAGAGAATACAAGTGTAAGCGGCTTGTCCAAGATCACTCAGCCAGTGGGTAGCAGAGTTGAGGTCCTAGCCCAAGTCCTCTGGTTCTAAACCCAATGCCAGAGAATGTCCCTTGTCACAGATGAGTATTATCTGTTCATTAAAAATGGACCTGGCAGGACTCTTCCTTTGACAACACTTTAACAGTTAAATTTTACAGTTTGTGCATGAAGCTCTTAAAACTACAGTTCTTCTCAAAACAAAAATATTCATTGTTGGTTGAATTTGTCTGCTTTGCAAAAGGCAGTAGAAACACCAAATTTTAGGTTCACTTTGTTGCTCTTTTTCTGAGGCTGCAAACTGTTTTAGCCTTGCCATATAGGGACAAACACCTACACAAAAATCAAACGGTTTAGTCACTGATGGAGAAGCTTATCTAAATTTTCCAGTCTTCATCAAGATGTTTCTGACCTCGTGTCAGCCAAGTCTTTTATGTCTAGGCTTTGGTGTCTGGTATCAGACACCTCCCTGGATTTGGAGTTAGATTAAGACTAGGCTTAGAACCCTGTCTTTTCCACTCAGTGTCTGTGTGATATTAGCAAATCATTTCTCTCCTGTAGGCCTCAGTTTTCCCATCTGTAAAGTGAAAGGATTGGACTAAAGGATCTCTAGGGTCCCTTCTAGTTCTAAATCCTACAGTCCAATAGGTCAACCTCAGAAGGACCAGGCACATCAACTGATAGAAAAACTGGCTTGGTCTTTTGAGGTGTTCTTCAGTGGAGCATATCATTATAGCTTTGCTAAAGTCCATTTTAGGAGAGATTTTTCCTATTTCAGGTTAATGCCCTATACCCTATTAAATGAAAACCTCTTCTTGGGCAAAGACTACTCTTTCCTGGAACTCAGGAAAGTAAAGTGATTTTCCCTAGGGCCACAGAGGTAATAAATGTCAGAATCAGAATGTGGATTCATTTCTTCTGATTTCAAATTCAAAGTTCTATCCACTATACCAGGCTGCCTTCCCTCTATAGCAGTGATTATAATCAACCTATGTGTTTAAGTAAGCTATTTGGTAGTATGTATCCACAGTACTAGTGGTAAAATATATGATATCTAGACTAGCCTTATAACTACAATTCTACAGCTTTCATAAGGTAAGTCAGTATCTTATATCTTGGCACTAGCATAAGACTTTGGGTGTATAGACCATCTGTTCAGCTGCATACTGGAGTGTTTATGAAAACCATACTGAAGCCAGGGTAGGAATTCTGTGTGATATATCTCAATATTGAGTAGGACACAGGTAAATATATAGGAGCAGTGGGAAAGAATAGAGAAACGGCCTCAAATTGGCAGCAAGACTTTTCTGAAGACTCCACTGTTTCTCTCCCTTAGAAGGGGCAGGTTTTACTTGGTTGACCACAGTCAATGACATAGTCATTACTCTTAGGATAGCATGAAATTATATTGCAGAAATTGACTATTCTAAAAACAAACTTTCTCCAATATGAAAACAGGATTGAAATAAAATTAAGCTCAGGAAAAGTATGTAAGGTCAGTCTGAAATTCTTAGCTCCCCAAAGTACCAAGATGCAATCTGGAATAGGCTCCACGGGGATTTCATTCCTCCATACTTTAACAGTAAATTGAGGCTGACCTTTGAAGATGATTCCTAAATGCTCTCATAATGACTTATAAGAGAGATGCTAAGAAGTACTTCTGCATGCCTCTGCCACGGGAAGGGAAGGAGAAGGGAATAAGTGCTGTATACCTACACATACCACACAAAGTAGAGGTAGATGTGTTGCAGTTAAACTGAATTAGAGTCTCTAGGTTACTAAGAGCTAAGTGTTTGAAAGCTGACGCCTTACGAAGTATTATTTTTTTCCCTAGGGTTGTCAGTTAGAAGTCTTAGGACCCCAGAGGCTTACCCTCTAATTCCTTTCTGTTGGGCCAACCATATTTGAAAAGATTAGCTGATTTAGGTCATTTTCTGGCCTCATACTTGACTCTGATGTTTCCCAACTGTAAGGGTTATGGGATTTAAAGATCTTCCATGCCCCATTGGACTTGCTGACATAGCAGGAAGGGGAGGGGCAAGAGGAAGCGGAAGAAGAGTTAGAGTTCCGTTGGGGACTGTTGGTGGCCACAGCAACAGCAGTAACTGCCGAGGTAGAGGTGGAGGCCCAAATCTCTTTTTAAGCCAGCCAGAATTTCTGCTAAGGACTCTTGTTGGGGGCTGCCGGGAACTGGAACTGCGGGGGGCCGGAGCTGTTGTGAGCACGCTTCCTGGACGCTGAGCAGTTGCTGAGAATCGGGAGAGAAGGACCTTTGCCTGAAGTAGCCTGTTCTGTTTTGAAGGCTTAAGAATGTGGTTGTTGGGGCGGCTAGGTGGCAGAGTGAGTAGAGCGCCAGCCCTGGAGTCAGAAGGACCTGAGTTCAGATCTGGCCTCAGACACTTAACACACACAAACAAAAACCTGGCCGGGTAACCTTGGGCAAGTTACTTAACCCCAATTGCCCTCCAAAAAAAAAGCAAAAAAAAAAAAGAATGTGGTTGTTTACTATGTTAACTACTTGTGCCAATTTCATAACTATCCTGATGGCTTTGACTTTCTGATTTTGGGACTTGGTTATTTGGTATTTTAATAAATTCTCTGGCTTTATCCCCCATATAGAGAGACTGATATATTTTTTGATTAATAACCACATAAGCCTATTTATAATTTCCATAGGCATAGTGAATATTGCATTGTTAATACACCAACCAATGGATGCTTTAGTGATTCTTCCAGTTGTTTCTTGCCATGCCACATCATTTCAGTGTCCTTACTCCCTCTGGCTAATTTTTAACAATGAAGGTGTAGAGATGATTGGTCTGGCAAAGTACAGGTGGAAGGGGGGGGGCTAGGGAGTGGGGAATGATCCATTCTATAGGAGAATAGAATGTTAGAGCTGTGAAGGGACTTTAGAGATTACCTAGTCCAATCTGCTCATTTTACAAATGACAAAACTATGGCCCAGAGAAATAAATGATGATGATGGTAATAATGCTTATGAGTTAGGCAGTAAAATGATCACCCCCATTTTACAGATGAAAAGACTAGGTCCAGAAATGTTAAATGACTTGTCTAGAGTCCCATAGCTGGGAAGCAGTAGAGCTAAGAGCCCAGCAAGTTCAGAGCTCTATCAGAGTGAGAAAAATTAAGAAAAGCTGTTTTTGCTTTCCTGTGTCTCACTTGGTCTCATCCTGATGCTTCTCCTTCTAGTCTGCCTCTGCCTAGGCTTTCTGCCCCAAGTCATCATCAGTGGAATCCATAAGCCTTCCCAGGATTCATTAGGACTCTCCATCTTTAGACAAACAATGGATTTTCTCAAAGAGAAGTTAATTCATCTATACAGCTTTTATTAGATGAGAATGCCAAATCTGGAAGGACTCTTAGGAATCATGGTCCTGAGAGCAGCAAGGACTTGCCCAGTTCCTAGATCTGGAGGTATCCCTAGCTGCCTCCTCTCCCTGAGGCATGAGCAAAGGGACTACTGAGGTTGGGGGAGGACATCTGAAACTTGGCTCTGACTTCAGAAGCAATAATTGTCTTTCAGAAAATGTCTTTGATAGAAACTCAAAAAGTCAATTATTCTATAGCCTGGGTAAAATAAAAATATATTTAAATACCACACAGCATTTATGGCCACCAAAGTACCAGTCTGACAAAGGATCTTTGACCACACCTCACCCAGCAGTAGCATCAACAACTTACCGTAAGAGAATGTAGAAAATGACAGCTAGAACAGCCAACACAAAGAGTACAGCAGGAAACACCACCGCTAATATAACTAAAATAGATAACACCATAGAAAATTGCTGCAAAAAGTTCTCAGTGTGAAACGGCAGCCTCACATCCAACTCATCCATGTCCTTGGAAAAACGGTTCATTAGCCTGCCAGTGGGAGTTGTATCAAAGAAACTCATTGGGCTTTTTAAGATCTGTGGGGGGAAAAAAAACCAGGAATTTGTATGGAGCAGTGATCTTTGGTGCAATGTTCTAGGGTCATTGAGCAAACTCAAAACCACTTTGCTGGAATTTGTGTTATAGGACTGAGAGCTGGGAAAGACCCAAGAGGTAATCTCGTCCCACATTAGCATTTTACCAATGGGAACACTGAGTGTCTGAGTGGGGAAGAGACACAGGCAAAGAGCAGCAGAAGGAGGGTGTGAAATCAGGTCCTCTGACCCCAAATCCAGTGTTTGTGTTTAGTTCTTCTTGTGGCTTGCATTTGTTTTCCCTCTACCCCATACTGTTAAGCTCAGGGTCATAGATCTAGAGCTGAAAGGGCCCTTAGGACATGTAGTCCAACTCTTCCACTTTACAGCTGAGTGAAGTTCAGAGGTGAAGCAATTTGCCCAACCTGGAAGAGATTCTAGAGGTCACCGAGTCCAAGGCTCTAATTTTATAGCTGAGGACACTGTAGCTCAGTGAGGTCACACACATAGTGAGCAGCTGAGGCAGGATTTGTACCCCAGGTCCCTTGACTACAAATCTCTCTGTTACTCCACATGAGAGTCAGAGTGATCATTCTCGAAGGGATCTTAGAGATGCCTCCCAACATCTTTGTTTTACAGATGGGGAAACTGAAGTTCAGGGAGGTTACACAGATAGTGAATAGTAGATCAAGGACTAAGATCCAAGACTTAAAATTCTCAATCCAATGAATCCCATAGTTTGAGTTTTTGTTTTTCATTTTCCACCACAACTGTCTAGCCTCAAAATCTCTGATTTAGCAAATTACCTACTCTGTCCTACCTTTTCAAGTACTCGATCATGTAATGTGGAAGATGCCATTAGAGTTGTCTTGGTGAAAACAAATCCTTTTATAATGCTGAAAATGATCACAGACATCATACTCGCCACATACACCCACTGGTAAATGGGCTGCTTGGGATTCACCAATATGTCACTAGTCTGACAAATGGTCTCATTATTATGAATCCAAGGGGTCACATTATTATGAGTCCTACAGCCCATCTGTGGAAAGAAAACAGACGAGAAGCTCATGAAATGGTGATGTATCTGGATGGTCTTTTGGACAATGCAAGGGAATGGGAGGTTAAAGGAGCATTTCAGGGAGAAACTGAAAAGGAGGATGGGATGGATTTTGAAAACTTGAATTACTGCCGATAACATAGACTAGGCTTTATGTTACCAGTGACTTTGTGTCTTAGGACCAGGAAGCCAGGGCAACCATTTCTCAGTGTAGGGGCATATGTCTCATTAGGCTGTGCCATTTAGTGGGAAAAGCAAGCAAATAACTGTGCATCTTTCATTTCAAAGGCAGAAGTAAATGGATTAGAGAACAAGGGTAGAAGGATTGCTAAAGGAGGCCCAAAACAGAATTCATCCCTTTGGCCTCCCACAGCTCTGTGATCTCGGCTGCATTTGGCACTCAGAAAGCAAAGTAAAATCGAGTATGTTGTGAAAGTGCTTAAACCACCTCAAAGTAACACAGGGTGAATGGGATACCAGAGTACCCATCTCTACTACCTGCTGTGAATGGTTTTGGAGAAGTCAGTTTACATATTGGAACCTCAATATTCCTATTTATAAAAATAAGACATATATCTCTGCCTACTTCTAGTAAAGAAAAGAAGGTAATGTGCACAAAATGTTTTGAACCTCTTATGAGAAATGTGTGAAGTAAATTCAAAGGATTCTCAATTTGATTCTAAACTAATTAACTAGCTCCATCTCTTTTAAGTGAGAATGTAGCTATCTTGTGGCAATCCAAGAAGATATAATATCCTGCTTAGAAATGCCTTTTTAATTTTTCTCAGGGCTGTGTGTTTAAATTCACATGACCATTAAGGAACAAACACAGGTCGTTTTCTTTTTTTTTTTTTTTTAAAGCAATTGGGGTTAAGTAACTTGCCCAAGGTTACACGGCTAGGTTTTTGTTTGTGTGGATTAAGTGTCGGAGGCCGGCTCCGAACTCAGGTCCTTCTGATTCCAGGGCCGGCGCTCTATTCACTGTGCCACCTAGCCGCCCCCACAGGTCGTTTTCTAAACAGTTTTTATTGCTTATGGGAATAACACAAATGGAAATTATGAGGCTGATAGATGAGCCTTTCATAAAGCAAAACTCTCAGTGCCTTCCTCAAAGTATAACTTATAAAGGACCCAACTTGGGAAGAAGACGCCATCATACTCTAGGTTTTGACCTGCCATTTATGGAGAGCAAGAAAATGCATGAACCATGGAGATGTTATGAGCCAAGTTGCCCTTGTGAGGATAAAGAGAGAAGATACCATCAAGATCCTCATGGATATTTTTCTAGCCTTCTGGAAAGTCTTTAAGAACACTGTCAGTAAGTAAAGCTCTTCTTCTGGTATTTTGGAGCTCTCTTTTAGAAAGCTGAAAATTCATCACTTTTGGAATCTCTTTCCCCAAGGATGAAAAGTCTTTGTTTCCAAGGGTCATCTCTAGGAAGGTGGGTTCATTTGCTCTTCCAAAAGTTAGTAGAAATTTCTAGGATGTGTTCAGTTCCAAAGGTTCTGCATGCTAGGGGACATTTGACCCTGTTTACCGTATCAGCATTTCACTGTGGCCACCACAGAGAAAGCTGAAGTAGGGAGGAGTGGAGGATAGCTGAGCAGGGGTACTTTGAAGCAGGCACTTACCTGCCTGAGTTGGAGACACCACTTTCTAAGGATATTACAGAGGGTGGAAGTCAATGGGCATTTCCATTTGTGGCCAAATTTTAAAATCTATAAAAATTGGTTCTTTTTAAAAACACTTTTGGTTCATGAAATTTAGAGTTTTGGGGAACCCAAACCCTTCATTTTACTTATGGAAAAATTGATGCCCAGAGGGGATAAGTAACTTGTCTAAATTGGTATAGGTAGTAATTAGCAGAGCTAGGACTCTAACCCTAATTAGGTTTACTGGTTCCTAACCTAGTGCTCTTTCTGCTTATAAGAAAGCTCAGAAAATCATGTGATTTAACCATTTTACTTTGATAATTGAGGAAAACTAGGGCCTATAAAAGGGAAAGTGGCTCTATCAAAGTCAGGCTTCAGACTTCACAGGAGTTGCTCATTTTGGTAGGACTTGTTTTCATGGGAAAACAAGTGTTTGGGATCTGAATTTGAGGCCTCCTTGGTTTTGATCATGGTACACAGAGCACATAGGACTTTGCTCCAGGTCACTGACCTAGTGGAGGTTGTACTTGCTCCCCATGGTTTCTGCCAGCCCCAAGTATCAAAAGGTATTCCTCTGCCCTGTTTATGCCACTTGCCCCATAAGCTTGGGCAGCAGACCTGTTGCCACCCTTCCCCAGTCACAAGGCTACCTTCCTTCACAGCCTCAGTGAGGACAAGAATCAGACCTTCACCTCTTTTAGTGTCACTATCCCAAAGATTGGATGCTTCCCTCCCCACTGGACTGTTTTTGCCCCACTTTAAGGTACTTCTAGTTATGTTTCTGAATGATAGTGAAGGCTTAAAAAGCATGTTTGCCTTTAGGGAACTGAGAGTAAAGGTGGCTACCTACAGATATTATTTCTTAAACTTCTTTTTAAAAAAATAAAATGAATGAAACTTACCCCAGATCCCTGATCTAGCCAATGACCTAACCACAAGTTGCTGAAAGCTGAACTTGCAGTCATCAGAAAGAAGAGAAACACCACGGAGATGGACAGGATATACCCTGGAAGAGGAGGGGGAAATCCCCAAACTAGTTATTCATATGATTGAAGCCAGGTTTTTCTGTCTTCCCAGAATCCAGATATTTTGTAGGTGTTAAAATGTTCAAAGCAGTTTCTCTAACTGCCCATACACTTACAGCTACCTATCACATGAGGAAGCTCACGTGTAAAGTTCAGTGCACAAAGCACGGTCATCCTGGATTTATTTGTTCCCTTCAATTGGAAAATTGGTCCTGATTGTCTGCCTATGGCACTGGAGTGTGTTACAAAAATGTATGTTCATTGAGGAAGCTCAGAATTCTTAAATAAAATGCTGATCTCTGGAGGAAAAATACCCACACTGTAAGCAACAGAGATTCCACATCTCCAAGCTTGACACATCCCTTTTTGGTGGGGATTTTGTTGTGAAAGCATGAACTATCTGAATTGACTGGAGTCATATTAGGTGATGAGAGCACTACATTTCAGGAGGTGGAGCTGGGTGGATTCTGGTTCCCACTTGTTTTTCCCTAAAATAAGGGCTGGCAGCCTTACTGGAGATAAAGAATGATTTCATCAAAATACTGAATTCATCAATTTAGATTTCAGAAAGGGCATTGATTAACAGCCTTAGTAAAAAGTAGTTATTGTTAAAGAGACCATAAGATGTGTACTGAACAGTTTTACGAAGATTTAAGCATAAATTAAACCCAGAGGCATTTTATACCAGACCTCCAGCAGCCTTAATGTATGTGTGATATGTTCTGCAGGTCACCAATCCTTCCCGGGATGTTTCAGTCTGAATGAGTTGTTGAGTCGGAACTGCCAAGAAAAACACAAAGGGCAGTAACCAGTAGCTGTACATAAGATCCCCACATGCAAACTGACTTCTAGTTGTGCACAACAAGTAGTTGTACAGAATCTCAACCCCTGCCACACTGTCACCCTAAGTCCTGTTCTGGTTTCTATGCATCTAGAAAATGGCTCCCCCATGTCCATACACCTAAGGTTAAACAAAATAGAGATACTGCCTGCAAGCGAGCCCTGGCAGCCCTGTCTGAATATACCCTTTTTAATGTTGCCCTTTTCCCACCTCCTACTTCTCAGCAGAGCAAAATGAAAAGGTCAACACCCAGGCAGAGTCAGAAATCAAATTCCTTCCTCTAAGCCAAAGGCATAGAGTCAGGCTGATGAGTGCACTCTAGATATACAGACTCTGCCCTGGTAAGAACAACTTTTACAGCTCAAGAGCAACTCACTGAATAGAAACCCCATTATATACTGACTGAGAACCTTTATATTCCTTTGAATGTACTTAGCAGAGCTGAAGAACATTATGCCTCTCTCTGGGACAGCAAAATGAAGGGAGAATTCTCATAGGTTTCAAGAGTCATACATGCAGGTCCTAATGACTGCCCTCTCAGAGTGCTAAAAAAAATTGACCAAATTCTTTCATCAGTTCATTAACACTACCTAGAGCATCTGTAACGTTCTTTTCTCTAACTGCATTCTATAAAATGTCCTCATGCCAAACATAGCAGGCCTCAGTCTCTTAAATAAGCTTGTATATTCCCTTCTTTTTCCTTTCCATTAGTTTTCAGTAAAATGGATTGTTGATGGTCACATAAATTTTAGGTTAATAGAATACCTGCTAAAAAACAACATAGCTCTAAGGATGGGTAAAGCCATCTGACCTTAAGAGTTGAGGTGAGATGGTCCAATTGTTCTTATGTCTAGTGTAAAGGTACCTAATTCACTTTCTGCCAATTTCATTGAATCTTTCATTGCAGGTCCCCTTTGGGGCCATCTATCCCATCTTTCCCTCTAACATGTGGCAAGAGACAAATGATTCCTGCTCCAAGGCCCAGGAACATTCAAAGGCAACAACAATTTCCCTTTTCTCAGCCTTGTTTCTATTATAAACTTTCCACTTTGAAGGCATTGTTTTTCAGTTAATGTCTTCTGAGGCATAAAAACTCACCTTTAAAAATTATTCTTCATTTCATCCCCTTTTAAGGATTTGTTTAAGTTTGTTACAAGTAACTCCCAAATCTCCCAAAGGAACAACATGTATAATGACAAAAACACTGAATTTAGAGTCTGAAGAGTTAGAAAGTTCTTACTCCCTAATTAGTGTGACCTTGAGCAAGTCACCTAATCGTGCTGAGCCTTCCTTTCCTCCTTTGTTTACCTCTAGCCTTTTGTGATCCTCTGATTTGGGCTCATGGGCCCTCCCCATTGGCAACTTTGCCATATTGCCTCAGCATTTTGTATACATTTTGGCTTGTGGTAGATGAACTTTGCTTTTTTTCTTATTGTTTCATGTGTCTACAAAATTAAGACTCCCAATTCAAGGGCAGGGACTGACATTTATTTAGCTCACAGTGCTTAGCATGGGACTGGGCATATCTGGGGCTCATCATTTGAGTGTATGTAATAGGACCAGGAGTCAGAGAGGTCAGTTGGAGTCTGGGTTTTGCCACTTATTACCCATGTAACCATAGGGAAATCATGAAACCTGTACTGGCTACATAGTCCTTATCTGCAAAATAGGGATGATAATAAAGCTTGCACCAAGTCACTGGGCTGTTTTCAAGAAAAGTACTTCCTGAACTATAAAGTGTTATAAAAATGTGAGCTATTATTATGAGCTACTATTGATAATACTTAAAAATAATGAATACACAGGTGAATAAATGATGCAGAGTGGCTGGTCTTGCAATCAGGAAGACCTGGGTTTGAGTTGTACCTCAAAAACTTTCATGACACCTAACCTCCCTTAAGCCCTTTTTCCACATCTGTGAAATAGGAATAATATTTGTAGCACTTGCCTTAGAGGGCTGTTGATAGTTTCAGTATTGCATCTAGATTGTTTTGCAAACCTAAAAACTCTCAATAAATGTCTATTAAAATGGATGAAACCATACCTTTTGTGTCTAGAGGGTCTAGATCTGTGTCAGGTTCTTTTCCTTCATCTTTTTCATCATGTGGAGCCAAAGCTAGGATTAGAAATAAAAACAGCTATGGAGCCATTCAGTAGCCATGAGCAATAAGAGAGTTGAGACCCTAATTCTGATTGTACCAGCATTTTCCTCTCCCTTGGCAGCTTGATCCCCCTGGTTCTCCTTTTGGGCTTCCATCATTGCTTCATTGTAAATGTTTTCAGGATCCTGGGAACAAAAAAAATTCCTCCTAAAAAGGAAAACCTAAAATTTGCCAAAGAAAAAAACCTATAAGTAACTCCTCCCAAATATCTTTTTGGAAAGATTGCAAGTTACCTTGAATTGCAACCCTCGAAGATTGTGAATCATCCTTGCATATTGCCCCCGTTTTAGCATGAGTTCCTTGTGAGTTCCTTTTTCACAAATCTCCCCATCTTCTAATAAAACGACTTCATCACAAAATTCTAAAAACTGCAGAAATGTAAAAGAAATCTATGGTATAATGCATTGGGAAGACAAGATGTATAACCACTCATTCAAAGAAAAAGACAGGGTTAAATGGTCTCTTCCATAGGCCAAGCATCTTCCATGGTCCACCTTAGCTTGGGACTTGAAAATGCCCTGAGTACAAAAATGGTCACATAGCATCGTTGAGAGGCAGCATGGCATAGTAGAGAGAGACCAGGCTTTTGAATCAGGGAGATCCTACCTCTTGTACTAACTAGCTGTGTGACCATAGGCAAGTCATTTAACCTTTCTGAAATTCAGTTTTCTCTTTTGTAAAATGTAAGATAATAATACCTGTAGTCATCTGCTTCTCACAGGGTTATCAAAAGGTTCAGATGAACCATTGTAGGTAAAGTACTTTGCAAGATTTAAAAGTACACATATCAGTGATTATTATTAGTATTTACAACCCCAAACAATGTAACCACCCCAATAGGGAAAGAAAACAATGATTAAGCATCTACTGCATGCTAGGCACCATGCTAAACACTACAAACATTGACTTGGAAAATGACATTAATAAACTCTTTACAAAAGTATTGTGGTAGTGTGCTGTAGCAGGATGAGGACTGGATTTAGAGTCATTGGCTTCACATCCCAGCTCTCCTACTTACTGACTTTGGGTAAACCATTTGAGCTCTGTGAGCTTTTTTCTTCCTCTGTGGAACAAGAGAGTTAGACTTAATCTCTAAATTCCCTTCCATCTCTAAATCCTAAAATGTTCCACAAAGACACCAAACATTTATTTCCTCTACTTTCTTTATATTAATTACAAATTATCTAACCTCCCTTATTTCTAGCACCATCCCTCTGCTAATTATTTCTATTTATCCTATATTGCTTTGTTATAAATTTGTTTGTATATTGTCCCCACTAAGTTGTAAGCTCAGGTATTGTTAATGTATTGTTCATGGAATGGGAAGATATTTCTTGCCCATTAACAGGCCTGTGTGACCTGCTTTGAGCCTGAGTCACATGGAGCTTGTAGCGGGAGGAGCTTGCTGAGTGGGTGGAGCAGGAAGTGGGAAAGTGAGGTGGAGCTGAGAGAGAAAGGAGGCAGAGAGAGGCAGAGCAGCTAGGTGTGTGAGAGAGGGGCATTTTGCCTCAGGGAGCTTGTTTGTGGGAAGACCTGACAGAGGGAAGGCTTGGAGATGGTGGTGCTCCCTGCAGTGGTAATGTATACCACCTTATTATCATGGTGTATTTTGGCTTTCAGATATCTGAATAAATAGCTTGGTTTTGTCTTCAAAGAAGAGAGTCTGTTATATCTTCCAATTCAGACCTGGAAATATGCCTGCATATTCATAGAAGCTGCTGTGGTTATTGCATTGGCAATATAGCTCCTTGGAGAAGCAACTGTCTTTTGTCTCTTTTTATATGCTCTGTGTTTAATATGATGGTTGTCATATTGTAGGTACTTAATGTTTATTGATTAATTATCTATAGCAATATCATCATCACCGGCATTACTCATTATTATCACTCATCTCCACATAGACTATTACACTCTTTGTCATCAATAGGGCCTCTACAGTTATTACAAGTTAAATACATATACAGATTCAGATATGTAATTAGAATATTACAGTATCCACATGTTAGGATTATATATATACTTTGCCCCCAAACACTTATTTCCATCATCTTCCCTTCTCCCCCCTTGTCCCAAAGAACTAAACTTAACAATGTTTCCCTTTGATTCTGAAATAAGATTTAGCTTTGTTCAGTGTCAAATCTGTCCTTACAGTCGGTGAGATGTAATCCATCTGAAAAAAGGGATTTCTTCCTTTAAAATCTTTTTTTTTAAGTATGCAAATGAAGAACTAGGAAGTGTTCATCAAAGACCTTCCTCAAACTTCACTAGCCTGCTGGTTGAGGTTAGAATTTGCACATTCTCCTTTGAGATGCCTGAAAGAAATATTACTTCTTATCTGATCATACCTTGGGGAGACAGGACTAGTGATCTCCAAATAAAAGGAATCTTGAAACCTTACATTTCAATTGGCCAAGTTTTTATGGTCCTTACAGTGGTCACTGAACAGACATAGTGGGCAAAAAAAGTGGTTTTCTCAGGGAGAACACAAAATGCCCAAACCTTCTTGACAACTAAATGGAGAGAATGGCTTAACCTCTCATGGCTTAGATGAGACCATTCTTAACAAGTCTTTTTTGTGAAAATACCACCACCTGTTATGTAGTACATTTTTGTTTATTATATCATTTCACAATAACCAAATGAGATAGGGTTAAGTATTTTTTCCTACAACATACATATAAGGAATTTTGTTGTTTTATTGTTGTTCAGTCATGTTCAGTTCTTTGTGACCTCATTTGGGGTTTTCTTGGCAAAGATATTGTACTGGTTTGCCATTTCCTTCTCTCTAGCTCATTTTTACAGATGAGGAAACTGAGACAAACAGGGTTAAGTAAAACTTGCTTAACAGATCATACAGCTAGTAAATGTCTGGGGCCAGATTTGAACTCAGAAAGATGAGAATTCCTGACTCCAAGCTGGGCACTCTATCTACTGTGCCACCTAGCTGCCATATGTAAGGAAACTGAGCCTCAAAGAAGAAAAACAAGTTATCCAAGTTTACACAGACTTAGTGACCATGCAAGAACTGAAGTTCAGGTCTGGCTATGGACCTGAACTGCTCAGAATACTTGAGTGGCTCCCTTATTGAAGCTCCAAAATATAATCTTCTATTTGGCATTTAGAGCCCTTTACAATCTAGCTCCAACCTCTTTCTAGACTAACACACTGTATTCTAGCCTAAGTGACCTTCTTACTATTTCCTGAATATAAACATTCCATCTCTTGCCTCCTTGCTTTGGACAGACTGACCTGTGTAAATGACATTTTTTTCTCTCTTCCCTTCTGACTCTTGGAATCCCTAACTTCCTTCAGTGCTAACCCAAGCCCCGTTTTTATGAGCCCCCTTTCCCTTCACCATTCAAGGTATTAGTCCTGCTCCCTCTTATCCTGAACTTACTTTGTATGAATTTTGTGTGTGTACATTGTATATTTCTTGTATCTCCCAGTAGACCATAAGCTTCAAGACATAAACTGTCTTTTTTTTAATCTTTGTAATCTAAAAAACTGTTTTTTTTAATCTTCGTATCCCCAGCATCTAGCATTGTGACTGGCACTTCTTAAGTAATTAGTGTTTATTGACCTTGAAAAGTTGAATTGAATTGACTATAAAATATGTCTGCTGACTCTCAAACTGAAACTCTTTCTACTGTACCAAAACATATGCCTTGGCTCCAAGGGACAATAATTAAAGAAGCATTTCTGACTAGCAACCCTCAGTTTCAGTCAGTCCAGTGATACTCAGTGTGGTTTTAAGCAATATGGTTTGATGGAAAGAGCCCAGGATTTAGAGATGGAGGCTTTGGGTTCAACATCCCACTTTGGTACTTATTACTATCTGTATTATCTTGGACAAGTCTCTTCCTCTCTATGCCTCAGATTCATCATATGTAAAATAAAGAGATTGTACTAAATCATCTCAGAGGGCCTTTCTAGGGTCCTAGTTCTTGTAGAAAACATGACAGTATATTCTATTTTCTACAGTATTTGGGGCAAAGGACGACTCATTCATCGGAAGAAATTTTCTGCACATTTCCCAGAAGGTTGAGCATTAACCTACAGGGAAACTCTATATTAGCATACTCAATGAGCATCACATAAAAACCTCCTGTGGGTGGCAGAAAGATAGATAGCAGAGACATGGAAGCAAAAAAAAAAAAGGATTTGAAAAAAAAAAAAGAAAGGGTTTGAGATCGTAGAACTCTGGGACCTTAGAGATCATCTGGTCCAACCCAGATTCATTTTATAGATGAGGAAACTGAGGTCCAAAGAGATTAAATTATTTTCCTGTGTTCACTGAGGTAGTAAGTGACAAGACCAGGATTATGATTCGATATCCTCTGATTCCAAAGCCAGCTCTCTTTCCATTTGAACTACATTGCCTCTCAAGGAAAAGCCATAGCAATAGAGGGTAAATTCCTTGAGGGGTTGTGCTTTTGTCTTTGTGCCCCTAGTACCTGGCAACATATCTGGTGTATTATAGGCTTTTAAATTTAGTGATGTGGAGAAAAAGCAGGCATAATGAATCTAATCATGGTATCCTGAATTCTAGTGTCTTATTTGGATCATGATCATGTTTTCAAGTGATAAGAAGTTTCAGTATTTGTTCATCACCTAGGAGTCAGTGCTGTCTAACTTGTTGCTATGAACTGAGCAGAGTGACTTTGGACTTTTTTTTTTAAGGCAATTGAGGTTAAGTGACTTGCCCAGGGTCACATAGATAGTAAGGGTCTGAGGTAGGATTTGAACTCAGGTCCTCTTGACTCCAGGACTATTGCTCTATTCACTGTGCCATCTAGCTGCCCCTTGGTTGGACTTTAGGCTGCAGAATTGCTAGCATGAATTTGTTATGTGCTCCCTGCTTCCCTCCTGTTATGTTGAGAATGCAGAAGGATCAGATATCAGCTTGCATAGTGCCACCCTGGAGGGTTTGGAGGGTAGAACCTTGTAGGTTTGAGTACAGGGATCATTTACTAACTGATTCAATTCCTTGCTGTTTACCTTCCTATTCTATTTTAATTAAATGCCTTTAGCTTTTGAATTTATGCATCATTTGGTATGGCCTAGTATAGAGATATACATTAGTAGGGACTTGAGTAATGGCATTGAATTGGTGAAACCCTTGTGTCACTAACAGAGGTATGCTACATTTTATTTTGCAAACTTATTTGCAGTCCCCACATCAGATTTCTTTGGCTGGTTTGTCGCAGTCATTGCACCTGTTTCTACTTATATTAGAAAAGCCATCAACCAGCCCAGAAGTATAAAGGCAGAAGATCTTCCTGTCCTGCCCTACCTTCTTTCCCTTTTTCCACGGGACTGAGCGAGTAGGAAATGGAGCTTATTCTCCCAGTGCCACCTGGTGGCTGGTTGCATTTTCTTAAACGCAAGGGAGTAAAATGTGTTGGGAGAGTGGGGAGGGGATGTCCACAGTTTTTTAGAGCTGGAAAAGTACCAAAGAGATCTTGTAGTTCAACTTACTCGTTTTTATAGAGGAAAAAGCAAGTTTGGAGAGGTTGTCAGATGTCCCGTGGCTACTTAGAAGTCGAGCCATCATCAAGGTAAATACGGTAACCGTGCACATAAAGACCGTTTGCACAGTGTGTTTATAGAACTCACTTTGGCTAGTGGATTTGTAATCCCCCTCCAAGTTATATTCTATCCTCTGCGTGTCTCCAGGGTTTGTATAACTCCAGTTTTTGGTGTGATGGAGTGGAAGGAGCCCAGTGCTTGGAGTCCAGAGGCTTAACTGGGCCTGGAGTACTTCATTCATTTCTCCAAGCTTCAATTGCTCTATCAGTAAAACAGGTGTAATGCTCCGGATGCTTCCTGCCTCACATGGTGGTTGTGAGGAAGGTGCTTTGTAAACCTCAAAGTATTATATCCACTGGAGTTGTTATTCTGAAAAACCTATTTTGTTCACTTTACAAATGGTCAGAGTGGTGCTGTGTCAGAAAGTGTCCACTAGTGCTGTCGCCACATAGAACACTTTGATTCCCATTACCTGTAGCTGGTGAGTCACCAGAACCATGGTCTTCCCCTTGAGTGCCTTCTTAATGCACTCTTCAAAAATTTGCTTCCCAACATGGGCATCCACCGCGGAGAGTGGGTCATCCAGCAGGTAGATCTCACGGTTGGCATACACAGCTCGTGCCAAGCTGATCCTCTGCTTCTGACCCCCAGAGAGGTTGAGGCCCCGTTCCCCAATCTGCAAAAGAGTAGAAAGGTCATGCCCTATTGGCCCTTGCATTTTCTGCTTGGAAGAAATAACCAGTCAGTAGAGGAGCTATTCTGATTTTTCAGCCTAGTACTTCACATTTATAGTGAAACAGAGTTGCTTATCTATCACAGAACTTTTTTGACACACACCCTCCCCCAGCCCACCCCTCCTCCAGCTTGATCAGAATAGCATGAATGTTAAACTGGAAGGGACTGAAACCAGATCCTGATTATATTCTATGTGGGAAACTCAAGGTGAAGAACAGTTTGCTAAGAGCATTTGAGCAGAGGACTGGTCATGGCAAGAGGATGTTCTTCCCTTCACGGAGTAGCAATAGTACCTGAACCTTTTTTTGGTAGAACCTAAATTGTGACAGCTGACCCAACAAGGCAGACTCTGCCTGATCAGCAAGGGAAAGCACCTGTGAATACATTTTTCCTAAGAGCCTGCTTGACTTCACCTTCCCATGGTGACCAAAGACCATACCTGTTGACATTCAGAGAAGTTTGATCTAACTCATTACCTTGCTCTTGGCCTTTGGTGTTTGGTTTGATCAGATCAATAAGAGGGAAAGTCCAGCGGAGGAACAATGACAAGAAGAAGCAAAAACTTCTACATGAGGATTCTGAGGAGAGCTTCAGCATTAGATTGTATCAGGAGGCTCAATGCTCAAGCATTCTTCAACTAGAATAGGACCCCACTAAGTCTAAAGGATCTTGGGGAAGAGGCCTGCATTTGTGGTTGCTGTTCTGTGTGAGGGCATGGCAATGCTCACCTCAGTCAGATCTCCATAAGGAAGATTTTTTAAGTCCTGTTGCAAGCCACAGACCTTGACTGCATGCTGGTACCTAAAGGGACAAAATGAAAAAGCAGGCCTTTTGAGAAAGACCCCTCAGCTGTGTGTTGTGAAGAAGCTTAGGCTCTGCCTTTGAAACCTTTATTTTGTTTTACTAAATTGACACTGCTCTTCAGGTTGGTTTATGGAGAGAAGTTAGGTACATAAGCCTTGTTCTAATCATCACCTCACCCTTATAAATCCCTGTGTGTCTCTCAGGAATGAAACTTTCAGTGACTGTAGGACTGACTCTAGCCTACAAGTCTACATTTCCCTCTTCCCACCACCAGCACCTCCACCTTCATTCTGCTACATTTTCTAATAATATTGCTGCCTTCTTTCCTAGATAGGTTTTGCCTTAATAGTGTGCTCTTAAAAGTGTAAACTTTGTTCCTATTTCATTAAATCACTTCCAGGAAAGGAATAGCAACACATCCTAATGGCAGTAGCATCAATTAATGTCAGGACTGATTAAGCACATACCTGCCACCTCTGATTTCAAGGGAGTTTAGGTTACTCAGCCTAAAGCAAAATTAGTGACTTCATTTTTCTGCAGTCAGTAAACATATGGGAAATTGTGCTAAGTCCTTAGCATATGCTACGTGACAGCAAAGATAAGAGTTCTGATTCAAATCAGCTTCTCATTGTGTGAACAGGGGTACTCTGAAGCAGTTTCTTCCAGTTTTCTAGAGTGGTTAGAAGAGACAGCAGTGTCTAGGTCTATTATAAATGCTGCAATGGGGCACTTAAAAAAAAACTCACTTTGCTATCATTCAATATGGCATCATATATCTAAACCCGTTTACTGGGTAATGCACTTTTACCTTTGACTGTCAAACTTTTCTCCAAATAATATGTTTTCTCTCATGTTTCCATGAAAGATCCACGCTTGCTGTGACACATAAGCCACTGTTCCATTTACTGCCACGGACCCATCCCATAATTGCATCTGAAATAAGAACATCACATAACATTGAGATATTCAAACTACTGGAAAGTCATATTCTGGATACCATTGTATCCTCTGTCAGCCAGCAGCATTCCATCGTCATTATGTGAACACTGCTAAGGTAGTAGAAAGTAGACAATTTCTTTTCCACACCATAAAGCCTACTGTAGTGCTTAGACACTATAATAATAACTGACATTCATATGGCACCTTATAGACATGCATATATACAGCTTCTATATGTACATACATGCACATATATATTCTGAATACTATTGTATCTTCTTAGTGTCAGTAGCCTTCCATAGTAGTTACATGAATACTACTAAGGTAGTTGCAGATAGACATAATTTCTTTGCTACAGTAAAGCTATGATTCCTAACCTGTAATAATAATAATTGACATTTTATGGCATTATACAGCCACATATATTTATACATACATGTGTCATTATATCATCACAATCCAGTGAGGTAGTTGTGGTGGCCATTATTCCATCTTGTAGATGAGGAAACTAAGTCACAAGAACGTGAAATGACTGGCCCTGAGGTTCCACAACTAGTAAGGAAGAGAGCTAGGTTTCAAACCCAGCTCTTCCGACTCCCATCCTTTATTCTTTCCACTACACTACAGTTTTTGTTCATTATAATAGTAATTTATATTCTCCATCATGATCATTTTAAACATGGGTCTTGGAGAGCTAGAATGGATTCAAGTGGTCATCTAGGGGAGGCTTCTACCTTCAGGTAGCTACAATGGCATAGTCCCTGTTTTAGAGCTCAGATAACCAAGGTCCAGAGAAGTTGTCCCTAACCCAAAGTCACATAGTAAGTGATGGAGGAGACAACTAGATTTCAAGTCACTGGTTTTTACCACTCCATCCCATTTCAGTCAAGTCACTTAACTTCTCCAGTTTCCTCCTCTGTAAAATTCAAGCTTATTCCACCTATAAATCCAATGATCCTAATCAGATTAAATCTAATAAAAGCATTAAGTACCTGTTTTCTCTCTCTCAATCCTCATTTTTGATGTCTGCATTAAATGGCATTGTCAGTCATTCTCTTCTTCTTAATACTTACTTCTCTCCAGGTTTGGGGGACTCTGCTTTCTCCTGGTTTGCCTCCTACCACTCTGACTGCTACTTCTTAGATTCCTTTTCTTGATCTTCAGCCAGGTTTTGCCTGCTAACTGTGGGCAATTCCACAAGGCTCTTTTCTAGGTCTTTTTTTCTTCTTCCTCTGTACTGTTGCACTCAGTGACCTCATCAATAGAATCCCATAGATTCAATTATCAGCTCTATGATGATGATTCTCAAATCTGTTTATCCAGCCCTAATCTCTCTGTTGACCTCTAGTCTCACACCTCCAACTGTATAGTAGACATCTCAAATTAGATTTTCTGTAATCACCTTAAACTCAACATGTCTACAACTGAATTTATTATCTTTCCTCCCAAAACCTCTTTCTAAATCCCTCTTGATTCTAGTGTCTTCTCTCTGTTGATTATTTCCTGTTTATCCTGCATGTAGCTTATTTATACATAGCTGTTTGCATATTATCTTTCCCATACATTAGATTGTGAACTCCTTGAGAGCAAGAATTATCCTTTGCCTTTCTTTATATCTCTAGCTCTTAGTATAGTACTTGACACATATTGCTGTTACTCAGTTGTTTCAGTCATACCCTACTTTTTGTGACTCCATTTGGGGTTTTCTTGGCAAAGATACTAGAATGGTTTGCCATTTCCTTCTCTAGCTCAATTTACAGATAAAGAAACTGAGGCAAACAGGGTTAAGTAACTTGCCCAATTAGTTCTAATCATCAGTCCTTACTTGACTGTAAACTCCATGAGGGCAGAGACCATGTCTTAGCCAAACTTAATACGAAATTAGTAAGTTTCTGAGTCTGGATTTGAATTTGGGAAGATGAGTCTTCCTGATTCTAGGCCCAGTACTGTACCCATTGTGCCAGCTAGCTACTGTTACATGGCACATAGTAGGCACTTAATAAATATTAACTGACTAATTGACTTTATCTAAGGCACTATGAACCTTGAGGAGCTCGTGTTCTACTGTGAAAAATCATAGTAAACATGTGTACACAGATAAGCTAATACAATGCAGTTTGAAGAGGGAGAAGGCACTGACAAGGGGGGCGACCAAGAGAGGCTTCACATAGCAGAAGGGCTAGTTCTAAGACGCAGAGAGAGTTAGGGATTCTAAGATCCCATGAATATCCTCAAGAACTGCGAAGGTTTTAATGAACAGTCTCTTATTTGCAGTTCCATCTTGAAGGGGTCAGTCATCATCTCAGTTTTGCCTCTTAGAATGTGTGACACCATGTCCCACATCAGATAAAGGAAAGGAAAGCATGAGAAATTACCATAGAGCAAGAGAGGAATATTTCCATAGAAGGACTCTGCCTGGTCTGGACTTGCCAAGCAAAATATACCTTATTTGTAGGAAGAAATAGATCGTCTAGGGGTTATTTGAATGCATTGTTTTAGGCAAATGGTATTTTTTTAAGCATTTTTCTTACCTGTCCCAGGATGGCTGATATGAGGGAACTCTTTCCACTTCCAACATTGCCACAAATTCCCAAGACCTTTCCCTGCCAAAACAACAGAGGTTAGACACAGTGGTGCTGCCAGGACCCCCTGCCCTTGCAGTCCATTCACAGTGCCTTTGCTCTAAGCTGCAAAGAGGAGAGTAAGGGAAATGTTACTCTGAGAAAACCTGTCTTCAGCCTCAAAGGTTGAAACCCTAATATGTATAGGGATGCAGACATGTAAGTCTTAATTAAATCCTTTTCACTGTGCAGCATAGTGGAGCAGCCCAGAGGGTTTCTTGTAATAATGTAGGAGCATTGGTGTGAAGCACTATGCTTGTGCTGGGCCTAGAGACACAACCCCGCCTTGCTGCAAAAAGGGAAAAGATAATGAAAATGAAGAGGCTATGCAACAAAGAGGGAGAAGAGGAAGCATATTAGTGTGTGGCAAGGTGGTTTTAAGAGGCTGTTTTCATAAGTTATCGCCCATATTACAACTGTAGTAACTCTGTGAAATCATCAAACAGCCTTCTATTCCTTACAAACTACATTTACAGGTTTCTTCAAAATGGAAGAGACCTAAAAAGTTGAGCTTTTGTCTTTATAGCTAATTAGATAATCAGTGACAAAGGGAGATGAATTGGCCGTGTTTATCATTGGCACATTAAAGGATAATATTGAAGATGAAAGTGATTTTGCTTTCCAGACATTTAGGTCATCTAAAGAAGACACAATTCAGATTAGACAGAAGGATATGGGGAGGGTATGGGAGATTTCATTAGACTATTCAGCCAGAGAATTTTTTAAGGTGAACATTTACTGAATGTTCACTTACAAAGATATTTATTCATCAAATTAAAGAAATTAGAAATTAAATGATCAAATTAATATACAATTAACATATAAACTTAACTCAAAAAAAGTCAACATTGCAGTTGATTCCTTTTAATCACATCCTTACCCTTACTCTAAAATATAGGATAACCTTCTTCAGTCTTATATTCTTGCCTTAAAAATGTCTATTTTTCACTGTATCCTGCTCCCTTAGCCCTGCAGTTTAGCCATGAAGAGGGTGGTAGAATTTAAGGACTGATGATTGGAAGCATCTTTTTTAAAGTAATATTTAACTTTTTAAAAAATTTTTCTTTTTGAAATTTTCACTTTTGTGCCTTCCTTGATCATTACCAACTAGAGCAACAGGACCTCAAGAGTATGGTTTGAGTCATAAAACAAAGTGGTCAGAGAAGTCAAATGGGTAAAAATGTCATTAACTGATTGTTTTCCCCAGCCCTGTCGTACCCAGGCATTAGTGAGGCCTGCTGGAGACAAGAAGAGGGACAGACAACCAACCCACCTAACAGGTACTGGGCTCCACCAAGCACAGGTACCACCTGAGCATGCAAGGTAGCTGCACAAAGAGAACCCTCATGTTTGAGGGTTAAAGAGAAGCCAGAGCCTCATGGGAATGGCAGAATGGAAGTGAGTAGGAAGCAGAACAAGTTAGTAGCAAGGGCAACCAAAATAACTGGAGTTTCCAGAGACTAGAAAAGTTACCTCCATCCAGCTTTGAGCTCTGGATCCTGGGCAGCCTCCTCTTGGCATAACCCACATACAGGCCTATATAGGGAGATGATTTTTTTTTGTCAGTATTTGATCTGCACTTTGTCTGCATAATGTGCCCTTGATCAACCAACACAATAAATGATAACTTTAAAATTAAAGAACAAAAGAGAAAAAATGGAGAGGGAAAAATATAATTTTGTTTTTAAAAAAATTAAAATGTGATAGTGTTGACCTCTAAGGCAAATCTCAAGAATATATGGGAGCAAAGGTACAGTATGCTGAGGGGGATCATAGAAACAGCAAAGCTTCACACAGCAACATTCAGCCTTTGAGGACGGTGCACAGTTCTACTGAGCAGTGTGTGGCAGACCTACTCTTGACTTGCTCTAAGAATATATACTTTTTTGTACTCCTAATAGAACTCCACGTTGTATAATCAATAAAAAACATCCTTCCTCTTTGAGCTTACTCATCCTGGAAAAAGTCAAGTTGAGATGATGGGAAGATTAATATGCTTTATAGAGAATGTTGCCTCTCCACCCACCCCACCCCCACCTTTGCAATAAAAGATGTAGCTTATTTTAATTTAGCAATTCTGAAGGGAAGAATAGTTACTGGACACCGATTCTACCATATCAGCATGCTTCATTTTTCAAAGAATTTAGAAAACTGAACCATCTGTGTCTTTCCAATCCTGGCTGCATACATGCGTGTGTGCATCCCTCTCTCCCCCTCCCTTCACAGGTACTTTTCTGCATTGATCAAAGGCATCTGCTCTCTTCCAGTAGAGGTAAGCATATCCCTCTAATTTGCACATGTATGAATTAAAGTAAGTCAGGCCATGTTCTGAGCTAAGTGAAAAATGTCACCCCCTTTCTCCAAAATTCTATGACTTCGAGGTCTCATTTCTATATAAAGGCCCTTAAGAAGTTCATGTGAAGATGGACATTGGGATCTCGAGAGAAAGGCTTGGGAGAGATAGCCTGGGATTGAAAATCTACCTTTTTCACAGTCAAACTTATTTTTTGCAGAACTGGGCTCGTCTTCTCTTTTTCCTCATCTGGCACAACAAGCCCCCGGAATTTCAGACTCAAATCTCTGGAAGTCTCCAGGTCTGGTTTTGAGTTAAAGATCTTCTTACTATTTTCTTTCCCTGGGATAATTATCCTGCTAGGTTCTTGTTCCCATGACAAAGTGGCATTTTTTAGTACCAAGACAGTATCTGCATCTTCTGGTTGGGTGATATAAGTCGGGGGGCTTTTGTTTACAAGGATTTTCTAAAATTAAAGAGACAGATTTGATTTTTGAGACACTATCTACCTGAAAGAAACATCATAGCATTTTACATGATTGAAAAATATAAATTGCAGTTTTGACTGTGCAATCTAGATAACTTTAGGCTATTCAGAAGGTATGACAAAATTATGACAACTTGGTTTGTTAGCCTTACCTACTCAATGAATCATTTCCTCTTTGGTTTTTTAGCATATAACATGTCACATACAGTAGAGGTTGCTGTAAACTGCATTCCCACACACATTTGTGAGGCCAAGACTACCCTTCATTGTCTGTGATGGGACTTCTCAATGGTTAGATTGCTATTTTAATCAAATCAGGGCACTCTAACACCACCCAGCTATTTCCCAAAAGTTTACTGCTACTGTTCACTAGGGCTTGGGTAGGAGGAAAGGGGGATAAAGTTAGAGAGTTTGAATACTTTGGTAGAAATCCATTCTTCTTACTGGAAACTTTATTAAAAGCCTACTGTATGCAGGACACTGCTGAACACTGGGGCAGGTATTAAGTTTGACTAAGACATGGTCCCTGCCCTCATGGAGTTTATAGTCAAGTAAAGAGATAAAATAAAATCACAAAAAAAAACTATGAAACAAGTAATACATAAGTGCACTAGAAAAGTACAAAACAAAATGGTATGTTAGATGAAAGGGGAAATGTTATTACTTTGTAAGGTAACATGTTTTCTTCATGAAAGAGGTAGCATTTTAGTTAGGCATTGAAAGATAAGTAGGAATTTGATAGTGTTTTGCACATAGTAGGTAGTTAATATTTATTGAAATGAAAATAAAAATGAAACATGGGAAGAGAGGAAAGGAAGATTCTACATTTAGGTGACAGTATAAGAAAAGATATGGGCATAAGAGAGTTGGACTTTTTCTAGCAGCAGAGAGTAAGCCATTGGTGGATGATATAAGGATAGTACTAGAAAGGTAGTGTGGTATCAGATTGGATAGAGCCTTGAATGCTAAGCTAAGAAAAGCCATTTGAGATTTCAGAGCAGAGGAGATATCTTCCTAAGAAAGATCTTGGGATTGTAGATTTAGAACTAAAGGGACATTGGAGGTCATTGAGTCTAACCCTTCACTTTACAAATGAGGGACTTTTAGTCCAGACAAATGATGTTACTTACCAAGGTTGAAAAGGTATTAAATGATGTGAGTTCAATGATCATATTTATGCAGATGATCCTAGATCTCTTAATTCCACCTTGTGTTTCTCCTACACTACAATCCTGCATTACCAATTGTCTTTTGGACCTCTCAAATGTATATCTCCTCAGTGTTTAACACAGTTCCTGGTACCCAGTAAGTGCTTAATAAATGACTGTTGACTGGGTTATTAAATGACAAAGCCAGAATTTGAACTTGTGTCCTCTGATACTAAACCCACACCTCTTTCCATCTCACCACCTCTGCCACCTTGTGCCTCTGGCAATGGTGGGAAGGATAGACTGGAGGGAAGAGAAAGGAGAAAGAAAAAAGTTTGAAGCACATGTCCTCCTGATGAAAGTTTAAGGGAATCATCTCCATGTACAAAGGACATTTTTACCTTTTACTAGAGACCACAGCACAGGTAAAACTAATGCTGTACCTTTATCTATCTATCTATCTATCTATATATATATATATATATATATATATATATATATATACATATATTCATCCAGTTCTAGAGTGAGACCTTTGCACAATGACCACCCACCAGAAGACCCAATCCATCCCTCAACTACATGAGAATATTCTCTGGGCCTAGAACCCTTCCCAGAAATGGAAACTCCCCTCCCTACTCACCCAGAGACAGTTATACCTTCAATCTCATTAGAGAAACATTTGCTTCTGCCACTGCTTTGACTGAGAAAGGCAAGATTGCAATTGAAAACTTCATTACATTAAACATGGAAATCACACTAAATGCCTGCAGGACAAAAGAAAAGTATGAAGGTTTGGGATGGGCCATTATCTTGTGTCTGAAGCCATTCATTCCTGGGGGTTACAATTTATTGAGATGAGAAACACTGAATCAGAGTCTGAAGCCTCTAGGAAAAGCTTTCCCCCTCTCCCACTCCTCTTTGGCTTAGAGACAAGGTGTTGGCAAGTTTGAATTTGGCATCTAACTAACAAGCACATTTAATAATTCCTATTCTTATGAGGTTTTAAGGTCCCCACAAACTTGTGAGATGAAGACATTCTGCTGACTTCAAGGAAGCACATTTAATTGAGAGAGGCCAGACCAAAGGAGGATGACTAGACCTCACAACAGACTGCACTTTTCAGTTGAGTGCACTCCCATTTGATCTTATAGGATCAGATCTAGAACTAGAAGACCATCAGGTTCAGCCCCCTAATTTTACAGATGGGGAAACTGAGGCCCTCCCAAAAAGATGAAGTAATTAGTCCAAGGTCACACGGGTAGATCAGAGTTCGGATTTGAATACAGATCTTTTTCCGTTGTACCCCCCCCACCCTCCCATCATCATTAATTCAACTGCCTTTGTAGATTTTTCACAAACTAGCCTCATCCAGTTCCTCAAAGTGGGATTTCTTTGGGAATTTTCATCTCCATATTTCATATTCAGTGTATCTGTTAAGTACAGGGGCTGGGGCTGTTGCTGACCCTGGGCCTGCTTTCATTTCTGAATAGGAGCATGTCAGTGACTTACTCTAGAGTGAGCCAGCCTTACCCGCTAGACCTCAGTTTGTACATCAGGACCTGGCTTTGGAAATATTCCCACCAGGAATGTGGTTCCTATTCTAACTGCCCCCCATATGGTAGCTTCTTCAGCATGTCATGTCATGAAGAAAACCTGGCCCTTACCAGGTTCTAGCTTCAGCACAAAAAAATGCCTCACTCTCCCTTTCCATCTTAAGTGACACATCGTTTCATCCCCAATAAACAGCACCTGTGTTTTTGCTGAGACTGGAGTCAGACTTAGCAATCTGTAATTGATGGCTTCTCCCCAACCACCCACTTAAAAAGCTGACATCACATCTGCTTTCTTTGAATCCTAAGGGATTCCTGACTGCTGTTTGGCATATCATTGAATTGCCAGGTTTCAGCTAATTCTTCCATAAGAATGGTGGGAACTCTCATCTCCTCCCTCCCAGTAATTCTCTCTCCCCCTCCACACACACACACACCCAGAATGCTCCCATTTCACTGAAATTTCTCCCATTTCTCTTCAGCTAATTTAATAGTAGGTGTGCAGTGGTTATCTAGTCAAAAGTTCCTTCCAGGCCTGACACAAAGCTAAGGCCTTTACAGGACACTGTGCAGGGAAGGAGAGAGGTGACTATGCCAGGAACTCAAAAATTAATTAAATACTACTACAGAGAATTTTTTGGTGATTCTGGTTTTGCTCTGGGTCAATGGTTTCAGAAAAAATATATAGACTCAATTCTGATTTCATTGGTTGAATAGTTTTTGGAGCTGGAGGACATTTTAGAGATTGTTTAGTCCAACCCCTTAATTTTACAGATGATGAAACAGGTTCAGTTAGGACAAGAAATTTGCATGAGGTCACCCAGTAAGCAACGGGGTCACAATTTAAACCAGATCTTCAAAATATAGAGTTCTGAATTGGTACACTTTGTTTTTTGGGGGAGGAAAAATAAAACAATGGGTGAAAAATTAGGTTTGTGTCCCAGTTAAGTAAAAAAAAATAGCATCAGGGTTGGGTCTTTAGCAAATTAGTACAATTTGTTCCAGTTTGTGGTTCAGTTCAAACCCCTGGAGTGTTCAAGAGTAAACTATGCGTGAGATGACACATACAGACATGCTCTCAAAAAAGTAAAAGGTCCTGTGTTCTATTATACCAGACAAATGCAAGGTGTCCTCCTTACCAACAACTCCAGATTCCCCTGGGACAGAGAGTTCTGACTTTTCAAAACATCTCCCCATCACATTCAGCTTCCTTAGTCCTGATTCTACTGCCTATTTCCCATGTAGGTTATTTTTTTTCATTGACTTTCCTGAAACTATTCTCCTCTGGTCTTGCCTTGCTTTCTTCTCTGCCTTCATCTCCTACATACATTCTGAGTTCCCTCTTGATCTGATACCTTAGGAAACATTCTAAGTTGCCAGGGCCAAAATCTCCCCTGTCCTCCAAAGAAATTTTGACTTTCCCTTGTGTTCAAAGAAGTGTTCAATTCAACAGTTATTAAACTCTTGCTTAGTATGTGTTAGGTGCTGGAAACCCTAGCCCCTTTCAGTTCCAACTCCCCCCTTTCCCCCTATTCTTATACTGCCCTTTTGATGGGACTTCTTTTTCCATGCTTTTCCTTCTGTACTGACTTGTCCTTTAAATAGATAATTTCTCGTTTTCTGTTTTTTCGAGGCTCCTGCAGCTGTGGGACTTTCCTTTACCTTTGACTCTGACCCCTGCCACAGATGCTTCTTTTTGAAAGAGAGGAGCAAATGTCAGATTGAACCATGTGAAGGTGAAGGCCTCCACCAGTTGGGCCCTGTGCCATGGTACAGAAACACTGGGGAATGGCTACCCTCCAAGATACCCCAGGCTTCTCTGGGTGGCATGAAGGGGATACATTAAACAGATAGAAAAAGGAGACAAAGAGGCTTGTCTTACAACAGGCGCTGTGAGCTTTCTTTCTAAAAGAACATGGAAAGTGAAAGTCAGGACAATGGCCATCGTGGACGCAACAGGTGCAAGAGCTGAGTTTCCACTTTGTATAAACCCTGCCCTTTCCAGCAATTTCTTTTCCTTCTTCCTTATGCCTATGAAAGAAAAAGATAGTTCAAAATAGTTTGATATTGAATGCACAGTACTGATGCTGGGCAAGTCACCTCTTGATTTGGGACCTCAGTTTCCCCAACTGTAAATTAAGGAGGCCTATCCCAGATTGTCCTACCTAGCTTCTGTCATCCTGTATCCTGGGCGTCTATAAAAAGCTACAAACTTTTCTTTTTTTTTTTTTTTAAAGCAATTGGGGTTAAGTAACTTCCTCAAGGTTACATGGCTAGTCATTATTTATGCGTGGGTGCTCATTTTCTGAGGCCGGATCTGATCTCGGGTCATCCCAACTCCGAGGCCGGCGGCGCTCTTACTCACTGCGCCACCTAGCCGCCCCTTTAGGGCAATTGGGGTTAAGTAACTTGCCCAAGGTCACACGGCTAGGTTTTTGTTTGTGTGGATTAAGTGTCGGAGGCCGGCTCCGAACTCAGGTCCTTCTGACTCCAGGGCCGGCGCTCTATTCACTGCGCTACCTAGCTGCCCCTACAAACTTTTCTTGCTAGAAAGCAAGAAAGTAGGGCAGCTAGGTGGCGCAGTGAGTAGAGCGTCGGCCCTGGAGTCAGAAGGACCTGAGTTCGGAGCCGGCCTCGGATACTTAACACACACAAACAAAAACCTAGCCCTGTGACCTTGGGCCAGTTACTTAACCCCAATCGCCCTCCAAAAAGAAAAAAAATAAATAAATAAAGCAGGAAAGTCTCCTCTTTTCCAAAGCTGAGGATATGGATGTGACATTTGTGATGACCATGGAACTAGGACATCGTGAGGGTGTTGAGGCTCTAGTTCATAGCACTGCCTTTGGCACACTTGGAATTCATTTTCTAAATCTGGCCTCACATAGGATAATACAATATTTTCAGTACCAGTTAATTGCTGGTGCAACAAAAGTATAATTGTAGAACCAGAGAGTCAATTGTAAATGGTGGTTCAGATCATTAACTGGGCAACCACCTGATTCCATGAGAGCAATTATGTAAATGTCCCTGCAATTAAATTTACATTTAGATTCTATTTAAATAATTTTTAAATTGTCTTTTTTTAAGGAAAAAAAAGAATATATCTTTTGAGTCCCAGTTTTTCCAACTAAAGAAGAACACGTCATTCTACCATCCAAGTACTCTCTGACTATGACAGATGAAGAGAGAAGAACATACACATATATTGTCTAATTCCAATAAATAGCTTTAGGCAGCTCTCTTCCAAAGTGCAGTATTCTAGTGAAATGTTTTACTTAAAAACAATCCAACTTTCCTCCACCACCCCACCTGGACCTTTCAGCAGCATTACTGTAATGTTCCCCAGTAAATATTAAACCATATATTATGAACCCACAGAGACTTTGGAGGTACAAGAACAGATTCCTGGGTCTATTATCTAATAAACATGTTTATTCTCAAATCCTTAGAAGAAACCCTTTAGAGGCTACTGGAATTCGTTTTTAGAACCTTCTTTGATTAGCACATTCTACGAAGTAAGTGATTTTATAAAGGGAGTCCATGATTATTCTACCTCGGATGTTGGTTGTAAAGCATTTTTCCCAGGCATACATTTTAATAAGCTTGATGCAGGTCAAAAACTCATTCATTATCTGGACACGATTGTCTGTCATAGTAAGGGCAGATCTTCGAAAGGCTGAATTGAGTTTAGCCATAAACATCTGAAATCAAGGAGCAAATTATTACCTTCACAGAGGATCACTGCATTGCAACTGGGCTAAAACCAAAGATTCAAAAAAAACCCCAAAAAAACAAGTAAGGCCTTCAGCCTGGTAAATGACTTCAGTTAGTTTAAAAATTGAGACTGCAGAATTGAGGCTCCAAAGAGGCAGAGGGAATATAATATCATCATCATCATCATCATTGTTAAATGGCTAACACTCATTACTCAGAAAACAGCTGGAGCATTTTCTTCCATTCTGATTCAGACTTTATTATCTGTTACTTTGCCCTTTCATTTGCGCCTTTGGATTCTTGTCACTACATGCCCTTCATAACCCTGATTCTTTTTTGGCCTCAGAAAATTGTATTGGTTTGTTGTTACTATTGTTGTTTTAATGCATGTATCTCAATCGTGTTCTGCCCCATCTCTGGTCTCTCTCATTAGACTGTGAGGTCCTTGAGAACAAGACTATCTTTTGTTTTTCTTTGTGTTCCTAGGGCTTAAGCCAGTGCCTGGCACATAGTAGGCACATCATAAATGCTTGTTGACTGACTCTGCCAGATGGGTAAATCTTAGATATGCCCTTAAAAACCGCAAAAAAAATAATAAAAATAAATTAAAAAAAGAACCACAAATGGTAGGAAATTCTTCCTCTGCTCCCTCTTGGATTTCTTGTTCAAACTTAAATCATACTCCAGTCAGTGGAGCATATTTACCTTTACAGGGGAAGGTTCTCAGGTAAAGACTGTGACACTCATTGTCAGAGCCAATCCTCTATATCATCAGAATAAAAACTCATATTTTTATAGCATTGAGGTTGAATTTGAACCCATGTATCTTGATTCTAAATCTCACACTCTATCCACAAGGCCAGGTTGCTGCATACCATAGAAGAGAAAGGGGGCTGTCTACCTGCTGTGATCAGAGAGGCTCCAATTAGGCCTGTACTCAAAGGGTGACTTGCCAGGGTTTGTGCTCTGCTGATATAGATTTAAAGAAGGCAGGGTCACCCACACCTCAGAGTGAGGCATTGGTGAAGAATGTTAATGAAGCAAAGGGCCTTTCTAGCTCTCATAGTTGTGTGAATCTGTGAGGAGGGGAAAGACATTATTATTAGTTCCTTAACTCAATACATCAGATTAGCTAGCAAAGAGAAAGGCCAGTAGAAATGGAGAGAGATTAGCTTATGGAGGGGCAAACAGGAAGGACAGTTGACCGGGGACAGCAGGTAAGGGTTGAGAGCCTATCTGGTTACAACATGAAGTCTCTGGGCATCAGGATGGCTAGCAGGAAGATAAGGAAGGAGCTGGGAAGAAAACTCAGCTGGCATACCGGGCTACTGTTATCACTGGTACATGTTCTTTAGGGGCTTTAATGTCTAGAGTTTTATTTTTTTTTAATTGAATTGCACTTAGTAGATTGATACATGGTTCAGTCACTGGAATCAGTGTAGGTCATTCCGTTTCAGAAGATTGTAACTCCCTACAGCTTAGGAGGCAGTCTTTGTTAGTTGGAGAGGGTCCATCCACAAGTTCATTGCTCTGTGACCAATATGTTGGAAAGCTTCTCTAAACTTATAAAACTGATCCTGGGAGAGTAGCTGTGCAGGCCTATACACAAAGCTTTCTCAGCTTGGGTAGGACCTAGCAGAATTCACATTCTGCTGTTAAGAGCCTTAAAGAACCTAGAGTCAAGAATCTCCATAGCATGATGTCATGCTAGGAGGAAGATGCCAGGAAAGGTCCAGATGGCAGTAGCCTCTTAGAATTTCCTTCCTAATCAAAGACAGTAGGTGTAGGAAGTTTCAGGGGCAGGCTCTTTAAATCTTGGTCATTTTCGGTTCTGAAGTGGCCTCATGGCTGCCCAGAGAAATATGCATCATCACTCTACCAAATTAGATGTGTTTCTTATGCAACGTGTGGTAAGGAAACTCACATATTTGCTGGACAAGAGATTTAAATGTCCAGATGTATTTGGATGGTTTGCTTCAAATCAGCAAGTAAATCAGAGATCCTACCTGAATAGGGATGAATATTATATATACAGATGTCCCAATGAGAGCTGTAGGCCCCAGAATGAAATAAGCATACACTGAGCACACTGCCATCAGGACAGGAATTGTAGCTGGCAGTGGACAAAATAAGGCAGCTTCAAACAAGGAATGGCCATCACTTGATAGTATGTTGATGACCTGAGAAGAAAATATACATGTTCAAATAACAAAAGGGTTAATTTTTTTCAGAAACAAAACATTTCCTCAGCTCAGTTGTTCTTTTTTTCCCCAGAATTGCCATGAGTTCTTGGGAAACTGGAAAGATTCCCAGTGCTAGAAATAAAATTAATGACCGACACTCAGAGGCCTAGATAGCAGGATACAGAAACTCACCGACAAGGGTTGAGCCAGAAGCATTAGACAATTATAAAAAATAAAGATAGCCATGCAAGAAGACCAGATACAACCACTGGCCATGCAAGCCCATGAATGGAAAAGTAAACCCAGAGAGTGGGGCTTGGGGTGCCCAGAGACCAATAGACAATGCTTCTTCATTGCTACTTCTAGGTTCTCCCTCTAGCATCATCAGGAACAACCTTTCCTCCTTTGGGGTTCATGCTGTTCGTATTTATCACATAATTCGGATCCTGGTGGTCATTATCTTTTAACCCCCAGGACATTCACCTTCTTTTTTCAGTGAGTTCAGTGCCTGGTTCACAGTGTTTGCCTCCACCTCAATTCCTGCCCTCATAGGGGACTTTGACATATGCATTAATACTCCCTCAAATATTCTAAATTCTTCATTCCTGAGTTTCCATGGCCTAATCCTCCTCTCCATTTCACTTACATATAGAGGTGTCTTACCCACAACTCTTCCACTTTCGTGCTCACAGACTCTGAAATTCCTTTATTTGATATTAATATTTTATCATACTATCTTTCTCTATGTCTTTTGACCCCTAACCTTGTTATTCATTCTGAGAGAGGTCTGTTTTCTTCACCTCTGTTCTTTTCCAGGACACCTCCCTTTCATAGCTCTACTGTCCTCTTTTCCCTTAGTGAAAACACTGTCCTGTTCTCTCATGTCCCTTACCCCCTTCTGCTGTCACTCATCATGCCTTGCTAAACCTAGATTACTCCTACCATCCACACCCCCTTTGTACTTGCCCAGATGCTGCTGAACAGAGCTAGAGGAAATCACAAAACTATGCCAACTGGGTCCACTACAAATGGATGTTAACTTTTCTCAACTGAACACAAACTACAGCAAGGCAATTGTTCTTTTCTATCCCACTTTCCATAGTGGCTGTTTCAAACCCTCTTGTATCATCTGAAACCTCCTAAATTACTGTCACACACACACACACACACACACACACACACACACACACACACACTCTATGCTAGAGACTGCCTCAATATGTTTTAATGGAAGCTGTTTGTTGTGAGGAACCTCCCCCCTTTATCCTTTCCTCATCTCACATATCAGATATTATCTCTTCCTTCTCTATGGTCTCTACTGAAGAAGTGGTCCTTCTTGACAAAGCAAACCTCTTTACAATACACCCTTGATCTCATTCTCTCCTGATTTTTTTCCAGCAGATTGCCCTAATTTAATATCCACACTCTGATCCTCATCATCCTCTATCTACTGGCTTCTTCACTTTGTTTACAAACATACCCATGCCTCCTCCATCCTTAAAAAAATACAAAAAACAACACTCTTTTGATGTTACCATCCTCATTAGTTATTTTCACATTATTTCATTCCTATTGTATGTAAATTCTTTGAGAAAGCTCTCATTTGGTTCCTCGACTTCTTCTCCTTACTCTGTCTTCTAACACCCTCCGTGATGTGGTTCCCAGCCTCCTCATTCAATTGAAACTGCATTCTCCATGGTCACCAGTGATCCCTTAATTGCCAAAACTAATGGCCTTTTCTCAATCCTCATCCTTCACCTCTTTGCAGCATTAGACATTGTTACCTTCTCCTCCTGGATACTCTGTCTTCTCTGGCTTTTCTTGAAATTTGTTGCTCCTAATTTTCCTTCTATTTTCCTGTTTCTTCATTAATGCCCCACTCACTAATTGTTAGTGTTCCCCAAGGCTCTGTCCTAGACTGCCTTCTCTTTCACTCTCTACTCTCTCTCTTGGTGATCTCATCAGCTTGCTTGAGATTTATTATATTTTCTATGCAGTTGTTTCCTAGGTTTGTGTTTACTGACCTCTTTTTTTTTACTACCAAACTATAGCCACAAATCACAAACTGTCTTTTGGACATCTCAAGCTTCCTGCATATATAAGCATCTCAAATGCAACACATCCAATACGAACTCACCTTTCTTTCAAAACTTGCCCCTTTTCTTAAACTCGCCCCTTTTCTTAAACTCCCTGTTGCTATGAAGGACTCTACCAGTCTCTGAGGTTTTACTACCTCCCTAACTCCTCACTTCCTTATCCCACATAACCAGCTTATTGCCAAATTTTGTCATTTCTACTTTCACAGCATCTTTCATGTATGTCGCATCTCCCTTAGGCTTTTATCACCTTTCACCTGGATTATTTTGTAGCCTTCTGACTGATCTCCCTGCCTCAAACATCTCCCCCACACAATCCATCCCAACACTCAGGTGCCAAAGTGATTTTGCTAAAGTGATGGTCTATGTCACACACCCTCTCCCCTTCTACTCTGTAAATTCCAGCGACTCCCTTTTACCTCCGGGATCAAATATAAAGAGATAAAGAGAGATGTTGTGAAGGTAGACTTGACAAGACTTGGTAATTGACTGAATTTGTAGGGTGAGAAGTTGAGGATGATACCAGGCCTTGGAGAGGCTGAGAGGATAGGATGATGATGCCCTAGAGAGTAATAGGTTAAGTCAAAAGAGGGGGACAATTTGAGTAGAAAGATAATGAGATCTATTTTGGGCATGTTGCATTTGAGATGTTGATGGGCTATCCAGTCCAAGAAGTCCAAGAGGCATGGTGTGAGTTTGCCTCAGTAGAGAAACTAGAACTGAATATATAGATCTGGGGATCTTCTGAGTAGAGATGATAATTGGACCAATGGGAACTGATTAGATCACCAAATGAGATAATAGAGTGAGCAGGGAGGGGGGCTCTGGACAGAGCTACAGAGTTCCACCTTTAACCTAGCCATGATTTTTAAGCCCTCCACCCTTTCCTCTATATAGAGCACTACCAGATAGAGATGCTGACAAATGGATATAGAAAACCCACTTGTCAGATTTATTCTTCTAATACAAGACTGGTTGCTTACCTCACCAACAGAGATGTGTGTCAGAGTCTTGAATGACACCAGGTTTTCAAAAGCTACAGTTGAGGTCGCAACTTTCAGCCGGATGGCGGTTCGATAATTTATAGCCCAGGCTAGTGCCCAGAATAAAACCTTAGTAAACTCGGTGAAAAAAAGGGCCACACACAAGGCAATGCCAACGAAGACATTCTTGGAGGTGCTTTCTGTGTACTGGAGGATTTGGTGAATGAGAACAGTCTGCAAAACAGCACAGTGATAAAAGCCTTGGGCTCCCCAGGGCAGTAGTCTGAGTACTAGACATCAGCGACAGGGTATATGCTTATATGGTATTTTCCTTTCCACAGAAATAGAGACTTTTCCACATTAGAGAGAATAAACAGATAGGTGCCAAAGAATAATAGTAAGCCATTCAGAGGGGAATCTAGAGTTTATTGTTGATATTTGACCTAAAATCAATGAGCCCTCTCACAGTCAGGGTAGAGCATCCTCAGAAGTGAGGTTTGTCATCCATACTTCCAGCCTACCTGTTCCAGACATTTTCCCTCAACCCAGAGCTACTCTCTTGCTCCCTTCCATTTCCCTGTTATTCTCAAACTCTCTAGCCATCTCTTTCCTATTCAAACTGGCTTTTCAAAAAAACAAACAACAACAAAAAACCCCTAATTATCTCACTCACTCTGGGATATAAGTAACAGATTAGAGCTCAAAGTAGGATCTCATCCATGGGAATTTGCATTTGAACATGAAGTAAAACCCTAAGCCAAGCTAAATGAATGGAACTATAATGAAGGAATCCCTAACACCTTCAGGCAGAAGGAAATCTATTTTTTTGGAATGTAAATGGTCTTCCCAGTTTCCCAGTACCCATAAAATCCTACCACTGGTGAGTCTATTCCATCTAATATACTAAGATAAGTATATATGTAGTGTGTGTATACATATATATTATATATTTATATCCTTAATATTAGATAACCATAGTTTCTTTTACACCTTTCACTGGAGAGGTTCTTCATTCTCTTACCTTGAGGCATTCAGGACTAGAGTGTGGAGTCTAGGTTAATGGTTGGGTAATATCAAAGTTCCTTGGTTTAAGTGAATACAGAAGGCCTCATGGAAAATGTCAGCTCTCTGACTCAGAGGGTAGACCATCTAATTAATTTCAACAGTCACTGCTATACGCAATTAGAATTAGCTTTTTGAAAATTAGTCTCTGAGGAGCACAAAGATAATGATAATATAACTTTTTAAAAATTAACTCAGAAATCAGCTAATGACATTCTTTGCCAGTTTAAAATACCTAAATTATGAGGTTGTGGAACAGCAATCCCCACTCACCGGCCCTATGGCTGCCATGATTATACAAAGGAAGTTGGCTATGACATCCATCAGAACTCGAGTTCTCTGAAATCTCCAAACCACTCGTCCCACCGAAGCTTTTTCCGCACCCACCCTTGCTACTTCTTCTTCCCAAAGGGATCGAAACCTGTGTTGGAAGCGGGGGGCGGGGGGGGGGGAAGGAATGGTGTCATATTTCCACTTGTTCTTTTTATTGTTCCTGTTCATTCAACAAGCATTATTAAGCATTTTATATGTACAGAGCATCATGGCAGGTGCTAGGGGACATAGAAAATTTACATAAGGCATAGCCTCTACCCTCATGGAGCTTACAATCTGGGAGGGGAATAAGACACTAACAGAGAGCTTTTATACACAGCAATACATCAAAAGTGCATCAGAGATCTAGAAAACAATGCTAAGTGAAGTCTGAAGGGGAGAATCAGCACTAGCATGATAGCATTGTAGCATCTGCAAGCATAAGATGTTATATTGGAAACCTTCTTATAGGATATGGGGATGAGCAAGGCATTGCCTCTTCCTATTCATTTCCTCCAGGGAGAAAGTGATAGTAGAATGACTGACCTGAGTACCATCAACTCTTGTCTCCAGGAACAAAGATCAATTGCATGGACCCACCAGGGCCTTTATTTCTCTCTGTCCATTTTTTTTTTACCATAGTTGTCCTCTTTAGCATAATGTCAATTGTGAAAAGAGGTTGAAGGAATTAGGAGAGGAAGTTGTAGCAAATGTGTTTACTTGTAACATTAATTTATTCCATAGTTAAGTAAGCACCCCTTACCATGATGAGAAGTTGACCGTGGTTAAGCCCTTTGCCTTGAAATGAGAGACCTATGTTGTCCCAAGGGTTGCCATTTAAAGCAACTTTCGTAATACTTCCAGTTGACCTTGTTAAAGATGATTGGTGGATTTTAGTGGGTACTCATTTTGCTTTGTTTAGTTTTATTTCTGAACAGTTTTTAAAAGGAAAATCCAGACTTGATGTAAGGAAAATGTTCCTAATAATTAGAACTGTCCAGATGTGGAATAGATTGTCTCAGGGCAGAGATTGGTAACAGGAGGGGAAAGTGATATTATTCTCCTTCATTGGATAGTCTTAAACAAAGGTTTTAGATAACCACTTAACTGTTTTGTAGTAGGGATTCTTTTTTTCAGGTATAAATTGGACTGAATAGTCCCTGATTACACTTGAAATTCTTCCAACCCTGTAACCCTGTGATTCCGAGAAATGGGTAATATTAGAGCTATAGTTGGTATCCTATAGATAAGATAGGATTGGGAAGATCGATAAAACAGGAAAGAGGGAAAGTGGTATCCCCAAAAGATCCTACCAGACTATGATAGGCCAAAGGTCAAGACCTCCTTCCTGGAGAAAAGCCCCATACTTAAGAGAGATGCCCACTTGGTACAGGCATTCACCAGGAAGTAACTCAATCACATAGTCCTCAAGCCCAGCAGGGCCCAGGAAAGTTCTTTGTCTTCAGAATAGATAGGTCTAAGGCCACACTGTATCTGAGGTTATACTAAGTTGCCAGTCTCTTTAAAAGCTATGTCTTATAACACAATTTATATAATAGGTAGTGAAATGGACTTCTGAATCTTTTATGCTTCAACTATGATTGCTGGAGAACAGCTTTGCCATTTCCCTAAATTGCTCTACAAAGGGACTTTTTGTGAGTCTCTTGATTACAGGTGACAAAAGAAGGAGGTGGTTGCAGCTGCTCAATCTGTTTGCTATTATTCTCTTCTAGTTTTTTCAAAGACAGTCGAAAGTTGTGAAGTCGCCTACTCAGTAACATCTCAGAGAAGTAGCATTAGTAGAATGAAAGTCCCTACAAGAACAGGATGGCTTCTTCCTAGGAAGTAAAGGGCAAGAATGACTTCTCCTCTTTGCCTTATGTATTTCTAAGCCAGTGGCCTAATGTTTTTAATTGCCACCACCATCGTTATTACTGTTTGCCCTCCATTATGTGATCCCCAATACCCCTAACCTTCCTTGGCCCTGTAATTCAGGAAGATTCCATTTTTGAAGTCCAACCCCCACCTTGTGTCAAGACACAAGTGCTTATAATAGGGTTATCCTAGATTCAAAATGACATTTCTTTCAGGAGCTTTTCTCCTACCTGCTCCCTCACAATCCCAGGGCAGAACACTGAGGTATTGGGAGAAGAATAGAGAGTTCTACTAGAGACAAAGAACACAATCTTGTTTAAAAATCTAAAAATCTATACCTCCAGTTCTATGTCCGCTTTTTGTGGTTAGTTCAGTTGTCCTAAATCCATGCCTTTTGAGGGAATAATCAATCACAGTTGAATGAAAGACCCAAAGCAAATCAGGTCCTTTAGGCACACTTCCATGGGAGGCCCCAGAAATATTTTAAGAAAGCAATGATACCTCTTTGCATTGGTGTCTGATGTGTCATAAGATGACAACGGGGGCAAGGTGCTCATAGTCAGAATGTGTTTGTAGCCTTTGACCATGATAGGTGTTAGCCAGGAAAATGTGGCGAATGAAAATAGCCCTGCATCATCAACAGGATTACGAGCCAACCTGGGAGGAAAGAAGATATTTGGTATTCCTTGAATTTCAGAATTACCAGATGTCTCACTGGGTTTTCATTCTATTATCTACATTCACAATAATATAAATGGGTAAAGGAACCAGGGGGAATGTGGCCCCATCACCCCTGTTAAGATAATAACAATGTCTTTCTGCATGGTGCTGTATAGATGTCTAAGTTTCCTTCACATTTATCTCACTTGAGCCTCACCACAGCCCTCCAAACCACACAGGACATGGATCATAAACTCATAGATATGGGTGAGGACAGATCTTAGAAGTCATGTAGTACAACTCATTTTACAAGTGAAGACAATAAGGCTCAGAGAGATTAAGTAACTTTTCTAAGGTTACACAGTAAGTAGTAAGTAGGGCTGAGATTTGGGCTGCTGCTCTCAGTTGCTGTTGTGCCCCTAAGCAAGTCCCTTCAACCTCCCTGAGCTTCATCTTCCTCATCAATACAATGAGAATAAAAATCCGGTACTCCATACCACACAGCTTTATTTCGAAGGTAGATGTAGACAGTTGGCAAAAAGTGCTTAAGGTAAAACCCAAGAACCTTGAGAAAAGCCACAATACATGGCAGCCCTTATTGTTGTGAAAAACTGAAATAGGGAAAGCAGCTAAGCGACTGAGGTTTTGGAGAGGCCTTTACTCATCTGCCTGGTAATCCCAGTGGTTAAAGATCAAAAGCTGTGCAGACATAGTCACAGATTTGTCCCTATGGGGCCAGTTAGCTTTGTTCAGTTCCATCATTGAGCAAGCCTCTACTGAGGCTTACTACCCATCTATGAAAGATAAAGAAGCACAAGATAGTCTGTCTCTAACGTCAAGGAGTTTGCCATCTCAGAAAAGACATACATCAAACAATTAGAGGGACAGCTAGGTGGTCCAGTGAGTAGAGCACTGGCCCTGAAGTCAGGAGGACCTGAGTTCAAATCTGGCCTCAGATACTTGACACTTAACTAGCTGTGTGACCTTGGGAAAGTCATTTAAGCCCAATTGCCTTGCCTTCCCCCCTCAAAAAAAAAAAAAAAACCAACAATAAGCAATCAGAAGCCAAATCAAACCAGGATATAATCATATATGGTAGTGTAATCAAAGGCTACATCCCAGCCCTGGGCATCACAAATGAACAGTGTTTGCCATGAGGGAAAATAACCGACCAGCTTCTGTAGCCCCCTTTCTAGCACTGGCTGTACTTTCACACATTCCGGGATCTTGCCATAATGCACAAATCAATCTCCATGTTCAAGAACTCTGAAATTCCGTTATCTGATAACAGTCTATTAGCTTTCCACCTCTCCCTTTCCCTTCCCTTAACATACTCTACTTTTCATCCTCCCCCATGACCTCCAATCTCTTGACCATTCAGTTCTCTCCTAGACTGTCACCCCACATTAGCCACTTACCCCATCATGACCCCTTAGTAAACCAGTGCAACACTGCATTGCCCTCTTCTCTCAAGCCCCTTGTCCTTTTATCATATTACTAATTGTGCCCTGTCATGCCTCGGCCCTGGATCACTCCTAGTATCTGCTGCCTTTGTTCTAATACATAAGCTACTGATTGAAGGAGAAAATCATGCAGCCATTCTGATTGGGTCCACTACATAACTCAACCAGGGCTACCTACATTACTGCTAGGCATTCCTTCTACACTTCCCTTTATCAACTCACTGTCACTCTATCTACAGCAATTCTTCCAGACCTTATCTTCACTTCTTGGCTGAGACTTTTGCCTCAAATTTTACTTTAAAAAAAATGGAGGCCATTTGCCAAGTGTACATCCTGCAAATCTCACATGACCCAGTTGCCTTCTGCCATTATCACCTACTTCACCCCAGTCTCACATCAAGAGGAGGCATGACTCCTAGACAAAGCAAACCTCTCTTCCTGCATAAATAATCTCATTCCACCCTGTCTGCCCCAGCTGATTGCCCCTTCTGTTATCCCTACTCTCTTATGTATCTTTGATTTCTGTCTCCTTCTCTGCTGCCTACAAACATGCCCTTGTCTCCCCCATCCTCAAAAAATAACCCTCAGTTCATCCTTTCTTCCCTCCTATTGCCCTATATGGCCTCTGCCCTTTGTGGCAAAACTCCATGAAAAGACTACCTGCAATAGCTGCCTCTACTTATTTTCCTCTTAACTCTCTACAGTATTACTTCCAATGTTATTATTCAACCAAAACTGCTCTCTCCAGAGTTACCAGATGTCAAGAGTCACCAGATTACTGGCATCTTAAATCCAAAGGCCTTTTCTCAGTCCTTATCATTCTTAATCTCTCTGTAGTCTCTGATAGTGTTGATCATATACCTATCCTTGTCACTTTCTTTTTCTCCAGTTTTTCAGGACACCACTATCTCCTGGCTCTACTCCTACCTATCTAACCACTCCTTAGTTTTCTGTAGTGGATCTTTATCCAGATAATGCACACTAACCTTGGGTGTCCCATAGGGCTCGCTCCTGGGCTCTTTTCTCATCTCCCTCTATACTGTTTCGCTTGGTCATCTTCTTAGCTCTCATGAATTTAGTTACCTCTGTTCTGACAATTCTTAAATCCATTTATCTAGCCCTACACGCCCTGTTGACCTCCAGACTTGCATCTCCAACTGCTTTTCAGGTATGTTGAACTGGATGTCCAGTAGACATCTTAAACTCAATATATTTGAAGCAGACATTCCAAAATGGAATACTAATGTGTATATCAAATATCTTGTCAAATAATATGTATATCAAATAAATCATTATCTTTTCTCTATTACTGTCAAGGGCACCACTTTCCTCTCAGTCTCTCAAGATCACAACCTATGTGTCATCCTCTGTTACTGTCTCTTACCATCACCTCCCTCCAAACTGTTTCCAAGGCCTATTGATTTCATCTTTGCAACATCTCTTGAATATATTCATATTCACTTCTGTTCTCTTGACACTGATACTGCTCTGGTACAGACCCTTATCTCTTTATGCCTGGGCTACAGCAGTAGCTTGCTGATGGGACTGCCTTCTTCAAGGCTCTCCCTAGTCTGATCCATTCTTCATTCAGTCATCAAAGGGATTTTCCTAAAAGGCAGATCTGACCATGTTCTGCACCCCTCCCCCACATACACTCAGTAAACTCCAGTGGCTTCCTATCATCTTCAGAATCAAATACAAAATTCTCTATTTTCCATTCAGAACCCTCCATAACCTACCCTTTATAAGCACACCCCCTCCCGCTTTCCAGTCTTCCTGTACTTTATACTCTCTTCTCCCCACCCCCACCCCCAGGTACTCTTCAATCCTGTGCCTCCTTTCTGTCCCACAAATAAGAGGACACTCTGGCTCTTGGTTCTGGGTTTTTTCTCAGGCTGTCTTCCATGCCTGGGACACTTTTCCTCCTCATCTCTGTGCACTGACTTTTCTGGCTTCCTTTAAGTCCCAACTAAAATCCCATCCTCTACAGGAAATTTTTCCCTATTTTCTTTAGTTGTAGGGCTTTCCCTTTTGATTATTTCCTATTTGTCCTGAATATAGCATGTTTGTTTTCATGTTGTCTTCCTCATTAGATTGTGAACTCCTTGAGAGCAAGGCCTTACCCTTGCCTTTCTTTGTATCCCCAGAGCTGAGCACAGCCCCTGGCACACAGGAATTTAAGAAATGTTTATTGCCTGGCTGAAAAGTATGTGGATGAGTCAGCAAGCCTGCCTGTCCTGGAGCAGAGTTTCTGTTAAAAGCCCATACTGTCGTGGTAGTGAATTCAGAATGCTGAATCACCCAGGAAAGGCAATACTATTCATGCTATCAGAATCCTGCTTAGCTTGTGGTCAGAGATGAGATTCAACACACCTAGCATTGACACTAATTAGCAGGGTGAGCCACTCAACCACCTTAACCTGTCAATGGTCCTCCTTCAAATGGGCCTTTGTTTTTTTATCTACAAAAGTGGGGACAATAACACTCAATCTACCGACCTCACAGCTATTATGAAGAAAGTGAAAGTCCCTTGCATCCCTTGTAAACACTGTGGCAATGTTACCATTGTGCTGGAGGTAAAAGGAGACCCCAAGAAGAAAGGCCCCTGGAGCTGATTCAAAGCCCCATCTTCTAGTCACTTGCTTTTTTTTCCAGCAGCAGCGAAGTGGTATTATGGATAGAGCTCAGGCTAGTCAGGAAGGTCTGATTTCAAATCTGGCTTCAGACACTGTCTAGCTATGTGACCCTGTGCAAGTCACTTAACCTCTGTCTGCCACAGCTTCCTTAACTGTTCAAAAGGGATAATAATAGCCCTACTTTATTGGGTGTTTGTGAGGCCTCAAACAAGATGATATTTGTAAAGTGCTTAGCATGGGGCCTGGAACAAAGTACTGACTCAATGCTTGTTCTCTCCCTTTTTCCTTCCCATGAACCTCTAAAAAAAAGGGAAGGGAGGAGAAAGAGAAGTGCTGGGCTGCACATGTACCCACCCACCCACTCATTGCTGGTTCCAGATCCTACTCAAGTCAGGAAACTCCAGCTGCCATGGTTGGGGATGCTGCTTCTCAAAGCAGCAGACACAGGACAATCCCTGTCCAATACTCCAGAAGCAATTTTAGGAAAATCAGATTAATGTCATTGGCTCCTACAAATATTAGTCATATTAACAAAAGTAGCTTGCTGTTCTGCTGAGCTGTGGGCAATGGGCTTACCTTGCATAGGGCCGTAAAGGGATCATCGTTCTTAAACTGGGGTCATATCTCTCCACAAAGGATCGTCGCCGACCCTTTCTATCCAAGTCAGAGATTAGGTAAGGACCTTCACCTACCATGATGAGTATTGCTGGCCACTCCGGGTTCTTAACCTCAGTGAAATTTGACTCTGGAATGAAAATAGACACACATTCAGGGGGAGTTCTTTTGTTTTTTATTTTATTTTTGCTTTTTTGGAGGGGGAAGGCAGCACAATTGGGGTTAAGTGACCTGCCCAAGGTCACATGGCTAGTAAGCGTTAAGTGTCTGAGGCCCAATGTGAACTCAGGTCCTCCTGCCTCCAGGGCCAGTGCTCTATTCATTGTGCCACTTAGCTACCCCATGGGGGAGTTCTTTTAGCACTACATAATTAGAACTATCAGGAAAATTGCTTTCTTGCAATATTTCCAAAGCAGGTCCCAATGTCCCCAAATAATCTGACAATCCATTCTGTGTGCCAGACCCCCTTGACCATCCACAGAAGAAGAAAAAGGTTTTCATGTATCCTTCCAAAATTAAATAGAAGCAAAATGAAGAAACTATCTCTCCATCCCCAAAACATCTACCTTGGAAGAAAAAACATTCCATTCCCCCTTTAAATTTGTCAGCATCAAGTCTCTATGTATGGTCTTCATTTAACATTTAGTTAAGTATGTACTGTGTACAAATCATGGGACTAAGTGCTAAAAGAGATAAAAAGCTTAGCTAAGAGATATACCCTCCCCCACTATCTACAGGAATAAGGGGATAGGAGAGGGGGCAAACACTTTCCAATACTCATGGAATGGGCCATTAGAGATTTAAAAAACAATGGGGGGCGGCTAGGTGGCGCAGTGAGTAAGAGCGCTGGCCTCGGAGTTGGGATGACCTGAGATCGAATCCGGCCTCAGAAAAATGAGCACCCACACACAAATGATGACTAGCCGTGTAACCTTGAGCAAGTTACTTAACTCCAATTACTTAAAAAAAAAAAAAAAAAAGAAGTAAACAGTTTAACCTTATTAAAGGGGCGGCTAGGTGGCGCAGTGAATAGAGCTCCGGCCCTGGAATCAGAAGGTCCTGAGTTCGGAGCCGGCCTCCGACACTTAATCCGCACAAACAAAAACCTAGCCGTGTAACCTTGGGCAAGTTACTTAACCCCGATTGCCCTAAAGGGGCGGCTAGGTGGCGCAGTGAGTAAGAGCACCGGCCTCGGAGTTGGGATGACCCGAGATCAGATCCGGCCTCAGAAAACGAGCACCCACGCATAAATCAAATGACTAGCTGTGTAACCTTGAGCAAGTTACTTAACCCCAATTGCTTAAAAAAAAAAATAATTAAATAAAAACAAAAAACAAAAAAAACAATGTGGTATACAAAGGTCAAAGTCATTATGGTTCTGTGTGATCAGAGAAAGCTTTATTCAGGATTGACTTTGTTAAAATGGAACCCATCCACCCTCTTCCCCTAAACTGGATGTAATACTCCAGTGCTTATGATTGCTATCCTCCATTATCAAGGGCAATTGAGTATTAAGTGTGTTCATTTCATACTGTGACTTTTTTCATTTGACTTTTTAGAAAGGCAAAGCAATGAGAATACAGCGTAAAAAAAGCCTGGGTTCTACTCTTATTTCCACTGATTAGCTAAGTGACCTTGGACAAGAAGTTACTTCCTTCCCTGGGCTTCTATTTTTTTTTCCTCAGCAAAATTAAGGTTTGAACTAGATGGTCCTTTCTAGTTCCAACAGTCTACAAATCAATCTAGTTGCTCTTAAGGCATCCTAAAGGCTTTGGACTACTAGAATGCCACACGTGGAGGTCCATGCCTCCCTGACCAGCATCCAAATAATCCTATTTCAATAGGGAAATTGGCACTGGGAGGTAATTTCCTTGAGCTCTCTGTGGGGAATGCATAGTTATGATTACCTAAGATAGCTTGGAAGCATTGCAGCTGGAGCTACATTTTGCTAAATTTGGCAACCCCAAGGGGGGAAAATGGGACTTTAAAATCAGGAAGTCTGCTTTGGCTAACATTTCCATCCCGTCTGTCATACTATCCTGTGCCAGCAGTGAGAAACTGCCTGGAGTTGGAAATATGCTTATTGACAGCCAGCTGGGTGAAGGAGGGGATGGCAAATGAAAGTCAGCCAGCTCATCGGACCTGTTGTGGCCACTTTTGCTGCAGAGCCAGCAGTACTCTAGACACAAGTGACTTATTTCACTCTGAGAGGCAAAGAACTCTAAAGCTGCAACAAGTTCTTTAAAAGGCCATTGAATACATCCCTCTTCTTCCAGACAGGATTATTCAGAACCCAATCTGAACAGTTCAGATAGGGCAAAAAGGGACTATTTCTGTACAGAAGCTCATTTGTATTGTCTTGTTGAAGCATTCAGTAAATTCTTCCTTGGAACCCACACAAAGCCCTCTTGCTCGATTCAATACAGATGCTGCCTCTTGAGCATATAATATTCTCAAACTAAGAATACCACATTTGGTACTGGCATGCAATCACCCTTCAGGATTCCCTTCTCTAGGCTGGTTATCATTCTTCACAATGAGGAAGGGAGCTTCAGTCCAGTTTCATGTCCCACCCATTGGTTTTTTATCTTCTCCCTCTAAAAGAGTGACTAGTCTTAGAGCTCATGAGACAGAGTCTAAGAACAGCTTTCTTAAGAATGTAGGACTTAGAACTAGAACGTACATTAGAAGGTACATTAGTACTAGCTCCCTTATTATACAAATAAGAAAACTAAAACTCATTAAGGTCAAGTGACTAGTCCAAAGTCATACAGGTGTCAGCTCTAGGGTTCAAACTCAGGTCTTCTGATTCCAAATTCAATGCCAAATTCTACTATATCTGTATATAAAATGTGTATATAAACACATATGTGTATATATATATATATAAATATATATAAATGCATATAAATATATGTGGGTATGTAAAAAGCATATTTAAAGTGCGATATAAATGTTCACTATTATTATTATACTTATTTTTTACCCCAAAGACCCCCTCCTTTTAATCTTAACAACCTCCAGTAATGTCCACAATTCACAAAGAACCATATGACCAGTTGGAGTGTTGGCCCTTGGAGGCTTCACAACTGGGCTCAGTTGTGTTGTCTTTTTACCATGAAGGGACTGAATGGGAGAGGCAGAAAAGGGAGAGGGCGTAACTTTGATGAGATAGCATGTGAAGTGTCAGAGTGACCGTGACTGGGGAGAACATTTAAGTTCCATTGCTAGGTCTACAGAGTCTCAAGGCTCTTGGAAGAGAAGTAAGAGTAGAAAGGCCTTGTGACAATCACCATGATCAAAGGTAATAGGAGGATTAGCAACAGGCAACTCTACCAATAATCCATGGCTAGGAATCAAAGCAAAGAGAGCTTTTACCTGGGTAGAAAAATCTAAATACCACAATTGTGAGACTGTGATAGGAGGAGGAGGATGTGGTGTGTAATGAGAATTCCAGTCTCCGTCTGCTTCAGTTGCCTTTGTTTCTCTTTTTCTCCTTGATTCTCTATGGTCATCATCCACAGCTTCTCCCCTCCCACTTCTCCCTCTACCTGGCCCCTTTCTCTCCAACTGCCCCATTCAACTGCCGTTCCCTTCTCTCCTACCAAGGAACTCTCAGGAGTCAACATTCCCTTTCTCTGTTCATTAAAGGAGCATCACCCCCTCCATGCCCCAAGGACTGTGATCAACTGCAGCTATTCAGAGTCTCCCAGATACTGTCCTGCTCCCAAGATAATCAACTTTCATATTGGTATATCACCTGACATTGTGCTTAGTACTTTCATATGTACGATTTCACTTGTCCCTCACCCATGATTAGGTTAGAGTAGTTGTTATTCTCCCCATTTTATAGCTGAGGAAACTGAGGCATAGAACATTTGAATTATTTGCCTAAAACCAAATAGCTAATTTAATGACAAAACTGGGGTTAGAATCCAGGACTCCTGTGTGCTATTACAATATGCTTTCTACCTCAGCTATTTCCCATTTCCCAGAGTATTTTGATCCTCTTAAATTGGAATCCAGTCAGCAAAAAAGTAAAACTTCATTCTTTGAGATTTCCCATTTGAGAACTTATGATAATTTAGATGCAGTGACTGTAATTTTAGTTAATTAAATGGTTTGTCTGATACTTGGGCCAGCAGTTAATTTTTTGCATATAAAGATATATATATATATATATATATATATATATATATATATATATATATATATATATATATATCATCTGCATTGGTAGAAGGAGTTTTTTCACTGGGAGTTTCCTACATGAATGAAATCTCAGGCTGGGGCCAAAAACCATTATAAATTCTGTGCAGGCAGGAACAAAGTCTGAAAAATCTTTGTATTTTCAAAGCATTCATCAAAGGCCCTTATATACTATATAGTAAATGTTCAATAAATATCCATTGAGTGACTACATATAATGTAAGCTTATTACAAAGGTTTCAAAGCTAAAGACCTATAAATACTCTATAGGACCTGTTCCTTCCTTCCCTCCTCAGCCTAGCACACAGAAATTTGTGAACTTTTACAATGATTAGACTTCAAGAAATCTGCCCAGATTTTTTTTCTTCCTGCTCTTTCCCAAGTCACTTTCTCCCCCTACTGTCTGTTTCTAGTATCTATGCCTGTAAAGAGTCTCACTAAGAGACTGTAACCAGACAGGTCCATAATCTCCCATCTCCACACCCAAAAAAGGACATGAAAACGCTGGCAACAAGAGATGAGAAAAAAACAGTTAAATTGCAGTGTTGGGAAATCAGTTACAGAACTTGGTGGGGTTTTTTAAGCTGGAGTAGAAAAGATGGAATGCATTACTTTCTTCAGCTCTATCTAATGTTTAATATCCCTTTTGTCTTCATCCCTCCATGAATGGAAATCAGGACTATTATTAACAACATTTTACATGGGCATATGTGAAAGTACAAACTCACTTATGTCTCATAACAACCTAGTAATGGAGGTGGGGAGGAATGGTTCTTTTCATTAAGAAGATACTGTGGATCAGAAAGGGTTAAGTGACATCCTTATACAACTATTTTAAGGTAAAGGAAAAGTCTCCTGACCTCTAGTACAGTATGCTTTCTATTTCACCACATTGCCTACTAAAACACTTCAAATGCATGTACAAAGTAATCCATGCTCATAGTTGATGGGACACAAACTACAAAAGGGAGACTCCATTAAACAACAGTTAGTATTTATACAGACCTTTAAGGCTTGTGGGATACTACGTTTGTTAATGTATTTGATCTTCACAACAGCCGTGTAGGTAAGTGCCATTATTATCCCCGTTTTACAGCTAAGGTAACTGAGGCACAGAGGACTTACACTGCACAAATAACCTACACAATCTTTATGGTTGTATGCATCTTCCCCCCCCCCCAATTTTAGCGAGAGTTTCATTATTCAATCTCTCCATCTTTTTCCAGGTCAATGTGAGAGTCATATATATATTGTCTCTGGGAACCTAGTAGACAATAACTCTCTTGGACTAGGTGATATTCAAGTATAGTGCAGACAATTCTCATTTTACATGAGTGGATCATTGGGCAGACCTCTGCGTAAAGCAGTTTTTACATAATGTGAATTTGCCTACTGACATGGGGAAGGGAGGAATAAAAATAAGCAGGAAGGGGGCCTCAGAGGCTTTGGCCAACCAGTTAGGGGCCCACCCTGAACAGGGAGGAAGAATATGGGTGGTGGGTAGACACATGGGGACCAGACATAGACACAAATAGAAGAGGAGGGGTGACACATAAGGGCCAATGGAGGGAAGACAGACATGCAGGGGCTGGACATGAAGGTGAGTGGGGAGAATGGAGCAAAAGTTTTTTCTCTTGGCTCCAGAGATTTCAAGCCAAGCCCTTATCTCAGTGATCCAGTATTGGTGGTAGTGATTTCTCTGTAAGTCTGTTTGACTTTCACTTGGAGGGGTTTTTTGGGGGGGGGGGTGGAATGGGAGATCATGGAGTGCCTAGCCAAGAGACAAGAGCAGAGAGTTCAGTACTGAACAATGAAGTTAACATAGGTATTCTTTTAGAATGTGGATTTCTTTCAGCATTCTTTATGTAAAGTCAAATGTGTGTAATGCCAATTTACATAAAATGAGAATTATCTGTATATTCAATTGGAAGAGAATGCTAAAACATTTTTCTTCTGTGTCCATGGAAGACTCAATGAGATAAAATGGGTCCAAGTTAAAGTTGGAGAGATTTTGGTCGTATGTAAGCAGCAAGAGAAAGATAGGCAGTGGTATGTACTAGGTCAGTTTAGCCACTGCTGCCACCTTTCCTCTTAAACCCTGGCAAAGCCAGCCCAGGACCCTAAGCCCAAGAACCAGGAATAATATCACCATCACCACTGCCACAGGTTCTGCTGTCAGACCAGTCTCCAGGGAATTAATCTTTGTGGAAATGCAGCAGCAGCCCCTGCCTTCTCAGCAACCATATAATTACTGAAGGCCTAGAAAAAAAGCTTTTGCTTTTGGAGTCCTTGGGATTGCCAAGAGTCCAACACCAGAGATGGATATGGTTTTTAGCAGTGAAAATAACATTTTTAAAAAAGCTTTGCTGCTGTACTGTAAGGAACACGGAACCTTCTCACCTGATTACAACTGGAACATCTTAAGGGTGTCTCCTTCAATGGGATGTGAACTCCTTGAAAGGAGGAACTGTCTTTACTTTGTGTCTCCAGGGCTTAGAACAGTGTTTTCCACATAGTCAGCACTTTTATAAAAGCTTTTTCATTAATTTCCTTCCAAAGATGTGACTTTGGGTAATTACCTTTCCTTCTGGAGCCTCAGTTTCTTGGTCTTTAAAAGAATAAAGAGCCTAAAGGTCACAGACATCAAGATTTTCTGATATTTAAAAAATAGACACTAGTAAAAAGTCATATTAAAATGGGTCTCCTTTCCCTCCCCTATGTGTGGTGCCTTAGGCAGCTGTCTAACTAAACTACCCCTAATCCTGGCTCAGCAAATCTATAATAAAAGCATAGCTTGTATAGTACAAACTAAAAGTGCTCTTAGAGTTCAGAGACAGGACAAATCTTTATGGACTGGAATGGTTCATGGAGCAGGTGGGATATGAGCAGGGCCACCTGAGCCAGGAATCAGGTTGATAGGAAAGAGGAGGCCATTCCAGCTGTGAAGAAAATAATGAGTAAAGGCCAGGAGGTTTAATGCATGTGATATGTTCACTTTTGGATCGAGGCCAGTCTTCCATGTGAACAAGGAACAGAATGCTTCATGGGATCCAGGCACACATTTCCCAGAATGGAAAAACATACTTGCTCAAGGAATGAGGGCAATGTTTTCCTCAAGCCTGGTGAGAGAGAATTGGAGCCCTCTGGTTTTAAACAGAAGCTGATGAGAAGGGCACAGCTGCATAAAGTACAACATGGAGAAAGCAGCATTGAAGAGCTAAAGATTTGATGGGAGACTTTTTCATTAAGGGAGAATGGCATCTATTTCTTTCTTGACAAGAGAAATAAATAGCTTGATATTGTTTTACCTTGAAGGCAGCTGTGGTAATCTATTAGGTGGTGATGACCGTTTAAGGGCAAAATGTTGAGTCAGGAAAGAAATTTATTCATAGACTCAGATTGCCATGGAATAGTGGGGCTGGAAGGGATCTTAGAAAACACTTTTTTTTTTTTGATGAGGAACTCGGGGACCTGAAGGAGAAAGTGACTTGCTTAAGGTCACACAGCAAGTCAGTGTGGAGTCTTTTCCTCCAAATCATAGTTCACAGGATTTCCATCCCTATAGGATATAAGGACTTGTCTAATATCCTCATTTCATAGATCAGGAAACTGAGGCTTAAAGAGGAAAGTGATTTGCCCAAGGCCATAAAGAGTTATTGACTGAGACAAAACTAGACTTCAAGTCATCTTGGCTCTCAGGGCAATGGTCTTTTTCCCTCTTACTATTCATCCTTCTGCTGATTCCTGTTAAGAAACTTCTTAGAAACTTTTCTCCTCCTTTGCAGAAGTGGGGGTGGGAGAGAGTCCATAGGCATGGAACATTACATATAGTTAGATTTTTTTCAATATATTGATTAGTTTTGCTAATGTTTCTCTCTTTCCTTTTTTTTCCTTAAAAATTATTATATGGTTGAGGTGGCTAGGTAGCACAGTGAATAGAGCACAAGACCTGGAGTCAGGAGGACCTGAGCTCAAACCCAGCCTCAGACACAACACAAAAACCTAGCCGTGTGACCTTGGGCAAGTTGTTTAACCCCAGTTGCCCTCCAAAAAGCAAAAAAAAAAAAATTATATGGGATGTCTCTCTGGGAGTGGTACAGAGGGAAATTTAGATAATATAAAATCAAAAGATAGCAATAAAATTTTGTTTTTAATAAGAAGTTTATTAGAGTGGAAATCAACTACTGACGCTAACCTGAAATGCATACATACATATATATGTATATATATATATACATATATATATATGTCTCAATTGGTTTGCATAGGACTAAGTATTAAAACAAGTGTAACTCCTCTTCAAAACCCTATTGCCCAAAGGCCAGATAGATTATACTTCACCCCTCCCTCCAGGGTTGCCTAGAACAGCCAGGTGGCTCAGTGGATAGAATTCCAAACTTGGAGTCAGGAAAATTCATCTTCCTGAGTTCAGCTCTGGCCTCAGATCTGAGGCCTAGCTCTGTGAGGGCAAGTCACTTAACCCTGTCTGCCTCAGTTTCCTCATCTGTAAAATAAGTTGTAGAAGAAAATTGCAAACCACTTCAGTATGTTTGCCAAGAAAGCCCCAATTGGGGTTATGTAGAGTTGGACACCACTTAAAAGCAATTGAACTGAAGCAAGGTTTTCTAGTACGTTTTAAGGGGTTTGGGGGGTACTTAGACTCTTTCCAAACAACTACAGCCACAATCAATTGTGTTCCCCTCAAGTGTATGGGGTTCCCTGCATTCCAGTCTCATTTAGCCAATACCACTAGATAAGCTTTTACAAAGAAATGTTTACTTCAGAAGGTATAGTCACAGCTCTCAAACTTACTCTATAGCACAGATACTCTAAGTAAGTTATTTAACTTTTCTGGGTTATGGATTTCTCATCTTTAAAATGAGAGATTTGAACTAGATGATGTTTAAGTCTTTTCTAATTCTAAATTTTTGATTCTAAGTTGGCTAGGGTGGTCCCCAACAACTTCATTTAGGATATGGATTCTTCAAAGAATACTTTGAAGGATGGGTAAGATGTAGGTAAAACTGGGGGCGTATATGTATGGAAAGAAGACGATGTAAACAGAGGTAGAGACACACCCAAGCCTAGCAGCCCTGTACTTCATGCTGTACGTGGAAGGAGATGTGACTTCTGAGTAGTGGAGAAAATTTTCTACTTGAGGAGTGAAATTGGTGACTGAACTCTTTAGGAGCTATCTGTGTGTGATTTGAGGCTGACCTTGAGAAGAGAGAAAGACTTTGGGTAGCAAGGATTTGACCATGTGTTCTCAAGAACAGTTTAGTCATTGCAAATAATTCTGAGTTAAGCTACCTTTTGATATTGTGTAGAGTTATTTTTGCTTATATTATTATAGTTGCATATATTCCCCTAATTCTGCTTCTTTTACTGTTTGTATCAATTCATATGCATCATCCCATATTTTTATGAATTTACCATAATCATTCTTTCTTATAGTCCAGAAATATACTTTTACACTGATAGAACACAATTTGTTCATCCATACTCCAATTAAAATGTACCTATATAGTTTCAAGGGGTTTTTTTGCTGCCACAAATAAAGCTATTCAAATTTTATTTTTTGTAGACCTGTAATTTCATTAATATAGGGAGATAGATTCCAGTAAAAAATGCCATCTAGCAATGCAGGATAGCAACTTTATTGCAATTCTTCAATTTTTAGTCCTAGAGAACTGCTGTGGCACCAAGAATTTAAGTGATTTTTTTCCAGGGTCACACGGCTAGTATATGTCAGAGACAGGATGACTATGAATATTTTGGTATATATAAGACCTTTCTGCCCCTTGGGGTATTTGACCAGTAGTGAGAAGTGAGATCATTATATAAAACCATCTTCAATAGCCTCTTCCATAGAGAACAGAGATATAGTTACAATATCTTTAAGTCAATGAAATCTCTGAACTGGACATTCCATAGATATCTTGAACTCAACCAGTCCAAAACTAAAATCACATGTTTCTCCCCCAGTGCCCTCTCTGCTTCCTAATTTCCCAGTTACTTTTTCCCAGTTAATACACCATCCTCTCAGTGGACTAGGCTTACAACCTAGCTGTTATCTTTTACTCACTCTCACCTCACATAGACGATAAATTTCCAGGGTGTATTGATTTTACCTTAATAGCATCTGTTGCATATGCCTTCTTCTCTCCTATGATACTACCACCATCTTGGTGCAAGCCCTCATTACCTCACACCTGGACAACTGCAGTAGCCTGCTGGTTGGTCTACCTGCAGCCCTACTCCAGTCCATCCTTCACTCAGCTTCCAAAGCGATTTCTGACCATGTCCCTCCCCCTACTGCCTACCTACCTAAACCACTATGACTCCTTGTGGCCTCCAGGGTCAAATATAAAATCCTCTTTTTGGTTTTCAAAGCCTTCATAACATGTACCCCCTCCTTTTCAGTCTTCTTACACTTTATGCCCCACCGTACCCTACCATCTACTCTGGGATCCAGTGACACTGGCCTTCTTTTCTAAAATTAGACACTGCATCTCCTGACATTTTCACTGCTGTCCCCCATGCACAGAATGCTTTCCCCTTCTCATCTTTGTCTCCTGCCTTCCTCCAAGTTCCAGCTAAAATCTCAGCTTCTATATGAAACTTTTCCTAATCACTTTTACTTCTAGTGCTTTCCCTCTATTATTTCATATTTATCCTGATAATACTTTGTTTGCAAATGTTGTTTGCATAGTCATCTCACATTAGACTATGAGTTCCTTGAGAACAGGAAATATCTTTTGCATATCTTTGTGTATCTAGCACTTAGCACAGTGCCTATTATATTATAACTGCTTAATAAATGTTTATTGACTGAGAAAAACAGTTTAACTGTCATTTAGTGAGACATGTATGAAGACTGAAAGTTTAGCTGCCATTCTGGGGAGACTGTCATCTATGGTGGCTGAAGAAAATACAGAGAAAAAGAGCTATGAGGACTCATTTCCTGAGAGAACTCAGAGGCTTGTCTATTTTATAAAAAAAAAAAAACTGAAGGGAATTCTTGAGAAGAAACTTTTTATCAGGATCCTGAGATAATGGAATGGTGGGACTATGCTTGCAGAATTGAGAAGTAGTTGTATTTAAAGGTGACTTTGTGTTCTTTCTTACAGCAAATACATATTAATAATTAACAATATGTTAATAAATAATGATATTTATATCTTAGTTGTATTGTTGGTTGCCATGATAATTAATACTATAGCCAGTAAATTTGTTTCTTTAAGATATTAGAGGATTTGGGGATGGCTAGGTGGCACAGTAAATAGAGCACTAGCCCTGCAGTCAGGAGGACCTGAGTTCAAATCCAACCTCAGGCACCTAACACAAAAACTAGCCATGTGACCTTGGGCAAGTCACTTAACCCCAATTGCACTCCAAAAAGAAAAAAAAAGATATTAGAGGATTTGACATATAGACGATATGGTCAAAACTTATAGAGGGAAAAGAAGCTTCTCCTATTTATTAAAGATTATTTAATAAACAAATGTGGGGCTCTGATTTAACTGATTAATAACAACACTGGAATTTTAGTAACCAATTAGGAAAAATCAAAACATATACTTTAATTCTCTTAGAATCTGGATTGAGGGGGCAGCTAGGTGGCGCAGTGAATGGAGCACTGGCCCTGAAATCAGGAGGACCTGAGTTCAAATCCGGCCTCAGACACTTAACACTTACTAGCCGTGTGACCTTGGGTAAGTCACTTAACTCCAATTGCCCTCCAAAAAAAAAAAAAAAGAATCTGGGATAAAAATGAATAAGAAAATGAGCTAGTAGCAAGTTGAGAAAGAGGTGACCATCCTACCTTAGGTTATGCATAAGGCAGTTTAACTCCTGATCAAATTGTTATAAACATTTTAGTGACCTCTCTCCCCAGCACTCTTTTTTTTAATCACCCTGTGTGAATTGTTGCTAAAAACAGTAAGCAAGTAAAACCAAATTATGGTGGGCCCTGAATGGTAGCCTTGCTACTCAGAAGCACTTTCATGGTCATTAAATGATCTCATTCTTTTCTCTAGCAACACAGGAAAACTTAAGAGCATGCTGCAACTTAGCTTTTCTACACATTTTAGCCTCACCTACCCAATGAAAACACTTTTTTTGAGGTTTTTAAAAAATTAATTAATTTATTTTAGTTTTCAACATTCATTTCTACAAGATTTTTGAGTTCCAAATTTTCTCCCATCTCTCCCTCCCCACCCCAAGATGGCATGCATTCTGATTAACCCTTCCCCAATCTGTCCTCCCTTCTATCACCTCCCCTCTTATCCCCTTCCTCTTTACTTTTCTTGTAGGGCAAGATAGATTTCTGTACCCCATTGCTGTGTATCTTATTTCCCAGTTGCATGTAAAAACAATTTTAACATTTGTTTTTAAAACATTGAGTTACAAATTCTTTCATTTCTTTCCTCCACACCCATCCTCATTGAGAAGACAAGTAATTCAATATAGGTTATACATGTGTAGTTATGCAAAAAACTTCCACAATAGTGATGTTGTGAAATTTATTTCCCACCATCCTCTCCCACCCCCCACTTATTCCATTTTCTCCTTTGACACTGTCCCTTTTCAAAAGTGTTTATTTCTGATGACCTCCTCCCCTAATTTGCCTTCCCTTCCATCATCCCCCTTCTTATTCCCTTCCCCCTTACTTTCCTGTAGGGTAAGATACCCAGTTGAGTGTGTATATTATTCTCTCCTTAAGCCAAATCTGATGAAAGTAAGTTCACTCATTCCCTCTCACCTCTCCTCTCTTCCCCTCCATTGTGAAACATTTTTCTTGCCTCTTTTGTGTGAACTAATTTATCCCATTGTATCTCTCCCTTTCTCCTTCTCCCAATATATTCTTCTCTAACCTTTAATTTTATTTATAGATATTATCCCTTCATATTCAACTCACCTTGTGTCTTCTATCTATCTATCTATCTATCTTCTATTTATGTCTGTCTTTCTGTCTATCTGTCTGTATTTCCTCCATCCACCCTAATACTGAGAAAGGTCTCATAAGTTATAAATATCATCTTTCGATGTAGGAATGTAAACAGTTAAACTTTTTTTTTTTTAAAGCAATTGGGGTTAAGTAACTTGCCCAAGGTTACACGGCTAGGTTTTTTTTGTTTGTGCGGATTAGGTGTCGGAGGCCGGCTCTGAACTCAGGTCCTTCTGATTCCAGGGCCGGCGCTCTATTCACTGCACCACCTAGCCGCCCCAACAGTTAAACTTTAATAAGGCCCTTATGATTTCTCTTTCCTGTTTACCTTTTCATGCTTCACTTGATTCTTGTATTTGAAAGTCAGATTTTCTGTTCAATTCTGGTCTTTTCATCAAGAATGCTTGAGGGGCAGCTAGGTGGCGCAGTGAATAGAGCGCCGGCCCTGGAATCAGAAGGACCTGAGTTCGGAGCCGGCCTCTGACACTTAATCCACACAAACAAAAACCTAGCCGTGTAACCTTGGGCAAGTTACTTAACCCCAATTGCCCTAAAGGGGCGGCTAGGTGGCGCAGTGAGTAAGAGCGCCGGCCTCGGAGTTTGGATGACCCGAGATCAGATCCGGCCTCAGAAAATGAGCACCCACACATAAATAATGACTAGCCGTGTAACCTTGAGCAAGTTACTTAACCCCAATTGCTTTAAAAAAAAAAAAAGAATGCTTGAAAGTCCTCTATTTCAACACAGAACCATGTTTTCCCCCAAAATATTATATTCACTTTTTCTGGTAGATGATTCTTGGTTTTAATCCTAGCTGCTCTGACCTCTGGAATATCATATTGCAAGCCCTCCAATCCCTTAATGTAGGAACTGCTAGGTCTTGTGTTATCCTGATTGTTTTTCCACAATACTCAAATTATTTCTTTCTGACTGCTTGCAATATTTTCTCCCTGACCTGGGAACTCCGGAATTTGGCTATAATATTCCTAGAAGTTTTCCTTTTGGAATTTCTTTCAAGAGGCAATATGTGGATTCTTTCGATTTCTATTTTCCTCTCTGGTTCTAGAATATTGGAACAGTTTTCCTTGATAATTTCCTGAAAGATAATGTCCTGGCTTTTTTTTTGGATCATGGTTTTAAGGTAGTCTAGTAATTTTTAAATTATCTCTCCTGAATCTATTTTCCAGAGCAGTGGTTTTTCCAGTAAGATATTTTACATTGTCTTCTCTTTTTTCATTTTTTGGGTTCTATTTTATAATATTTTGATTTCTCATAAAGTCATTAGCTTCCATTTGCTCCATTCTAATTTTGAAGGAATTCTTTTCTTCAATGAGCTTTCGGATCTCCTTTTCCATTTGGCCAATTCTGCTTTTTAAGGCATTCTTCTTCTCATTGACTTTTTGGACTTCTTTTGCCATTTAAGTTAGTATATTTTTAAGGTGTTATTTTCTTCGGTATTTTTTGAGTCTCCTTCAGCAAGCTATTGACTCATTTTTCATGATTTTCTTGTATCACTCTCATTTCTCTTTCCAGTTTTTCCTCTACTTCTCTAACTTGATTTTCAAAATCTTTTTTGAGCTCCTCCATGACCTGCAATTAATTCATATTTTTCTTGGAGGCTTTTGATATAGGAGCTTTGACTCTGTTGTCTTCTTCTGGTTGTATGCTTTGATCTTCTTGTCACCAAATTAAGATTCTGTAGTCTGAGGTTTTTTATGCTGTTTGCTCATCTTCCCAGCCAAATACTTGACTTTCTAACTCTTTCTCAAAGTAAGACTCTGCTTCTAGTGGGTGTTGGTGTACTGTCCCAGGCTTGAGGGGTTTTGTACAGCTTTTTTCAGAGATACTTCTAGGGACCTGTAAATTTTTAGCTTTTCCTAGGTGGTATATTCAAAGGACAGGTGTTTACTCCTCTCCTGGCCTGCACTCTGGTCTGTGAGTGACCCCAAGCACTCTTTTCTACCTTGAAACTGTGAGGAGGATTCCCTCTCTATCACTGCCAGAAGCTCCACCATGCCAGTGCTCCTCCTCACCCCAGGACTATGACCCAGGACTGTGACCCAGATCCAAGCAAGGCAAAGCAAGAGGATCCTGCCTCAGTGCAGCAAAGAGATCCCTGCAATCCCCCTCTGATCAGCTGCTTGATCCCCCACCATCTGTTGGCCCAGACCTCTGGAAGCAGCTTCTTCTGCTGCTGCTGCAGCTGCTACTACCACCATGGCCATCACCTCCATCACCCCAGGGCTGGGGCCTGACCATGCTCCTCTTTCACCCAGGTGCCACAGAGTTTTCCCACTGACCTTCTATGCTGTCTTTGGCTTTTGTGGGTTGAGAAGTCTAGAAACTGCCAGAGCTTCCAGTGATTCAGTCTCCTGAGACCTGCTCTGGCTCTATCTGTGCCCATGTAGCCCACACTGTGCTATGCTCCCAGCCCAATGCCCCAGTCTGGCATAATAGACCCTTCCTGTAGGCCTTCCAAGTTGTCTTAGGCTGGAGATTTGTTTCACTCTGTCATTTTGTGGGTTTTGTAGCTCTAGAATTTGTTTAGAGTAATTTTTACAGATATCTGGAGGGGTTTGGGGGAGAACTCAAGCAAGTCCCTGCTTTTACCTTGCCATCTTGGCTCTGCCCCCCCCCCCCCATTTTATAAAATTGTTTATGTTAATTCTTTAGAAATTCTCTCACCTTAATCTGATCTTACAAGTGTGGAATTGTGTGTCTGAGTAAGACAGAAGGCTAGCACTACTGAGTTGGGCTGTGTTGGGGAAATATCTAGTTCACAGTTTAATGTGCTGGATTACAGATTTTTCCCAGACCACTAGGACTATTCCAGTGGTGCTGCTCCTTATTTTGCTTCAGAATGAAGGCATCCTTTTGTGTATTCAATCTAAGAAGGGGATCTTGCTGTGATTCATTGACATATGTGAACCCTTTCATCCCTAATTTTCAAGCTGCTGCTCCAACAGAGCAAGGGAGTTCAAGTTAGACAACTTGTGGTCTACAACCATGAGTTAGGGAATATGATTAGCCTTGGTGTGATCACTTATTTTTTTATTTATTATTATTATTTTTTAATTAAACAAATGCTTCATTAACTTCTGGTTTACATCATTCATTTCTGCCAGATTTTGAGTTACAATTTTTTCCCCCGTTTTTCCCCTACCCACCATCCCAGAATAGCAGTCCCAGAAGATATTCCTTCCTCCAATCTGCTCTCTCCCATATCTTCTCCCATACCCCCTTCGACTTTTCCATTAGAGCAAGGTGAATCTCTGTGCCCCAGTGCCTGCACATCTTATCTCCCAATTACATGCAAAAGAGTATTGATAATAGTATTTATATAATATTTGAAACATTTAATTTTAAGACCTCGAATTTCAGATCCATTCCCTTCGTCCCTTCCCACCCATTCCCTCTGGGAAGATAAGTAATTCAGTATGTGTTGTACATGTCTAGCTATGCAAAATATTACCATAGTAGATATATTGGACAAGGCTGCTTATAATCACCCACCCATCCCACCCCCAACCTGGCCCATTCCCTACTTGATCCTGTCCCTCTTCTATAGTGGGTACTTCCAACCTCCCCTCCCCACAAGAATGCTCTCCCATCCATCATCCCTCCTCTCATCCCCCTTCCCCCTATTCTGCTGCAGGTTGAGATATCCCATTTAGTATGTATGTCATTCTCTCCCTGAACCAAATTCAATGAGAATGTGGTTTTGCCTTTTTGCCTACCTATTCTTCCCCTCCCCTGCAGCCACTTCCCCTTGCTTCTTCTACATGAGATAGTTTACCCTACCCTCTCTCTCCCCATCTCCTCTTGCCACTTTCCTCTCTCACCTCATAATTTCACCCCTTAAGTATCATCCCTTCCCAACAAATTCAACCTATGCCCTCTCTCCATGTATAGCTGTAAACATATATACACACATTCACATATGTATTCATATGACCATACACCCTTCTTCCATTATTTTCATACTGAGAAAGGTTTCATGAGTCACAGTTATTGTTTTTCCATGTAGGAATGTAAATAGTTCAACTTTGATAAGTTCCTTTTGATTTCTTTTCCCTGATTACCTTCTCAGGCATCTCTTGCTTCTTGTGTCTGGATGTCAAATTTTCTATTCAACTCTGGTTTTTTCCTCAAGAATGCTTGAAAGTCCTCTATTCCACTGAATGACCATATTTTCCCCTGAAACAAAATACTCAGTTTTGCTGGGTAGGTGACCCTTGGGTTCATTCCCAGTTCTTTTGCCCTCTGGAATATCATATTCCATGCCCTTCTATCCCTCAGTGTAGAAGCTGCCAGGTCCTGGGCTATTCTGATTGTGTTTCCACAATATTGAAATTATTTCTTCCTGGCTGCTTGTAGTATTTTCTCCTTGATCTGGGGATTCTGGAACCTGGCTATAATATTCCTGGGAGTTTTCTTTTTAGAATCTTTTTCAGGAGGTGATCGGTGGATTCTTTCAATCTCTATTTTGCCCTCTGGATCTAAAACATCAGGGCAGTTTTCCTTAAGAAATTCTTGAAGGGTGATTTCTGGGTTCTTTCTTTGATCATGGCTTTCAGGTAGTCCAATAATTTTTAAATTGTCGCTCCTGGATCTATTTTCCAGGTCAGTGGTTTTTCCCATGAGATATTTCACATTGCCTTCTATTCTTTCATTTGTTTGGATCTGCTTAACAGCATCTTGATTTCTCATAAAGTCATTAGCTTCCATTTGCTCCAGTCTAACTCTGAAGGAATGAATCTCCTCAGTGAGCTTTTGAGATTCTTTTTCTATCTGACAAATTTGGCTTTTTAAGGCATTCTTCTCCTCATTGCCCTTTTGGGCCTCCTTTGCCATTTGAGTTAGTCTATTTTTTAAGGTGTTGTTTTCCTCAGTCAGGCTGTTGGCCCTCATTTCATACTTTTCCTGCATCCTTCTCATTTCTCTTTCCAATTTTTCCTCCACTTCTCTTATTTGATTTTTAAAGTCCTTCTTAAGGTCCTCTATGGCCTGTAACCCGCTCATATTTTCCTTTGGGGCTTTTGGAGGAGGATTTCTGACCTCACGATCCTTTTCCTGTTCTATGCTTCAATCCTCTTTGCCCCCAAAGCAGGAGTCTAAGGTTGCATTTTTCTGTTTATTTTGTTTCCTTTGCCTTGACATGTTGCCACTTAATTACTTGACTTTTGGGCTTGTTGCCACAGTAGGAGTCTACCACCAGACAGGAGAGCTTTTGTCCCAAACGTTGGGGTCTTCACAGCTTTCTGGCAAGCTGGATACCCACCCCAGACCTCCCCCCCAGATCATAAACCAGATCCAGGGAGGTTAAAGCAAGAGCAATTAACTCCCAAGACTGATCGCTGGATCTCCCTACAGTTCGCAGGCCAGGAGCTGGAACTGCCACTGAAAACTACAAAATGGCGTGTCTCCTCAGCGGCTTCTAACCCCCAGGGGAGGAAGCCGACACGTTCCCCAAATACTGGTCCCAAAGTCCATAGGGCACTAACCTCTCACTTTGTCCTAGGCATATCTGAGTTGATAATTCTGGAATCGCCACAGCTGCTGGTGTTCTAGGGTCCCTCCAGCTGGCTGCTGGCCCAGCCTCCCTGGGGCTAAAACCACGGCTCACGGGGACCTGGGCTTTCTCTGCACTGCGCTGCTGGCTCCCAGAGCATTGCGCTGGTCCTTTCTGCAGGGCTGCTGGGCTGTCCTCAGCGGGAAGTTAGCTTCTCTGTGTCATTCTGTGGGTGCTGGGGCTCCAGAAGTTGTTCAGAGTCCCCTTTTACATAGTTTGGAGGTGATCTGGGGGGAGAGTGCCTTGGGCACACTGTTTCTACTCCACCATCTTTGGTGTGATCACTTATGATAGGGCTTCTTAACCTTTTCTGTGAGATGACCTCAAGGGAGAGCTAGGAAGATTCTATTAATGTCCTTGGGAAAAACAATTCACCTCTGTCTGCTGGCAGATACCTGAAATTCCAGTAGATTTTCATTATAGAATTCTCAGATTCAGGTTAAAATGTAGATCCTTTCTCCCTCTCTCAATCTATCCTCACACTCCCACTACCCCCTCACTCTACCAGGAATAATCCTCCAAAACAATATTCTCCAAATTCTGTGTTCTGAAGATTCCTGGTGTACCACATGATGTGAAGAGGGGTTGGGTGAGAAAATTTCAGGGCTAGCCATATTTTCCTCAAAGATATCAAATATTTGTGTGCATCCCAAAAACTGTGTGCAACAGAAATCCTTACCCAAATAATACTCAGAGGTTTCTCAAGGTAGGAAGCAGAAAAGAATGGTTTATTATGATCTCGAGAAAGGGCCACCCTCTTGACAAATGGTCAGGGAGGAGAAACAATTTTACAAAAGGAAATGGAGAAGTTATAAAGTCCTAATGTGGAATTCTCCCCCATTCCCCTCCTGACTTTTTAGTTAAGTGTATAATCTAATCCAGCAATCTACCTCAAGTACCGGAACAAGGAAACAGTGACCACCCAATGTACATTTGAGAAATCACTTCTGTCCTTATTGGGCATATCTTATGCTGAGGTGTCACTGAGGAAAGGGGTGACTCCCTACCACTCTTGAGTTTTTAGTCCTTGTAGATCATGTGATTTCCGGCAAAGGGGAACTTGGGCCTGTTTCCCACAAAAAGCCCTACTAGATTCTAGAGTATAATCTTAGAAGTTTTCACTTCTTTCACTCATGTTGAATTAGGAAATGTCTTAATGCCGGATTCAATATTTAAAGCTGGAAAAGACCTCAGAAGCCATGTAATCCAACTCCCTCATTCTACAAATAGAAAAACTTCCAGGGAATTTGCCCAAAGTAACAAGAGTAATGACAGAGTCAGTATTTGAATTTAGATCTTATTACTCCAAATTCAAGATTCTATTCCTGTATTTTCCCCACAGTTTTGCCATTGTTCTACAGGTGTTCCATAGCCCTGAGAAGCCATGGGACAGCACTTAAAAATTCCATCAGAGCAGTGTGGTCTAATGGATAGAGCACTGAATTTGGAATCACAAGGCCCGAGTGTGAATACCAGCTCTGCCTCTTCACTATTGCTGTGTCATAGGATAAGTCCCTTCTGTCTAGGACTCAGTTTCTTTTTCTATAAAATAAAAAGGATGAGCTTTAAATAATCTCTAAGGACCTTACACATCCAAATCTTATTATCTCAAGGCCAAAAAGTGTCCTGTGGCTAAATAAGTTTGAGAAATGCTTCTCTTAGGTCTTAGAGGCAATTGGCATGCCATTGTACATGGAGGATCTAAAGGGATGAGAGGTCAGAGAGGAGAGATTTTAAGGGAACTGAATACCTTCCTGAGGCTATGGGAGAGGGAACAGAAGAAGGAAGAAAGAAAAAGGAGGCTGGTGACACCATCAGCCTACCTTACCAACTTGTTGTCTAAAGACAAGTTCATCAGGATGTCTTGTATGCACACAGCAGACTTGCTTCTTGTCCCACTAAACTGTGGCAGAAGATTTCCCCCCCACCCCCCCCCCCACCCCCCACTGGACTTCCTTGGTCACTTCTTGGAGAGTTCCCAGAACAGAGCAGCTGGAAAACGGGCACTCAGCTTCCCTGCATTTTTGGACTGATTCTGACATCTGGTGGCCAAGTTACAGCAGAGGAAATTGCAGCAGAATTCAGCCTGTGAGATTGTGTAACTGGTTAAAACTTCCCCCCAGAAACTGGGTGGTGGCACTTGTCAGGAATCAGAACTACAGGAGTGATAGCCTCACTCATATCTCTCCTTGGGGTTAAATAAGTTTCCATGCTGAACTTTGTTATGTTAGTTCCATGCTGTTCAGGGTTTCAGTGAAATATTAAACTGCCTATTTCTTATCAGTTTTACCTATGGCTCCCAGAAATGTCAAAACTCGTAAGTCTCTTTCCTGGCCCTGATATTGTGAATTTTATAGGTACAAGATTTTATTCTTCCTTTTTTCCTGCCAACTTCATTAAACCCAGTCCCATCCTTTGGAACCTAAACACTTTAGAATTGTTTTTTCTCACTGTGCAATCTCCTCCAGCCTCTATTACCTCAATTCATTTAATAAGACAGCCTGCTAGTGTGGTGCATAGAGAGCTATACTCAGAGTCTGGATGAACTGAGTTCAAATCTGTCCTTAGACTTTTATTAGTCATGTGACCCTAGGCAAATCATTTTATTCTGTGTGCTTGCTTCAGTTGCTTTATCTGTGAAATAAAGATAATAATAAGACCTACTTCTCAGGGTTGTTGTGTGAATAAAGTGAGATGATATTTGCAAAGTGCTTTGCAAACCTTAAGGTGCTACATAAATTCTAACGGTTGTTATATTCCAGCCAAATTCACCTATTAATCTCATTTTGCTTTCTTCCAAGTTGGAACATTTGTGAATCTCTCACCTGATGAAGGCCTTTCCTTTCAAGTCTCAGCTCACACCCTCTTCCCCACTAGTTATTTGTCTATGACCTGGGTGACCATGGCCCATTATTTGCCTTCTTTAGGCCTCAGTTTCATCATTTGTGAAACGAGGGGATTGAAATAAGCCATCTTCACTTCTAAATCTATGATCCTGTTCTCTTCCTCCTCAAATTTTCCTGGAGCCCTTTGCTTTTCACCTTCCTTTGTCTCTCTTGTTAGACTTATTTGTCTCCCCAAACTTACCCCAACCTCAAGTATATTTCATATTCTTTGAGAGCAAGAACTGTGCCATTTTCATCTTTGTGTTCCTAGTGCTTTTGCACATAGTAGGAACAAATTGATTTCTCTGCCACCCCTACATTCTTCCCAAAAGAATCCCACAGTTAGACTTACTATGCAGAGCTTCATAGTTCTGGTTGTTTCCCTCCTTAACATGTAAACTTTCTGAGGGTGGGGAATATATAGCCTTTCATCTTTGTATTACCAGTGGTTAGCACAGTATCTTGCACTTAGTAGGCTTTTAATGTTTGTTGAATTGAATTGAGTTAAAATTCTAAGAGAATGACAGTATTGATACTAGAATGATTAATAAGCTATGTGATTAGTGGGAAAAACACTTTGCCATTTCTCCCATGGGATTCTTTGTAAGCAGCAACCAAAAATACTAATCTTCATTTAACTTGGTGCTGTCAGCTATTAATAATTTAACATTGGAGCCCAGACCAATACTTGGGGCATATTCCATAAATACTTACTGAATGATTTAACAGCCCTAGTTCATGACAAAATAAATGGTCACAGCACCTATCAAAAAGTACAGAAATGGGTTTGGGTGTGATTAATGCCTTGCAACTGTAGAAATAAGGGAATGTAAATTCATAATGTAATCTCTAGTGTTTGCTAAAAATGCAAATTGTGTTGGGGCGGCTAGGTGGCACAGTGAATAGAGCGCTGGCCTTGGAGTCAGAAGGACCTGAGTTCGGATCCGGCCTCAGACACTTAACCCACACAAACAAAAACCTACCCATTACTTAACTAGCCGTTACTTGGGCAAGTTACTTAACCCCAGTTGCCCTAAAGGGGCGGCTAGGTGGCACAGTGAGTAAGAGCGCCGGCCTCGGAGTTGGGATGACCCGAGATCAGATCCGGCCTCAGAAAATGAGCACCCATGCATAAATAATGACTAGCCGTGTAACCTTGAGCAAGTTACTTAACCCCAATTGCTTAAAAAAAAAAAAAGATGCAAATTGTGTAGCCAAGGAGGTTAGGCCAAGTTAAGGAAGACATTGGGGTGTCTAGAGAAGTATACTGTGAAAGAATCTCTTAACCTCCTTGGTCATCCATGTCCCTATCTATGAAATGGAGTTTCATATGGTCCCTTGCTCTTGTTCCTTTTCCCTGCCCCATATAGCAACAGGAGCACAGGACCTCAAAATGCTCTGGACCTGCCTCCCTGGATAGAAGCTTTCCTCTATGGTCCCTTGTCCCTTCCTGCTCTAGATCTATAATCCAATTATCCTCCCATTAAGGGCTTCTTTAACAATGGATTATGGGAATGGGCCTCAAGTGAGAATGTTGTCTGCCTAAATTTTGTACATGGAACAATAGGTGAGACTACTGGGTATGCTCTGAGGACGGGGCTTAGTGAAGGGGGATATAGGCGTATGGACAAGTAGGCAAAGGACAGTTGTGAAAAGAAGATTAAGAAAATAAAAGGGGAGGTGACTGAGCAAGACTGAAGCAATTGCCTCAAGTCCAATAAAAATAATTACATGTGCAGAACTACAAAGAAGCAGCCTGTATCAGAGTTGGTTTACATCTTATCTGAGAAGCAATAGAATGTAGGGTGAAGGGCACTAGATGTGAAAGCAGAAGACCTAAGTTTGAGTTCTGACTTTTCCATTTTCCAACTGCACGACCTTAAGCAAACATCATATCTCTTGACTTCAAAAGACCATAACACTCAGACTATCTCACAGGTTTTTGTGAGGAAAGTGCTTTGTAAAGCATAGAGCAATATTGAAACAGGAGTCATTCTTATTTATTTGATTTGATAGACCATATTCACACTAAGGTGCTTTAAATTTCCCTACATTCATAATATTTCACCCCACAAGGAAGACTTGAATTATGAAAATGTGCATATCCTAAGACTAGCAAGGACAGTGGAGGAAGAGGAAGGAGTACAGCCCGTCTCTCTTGCAAATCAATTTCAGTAAAGATCAATGAAGAGTGCCAGACTGAAAGGTGATGGGGAAATCCAACCAGAAACCACAGAGGGTTATTTTTCCAGACCAGGTGAGCACAATGAGATAGTCCAAGGCCTGTAGACTCTTAGGAGAGCTTCTATCCAGGGAGGCAGGTCCAGAGCATTTTGAGGTCCTATTGCTATATGGGGCAGGGAAAAGGAACAAGAGCAAGTCAGCTGCTGTGTTACAGCTAGATCAGAGATTCATCCCATGGATTTTAGCTGAGACTTGCAACTGAGTGGCTCACACAGAGAATATGGACCAGGAGAACATATGAAGTTTTAGTGCCCTGAACCCTTAGAGCCTTCAGCTAGTTGTCAGGTTGGGAATACCGTCTACTGTGTTGCCCAGACCCACACTGGGTTTGAAAACCTGAAGAGTTCCAACTGTGAGAACAATTATCAGAGCATTAAATTAGACCACATAAAGAACACTAAAAGTTTATAGCTCCCTGCCTGAGCCACCCCTGAGATTTTTTTAAGAAAACAACAATCAGTACTCAGAGAAAGGCATGTCAAGACCCCAGATAATACAGACCAGTGTCACACAAAGTCACAACATTACCACCAAAAGTTCATAGTCTGAAATAGGAGGAAGGCAGAGCCAAGATGACAGAGTAGGGACCCAGCCGAACTCTCCCAACAACTTTAAAATAACGCCTCAAATCAAATTTTTGAATAGTAGAATCAACAAAAGGTCAGAAGGAGACATTTTTTCAACCTAAGACAACTTAGGAGGTACACAGGAGAGGTCTGTAATGCAGGGTTGCACAGGCCTGGAGCAAGGAAGGAACACCAGTGGTAGGCCTTAAAGGTGGCTGTAAGAGCAACAGCAGCAGCAGCTTTGGGTGCTCTCAACCCAGAGGTGATGAGGAAGTTGGACAACTGCTCAGAAAAAGATTATGGGGTATCTTTGGCTGGTAGTGGGTGTAGCTGGAACTGATTGTCAACTGTGTTGCCAATACACAATTCTGACTTACAGTTTCAGAGTAGAAAGGAGTTCTTGTGGTCAATTGCTAGAGAGCAGGAGCCCTGGTCACAGTTTCAGGACAAAGAGGAGTATTGGTACTTATGGCAGCAGGGGAGGAGGGGGTCTTGCTGAGTAAGACCAGAGGGTAGAGCAGAAGAACAGTGACCACATGTCCCACAGGATAATACCATCTTGGAAGCATGGAAAACTTTCATATTACCCCCATTCCAAACTAGCTCTGAAAACAGTAGCACAAAAAAGCTTGAAGTTTGGCACAGTGCCTCCCCAACCCCAGGTAACAAAGGCTAACTTTAACATACAGTTAAAAGTAGAGAAATAGGTAAGGAAAATGAGCAAACAACAACAATGAAAATAACTTGACCCTAAAAAGCCACTGCAGTAGAAGGGAAGACCAAGACATAAACTTAGAGACAACAGCATGAGAATTTCCAAAAGTAAAGCCTCAAAGAAAAATGCTAATTGGACTCAAACCCAAAAAGAATTCCTAGAAGAATTAAAGAAAAAGATGAGTGGTAGAGGAAAAAATGGAAAAATAAATGACAGTGATGCAAAAAAATATATGAAAAGAGAATTAACAGCTTGGTGAAAAGGGACACAAAAACCCCTGAAGAAAATGACGTTATAAAACAAAAACAAAATTGACCTAATTTGTAAATGAGGTATAGAAATTCACTGAAGAAAAGAACTTAAAAAGCAGAATTGGGCAAATTGAAAAGGAGGTACAAAAACTCGCTGAAGAAATTAATTACTTAAAAATTAGAATTTTGCAAATGGAAGCTATGACTCCATGAGACTTCAAGAAACAATTAAAATAAAGTCAAAAGAATGAAAAATAGATGAAAATGTGAAGAATCTCATAGGAAAAACAACTGACCTAGAAAACAGATCACAGAGAAGTAATTTAAGAATAATTGGACTACCTGAAAGCCATGATCAAAAAAAGAGGCTGGACAGTGTCTTTCAAGAAATTGTCAAGGAAAACTATCCCAATATCTTAGGTACAGAGAAGAAAATAGAAATTAAAAGAATTCACAAATTGGTGGGAGGGAGAGAAAGAATCTGGAATTCAAAATTTAAAAAGAAAAGAATGTTAAAAATAAAGAAATAAATTTTAAAAAATAAACAGAAGTGTATAGTTTAACATAAAGTTAGTATCTAGCATACATTGTCTAACTTTAATACAAAGTTTTAATTTCAGAAGGACTTGGAAAAAATGAGTAAACAAAAAAAGATATTAGCAATAAAGAGCTATCATGGGAACCAGAGACTCCAAAAATACAAACCCAGAAGAAGAAAATAATCCTGCAATTTCAACAAACAAAGTCTTAAATGAAAACTTAGCTTGGCCACAAGGTAAATTAGAATCCTTAGAAGAAATGAAGCAAGAATTTTAAAATAATATAAATTAAATGTGATCCCTAGAGGAAAGAATTTGAAGAAAAATGAAAGATCCAGAGGAAAGACATGGAAAAAAAAATTAGTAGCACCTAGGTGGCACAGTGCACAGAATGGCAGACCTGGAGTCAGGCAGTCTCATCTTCCTGAATTTAAATCTGGCCTCAGGCACTTACTAGCTGTGTGAATCTGAGGCAACCACTTAACCCTATTTGCCTCCATTTCTTCATCTATAAAATGAATTGGAGAAAATGGGAGGCACTATAAACAGATTCAAGGAGAAGAGGGGGGAAAAATTTCTCTCAGAACTCTGTCATCAGAGGTCATAGAAGGAGTTATGTAAAACAGAAAGACCAACAGTAGTTTTGCTGTTTTTATTGACTTAAAAGAAGAAAGTAAATGAAAGGGGAAAGGAATATACTAGGGGAAAGGGAGGAGAAATCGAGGGGGAAACTCATTACTTCATATAATTGGATTGTTCAGGTAGAAGACTATACAGATAAGGAGGAAGAAGCAGGCATCACTTGAACTTCACTTTCATCTGAACTACACACACAAAGAAAGACTGTCATGTAGAAATACATTCAAATTACAAAGAAACAGGACAGAATTTGGAGATGGAATGGTGAGAACAAGAAGGAAGTGGACTTGGGGATAATTGTCAGAAGCAAAAAAAAAAACAAAAACCCTGACTTTAGAGGGTGAATCATGAAGAGGGATTTAAAATTAAAGAAGGAAAGAGCATGAATTTGTAATTTTGGGCCTGGGTGAAGAGAAAAGAAGAACAGGGGAGCAGAAGCAGAAGGCATAAATCCGTAGTGCTGAGCATACACCTCACTCACCAAGTTCTTTGTGGAGTTTGTAAAGAAGTTCTTTGTGAGGAGAAGATTTGGGGGAAGAGTGAAGTGTATTAACAATGCAATATTCACTATGCCTATGGCAATTATAAATAGGCTTATGTGGTTATTAATCACAAAATATATCAGTCTCTCTATATGGGGGATAAAGCCAGAGAATTTATTAAAATACCAAATAACCGAGTCCCAAAACCAGAAAGTCAAAGCCATCAGGGTAGTTATGAAATTGGCACAAGTAGTTAACATAGTAAACAACCACATTCTTAAGCCTTCAAAACAGAACAGGCTACTTCAGGCAAAGGTCCTTCTCTCCCGACTCTCAGCAACTGCTCAGCGTCCAGGAAGCGTGCTCACAACAGCTCCGGCCCCCCGCAGTTCTGTTCCCTGGCAGTCCCCAACAAGAGTCCTTAGCAGAAATTCTGGCTGGCTTAAAAAGAGGTTTGGGCCTCGACCTCTACCTTGGCAGTTACTGCTGTTGCTGTGGCCACCAACAGTCCCCAACGGAACTCTAACTCTTCTTCCTCTTCCTCTTGCCCCTCCCCTTCCTGCTATGTCAGCAAGTCCAATGGGGCATGACTTTAGAGGGTGAATCATGAAGAGGGATTTAAAATTAAAGAAGGAAAGAGCATGAATTTGTAATTTTGGGCCTGGGTGAAGAGAAAAGAAGAGCAGGGGAGCAGAAGCAGAAGGCATAAATCCGTAGTGCTGAGCATACACCTCACTCACCAAGTTCTTTGTGGAGTTTGTGAAGAAGTTCTTTGTGAGGAGAAGATTTGGGGGAAGAGTGAAGAAAAACCATAAGAGAATAGGAAAGAAGGAAATACACAATTTATGATCATAACTGTGAATGTTAATGGTGTGAACTCACCCAGAAAAGGGAAGATTGCAGAAAGTAAGAAGGGAAGTAATAAGCATTTATATACCACTTACAGCATTGTCTCATTTGATCCTCACAACAACCACCCTCTCTCTCTCTGTCCCTCCCTCCCTTTCCTCTTCCTCTCTCACTCCCTCTCTCTCCTCTTCTCCCTGTTCTCCCTCTCCCCTCCTCCCTCTCTTCCTCTTCCTCTCTCTTTTTATATATGTGAGTGTGTGTATGCAACACACTTGAAACTTAAAGATTAATACTTGAAACATAAAGAGTTAAAATGAGGGACTAGAGGAAAAATGATTATGCTTCAGCTGAACTAAAAGAAGTAGAGGTAGCAATCATAATCTCAAACAAGGGATCAGAAAAAATAGTCTTGATTAAAAGAGGTAAATAAGGAACTCATTCTTAAACTATAAAAAATAAATGAACATCAATACATAACATAAATATACTGAATGGTATAGCACCAAACTACTTAGAGTAAAAATTAAATAAGCTGTGGGTGAAAGAAACAAAACTATAAGAGTTGGGGAACTCAGTATGCCCCTTTCAGGCCTAAATAAAACTAGCCAAAGAATAAAAAAGAAAGAAGTTTAAAAACCTGAGTTTTATTTTAGAAATGTTAGCTATGATCACTTTTTGGTGATTCCTAAATGGAAACAGAAAGGAGTATACATATTTTCATGACTGTGTGGCACTTTAATAAAAATTAATTGTGTATTATGGCATACAAAACCTCTCAAATGCATAAAAGCAGAAATATTAAACATATACTTTACTGAATACATTGCAATAAAAATATACTTAACAGTCTTAATAAAAAGCTGTTAAATAAAGATTTAAAAAGTAATTATAAACCCACATAAATCATATATATGTGTGTGTGTGTATTTTTTTAACTAACAAAATCCAGCAGCAAGAGATAGAGAAATTGGGGCAGATAAACCCAAAGACTCCAACTTCTGGGATAAGAACTCATTATTTAACAAAAACTGTTGGGAAAACTAGAAAAGACTATGGTAAAAACTAGGCATAGCCCAACATCTTATACCATATATGGTATAGTCAAGACAAAGTTAAAATGGCTACATGATTTAGACATAAAGGTTGAGATTATAAACAAATTAGGAGAGGAAGGAATAGTTTGCCTGTCAGGTCTATGGAGAATGGAAGAATTTATGATCTTACTCTATATTTAAAGAGTAAGAGAACATTACAAGATACAAAATGGGAAATTTTGATTGCATTAAATTAAAAAGGTTTTGCACAGACAAAGTCAATGCAACCAAGATTGGAAGGAAAGCAGAAAGCTGGGAAACAATTTTTACAGTCAGTGTCTCTGATAAAGGTCTAATTTCTAAAATATATAGAGAACTGAGTCAAATTTACAAGAATGCAAGTCATTTCCCAATTGATAAATGGTTAATGGATATGAACAGGCAGTTTTCAGATGAAGAAATTAAAGCTATCTATAGTCATATAAATAAAATTCTCTAAATCACTATTGATTAGAGAAATGCAAATTAAAACAACTCTGGACATACCACCTTACACCTATCAGATCACACATATCAGACTGGAAAATGATAAAATATTGGAGATGTTAGAAAATTGGATCATTAATGCATTGTTGGTGGAGTTGTGAACTGATCCAACCATTCTGGAGAGTAATTTGGAACTGTGCCCAAAGGGCTATAAAACTGTGTATTGACCTAGCAATGCCACTTCTAATTCTGTATCCCAAAGAGACCATAAAATGGGGAAAGGCGGGGGTGGAGCAAGATGGCAGAGTAGAAGCACAAACTTGGCATGGGCTCTGGCTCCCACTGCCTCCAATACATGTCAAAAATCACTCTAAGAAAACTTTAGAGCTACAAAACCCACGAAGAGACAGAGAGAAACAAATTTCCTGCTGAAGGCAGCCTAGTCTGGGAGCTGAGCACAGTCCTGCGTGAGCCACTCAGTTCTGGCCCCAGGGTAGCCCCAACCAGCAACAGCAAGAACAGACTTCAGGAGAGTGAATCACTAGCTGCTGTGGTGGTTTCCAGACTTCTCAACCCATAAACACCCAAGACAAAGTAAAAAGATCAGTGTGGAACTCTGTTGGAAGAGGGGGGGGGACAGAAGAGCATGGTCTGGCCCCTTCCCTGGGGCAAGAGTGGTGGAGATGCAGGACTGTGCAGCTCCACTACATGGCTGCCTCAGGAGCTCCTGGCCTGCAGATCATAGGGGGCCAAGCAACCATTCAAAGGGCTCTTGCTTTGACCTGCTTGGAAATGGATTGTGGTCTTGGGTAGTGGTCCTGGGGTGTGTAGCCAATGTGTCAGAGCTTGGGGTGGCTGTAGAAAGGGTGCCCTCCTAATAGCTCTGGCAACTGCAAAAACCCCAGCAATTTAAGCTCCCTCCATTCTGCAAGTGGCAAAGAGCTCAAAAGTCAAGTAATTGGCTGTCAATATGAGCAAGCAAAGGAAGCACAAACAAACAACAGAATCCTTTTTTGGGGACAAAAAGGATCAAGGCATGGAGCAGGAAGGAGACACCAAAGTCAGAACTCCTGCATCAAAAACCTCCAAGAAAAATATGAACTGATAACAGGAAATGGAGGAGCTCAAGAAGGATTTTGAAAACCAAGTAAGAGAATTGGAGGAAAAATTGGGAAGAGAAATGAAAATGATGCAAGAAGATCATGAAAAATGGGTCGACAGCCTGCTAAAGAAGGTCCAAAAATACACTGAAGGAAATAACACCTTAAAAAATAGACTAACGGGGCGGCTAGGTGGCGCAGAGAATAGAGCGCCGGCCCTGGAATCAGAAGGACCTGAGTTCGGAGCCGGCCTCCGACACCTAATCCGCACAAACAAAAACCTAGCCATGTAACCTTGGGCAAGTTACTTAACCCCAATTGCCCTAAAGGGGCGGCTAGGTGGCGCAGTGAGTAAGAGTGCCAGCCTTGGAGTTTGGATGACCCGAGATCAGATCCGGCCTCAGAAAATGAGCACCCACGCATAAATCAAAAATGACTAGCCGTGTAACCTTGAGCAAGTTACTTAACCCCAATTGCTTTAAAAAAAAAAAATAGACTAACTCAAATAGCAAAAGAGGCCCAAAAAGCCAGCAAGGAGAAGAATGCCTTAAAAAGCTTAATTTGCCAGATGGAAAAGGAATTTCAAAAACTGACTGAAGAGAATAACTCCTTCAAAATTAGATTGGAGCAACTGGCAGCTAATGACTTTATGAGAAATCAAGATACTATAAAACAGATCCAAACAAATGAAAAAATAGAAGGCAATGTGAAATATCTCATTGGAAAACCACTGACCTGAAAAATAGATCCAGGAGAGAGAATTTAAAAATTATTGGACTACTTGAAAGCCATGATAAAAAAAAAAGAGCCTAGACACCATCTTTCAAGAAATTCTCAAGGAAAATTGCCCTTATATTCTAGAACCAGAGGGCAAAATATGGAAAGAATTCACCAATTGCCTCTTGAAAAAGATTCCCAAAAGAAAACTCCTAGAAATATTATAGCCAAATTCCAGAGTTCCTAGGTCAAGGAGAAAATACTGCAAGCAGTCAGGAAGAAATAATTTGAGTATTGTGGAAACAAAATGAGGAAACACAAGACCTAGCAGCTTCTACATTAAGGGATCAAAGGACTTGGAATATAATATTCCAGAGGTCAAAGGATCTAGGACCAAAACCAAGAATCACCTACCCAGCAAAACTGAGTATAATGCTACAGGGAAAATATGGTCATTCAATGAAATAGAGGATTTTCAAGCATTCTTGATGAAAAAACCAGAGCTGAACAGAAAATTTGACTTTCAGATACAAGAAGCAAGAGAAGCATGAGAAGGTAAACAGGAAAAAAGAAATCATAGGGAATTATTAAAATTGAACTATTTACATTCCTACATGGAAAAATGATCATTGTAACTCATAAGACATTTTTCATATATGTATACATATAGATACATATGTGTATGTATAGGATGGTGTATGTGTATATAAATATATATGTGAATGTGTGTACATATGTGTACAGGTATACATAGACAGAGGGCACAGGATAAGTTTAATATAAAGAGACGATATCTAAAAAACAAAATTAAGAGGTGAGAGAGGAATTAATTGGGAGGAAAAAGGCAGAGATAGATTAAGGTAAAATATCTCATATAAAAGAGGCAAGAGAAAACTGTAACAATAGAGGGGAAGAGCAGGAAGGTAAAAGGGAATGGGACAACCTGATCCTCATTGAATATGGCTTAAGGAGGGAATACCATACACACTTAATTGGGTGTCTTACCCTACAGGAAAATAGGGGGTAGGGGAGAAGAGGGGGGATGATAGAAAGGAGGGCAGATTGGAGGAGAGGGTAGTTAGAAGCAAACATTTTTTAAAGGGGATAGGGTCAAAGGAGAAAATAAAGTAAATGGGGGGCAGGATAGGATGGAGAGAAATATAGTTAGTCTTTCACAATATAACTACTATGGAAATGATTTGGCTAACTACACATGTACAACCTATATTGAATTGCTTATCTTCCCAGTGGGGGTGGGTGAGGAGGGAAGAAGGGAAAAAATCTGGAACTCAAAATTTTAAAAACAAATGCTTGAAAAAAATTTGTTCTTTACATGCAACTGCTAAATAAGGCATATGGGGCATAGAAATCCATCTTTGCCCTACTAGAAAGTTAGGGGAGTGATGGGGGAGGATATAAGAGAAAACGGATTGGGGGAAGGGGCATTCATTAGGCTTGCTATTTTGGGTGGAGGGTAGGGGAAAGATGGGGAGAAAAAATTATAACTCAAAATCTTGTCGAAATGAATATTGAAAACTAAAAATAAATTATTTGAAAAAAAATAAAAATGGGAAAAGGACCTGCATGTAGAAAAATATTTATAGCAGCTCTTTTTGTGGTGGGAAAGAATTAGAAACTGAGGGGATGCCCATTAATTGGGAAATGGTTGAACAAGTTGTGGTATGTGAATGTAATGGAATACTATTGTTCCATAAGAAATAATGAGCAGGGGCGGCTAGGTGGCGCAGTGAGTAAGAGTGCTGGTCCTGGAGTTGGGACGACCCGGGATTGGATCTGGCCTCAGAAAATGAGCACCCACACATAAATAATGACTGGCCGTGCAACCTTGAGCAAGTTACTTAACCCCGATTGCTTGAAAGAAAGAAAGAAAGAAAGAAAGAAAGAAAGAAAGAAAGAAAGAAAGAAAGAAAGAAAGAAAGAGCAGGTGAACTTCAGAAAAACCTGGACTTATGTGAAATGATACTGAGTGAATTGAGCAGAACCAGGAGAACATTGTACATAGAACAGCAACATTTTTCTATGACTGATTTTGATAGACTTAAATCTTCTCAGCAATACAGGGATCTAAGACAATTCCAAAAGACTCATGATGGAAAATGCTGTCCACCTCCAGAGAAAGAACTATAGAGTCTGAATCCAAATCAAAGCATACTATTCTCTCTCTCTCTCTCTCTCTCTCTCTCTCTCTCTCTCTCTCTCTCTCTCTCTCTCTTTCTCTCCCTCTCTCTCTTTTTATTTCTTTTTTCTTGTGGTTTTTCCCTTTGGTTCTAATTCCTTTTTACAGCATGACTAACATGGAAATATGATTGTACATGTATATAGCCTTTATCGGATTGCATACCATCTTGGGGAGGTTTCAGTGAAGGGAGAGTGAGGAAATTTAGAACTCAAAATCTTAAGAAGTGAATGTTGAAAACTAAAAACAAATAAAATAAAATTTTTTTTAAAGTATTAGAGACTAAATAACTCAATCCTAAAGAATTTGTGGGTCAAAGATAATTAAACAGTGAGACAAGATACCAGCATTTTGAGGATATGACAAAAGCCTCTCTTAGGCAATGGCTAACCACAATTTCAGAGGACTGATGATGAAGCATGCTACCCCATCTCCTGACAGAGAAGTGCTGAACTCAGGTTGCAAAATGAGATGCTCATTTTTAGATGTGAAAAATGTGAAAAGTTGTGTTCTTCATTGTCTATTTGTTACAAAGTTATTTTTTCTTTTTCCTTCAATTTTTGGAAGGGGCCCAGAAGTTGAATTGGAAGAAAGAAGTCAATGGGTGCTAGGATTTCCTTCTCTTCTCCCCTAACCCCCACACAAAACGAGAAGAGAAGAGAAGGGAAAGAAGTCCAGAAGGAATTACAGATTGGCAAGAAACTTGCAAGTTATTTGTTGTTTATTGTATTCTTAAAAAGAAAAGCAAGCTCTACATAATAGAGATTCACGGTTTAACATACAAACTTTTCCCTTTCCATATCATATATGGAAATGCTCATCTGTTTGGTGTTTGTTAAGTATAGAATTTTTAAAATAGGTGGGGGGAGAAACATGTCCGTCCTGCTCTAAGGAGATCTTCAAATGCTGACATGGTCTGGATCTCTGGATAAAGAGAGTTCATCAAAGTACTTATAGCAACATCTCTGTGTGGTTTGGGGACTTGAGAGTCTCAGAGCCAAGTGGTTATGCTGGTCCATCTCTGACCTCCAGATCCACCTGGAGCTCTCCCACACACCACTGCTCTAATTATGTTTTATGTGCTGCCGCCAGCAAAGCTGAAAAAGCTGAATCAGGCCTCTGCTGTAGGACTTCAGGTTTGTCATACTCCAACACCTAGAAAACAGGAAGGAGAGAAAAATAGTGAGTAGGGAAGAACACTGGATTGGCAGTCAGGAAGTATTGGTTCAAGTCCTGACCCTGCTACTAACTCACTGTGTTACCTCAGTGTTTCCTATTAAATGCCTCAGTTTCCCCATCTTTAAAATGGGGGTTAATTTTTAAGGTTCTTCCTAATGCTAATATTTTAAATGGTTGAGTAGCTGGGAGAGCAGTCATGGCTTATCTTGAAAGGGAAGAAACCCTTTTGCCTGCCCTCTCTTCTTGGTCCCAGGAAGTTCTTTATACCCTTCCATTGTCCATAACTAGGATTCGGTCACAGTCCAGGATAGTTGTGATGCGATGTGCAATGATCAGCACTGTACAACCACAGAATGCTTCTCGAATTGTGTGCTGGATCAAGGCATCAGTGTCCACATCAATGGAGGCAGTAGCTTCATCTATTAATATGATCTAGTAATGGAGAAGTAGAAAAACATAGTTAAAACCCAGACCTAGGGAAGGAGAAGAGAATAAGCATTTATTAATGCTTAATGTGCTAGGCACTGTGCTAAGTGCTTTAAAAATATTATCTCATTTGATCCTCACAATGACCCTGGGTGATAGGTACTATAAAAAAGCTAAATGATATGCCCAGGGTCACAGAACTAGCACGTGTCTGAGGCTGGCTCTCAGCTCACGTCTTCTAAATCTAGGCCCAGTGCCTTATCCACTAGACTACTTAGAGCTAACTATACATAACCAAAAAGTGAAGCCCCTAGGATTTAAAATGTCCTCAAAGCAAACTTTCTTCTTTTTATTTATCTAAATTTATATAAAAGGGGAGGCTAGGTGGCGCAGTGAATATACCAGCCCTGGGATCAGGAGGACCTAAGTTCAAATCTGGCCTCAGACACTTAACACAAAAACTGGCCGTGTGACCTTGGGCAAGTCACTTAACCCCAATTGCCCTCCAAAAAAAAATTAAATTTATGTAAAAGGAAAAATTTAGACCATCCCTATGTAAATAAATTATCATATTAATTTTTTGCTCTAAAATCTTCACTAGTTCCTTTTTGACTGCTGAATAAAGTTCAAATTCTTCCACCTGGCATTCAGAGATGACAAAACCCACCACCACTCTACATTTACAACCTCTTCCATGTACTTTGTAATCCAGACTAACTTGAATATTTTTTGTCCTCTGAATACTCCCTGTATGTTCCTACTTCCGTGCTTTTGCTAACAGTATCCTACATATGGAATGTGCTCCCTTCTCCACTTGGCCTGTTGATCCACCTAACTTTGAAGTCAACCTAAATGTCATTCCTTTTACATTTTCCCTGACATTGCCAATCAGCAATGACCTTTCTCCTTTAGTGTTCATATAACATTTTCCACCTTTAATACAAAGGCAGATCCATATGTTAAAGGTGAATTATTCATACCCAGAGTAGATAGGTTCTGTATCAGCATGGTGAGAATAGGGTCACAGACTGTAAGAAAAATGTGTATGTATGGGTTTCTTCGGAGGGGACAGTTCCTACTGTGCTTTGGGACATACCTAACAGTATATGACTGTTACATCCCTGCAGCTATCAACAATATGAATTTTGGCTCAGAGTGCACACTGATCCATTCTTATGTCAATGAATAAGGCTGTGCCAAATGCTTACATCATCAGCTGGGTCACTTCATGCCCTGAGGAACCACAACCACAAGTTGGGGTGGGGTGCTGGAAGAAACTAACATAGAATCCTGCTTAGTGAAATGCGGACTGCATTACAAATACAGAGACCTAGGTTTGGATTCTTCCCTGGACCTTGGGGAAAACATGCCTCAGTTTCCATACTTGTGAAATGGTGTGATAATGTAATGTAATATATATATATATATATATATATATATATAATATGCATATACATGTATATGTATATATAACAATATAATAAAATGTAATAATCTCTGCCTATGTTAGTGGAAACCAAATGAGGAAAGCATAAGAAAAAGTTGTGCAAAAAATATATAACATGGAAAATTCAAAGGATTATTATTATTATAGAAAAATTATTACATTGTTATAATAACAAATTATTGAGAGGCAGAGTGGTATAGAGGATGGTGGACTGGTCTTAGAGTTAGGATGACCTGGGTTCAGGTACTAGTCCTGACAGATATGAGCTGTATTGCCCTGGTCAGGTCACTTAATATCAGTGGCCCCACAAAATATCTTAAACTGTAAATTAAAGAAGATTTGTTGATCTCCATCAGTGGAATGAATTTCCACACCAGTCCTATTACTGATGAAACCATAGCTGGTGAAACAGTCCCAAATTAATTACTGTTATTATTATAGGCAAATAATTCATCTTAACATTTCTATATATAGATTGGAGAACTTGGACAGATTTAGCAAGTCTGATCAAATAAGAAAAGAGAAAGAGGGGTGGCTAGGTGGCGCAGTGAGTAAGAGCGCCGGCCTTGGAGTTGGGATGACCCGAGATTGAATCTGGCCTCAGAAAATGAGCACCCACACACAAATAATGACTAGCCGTGTACCCTTGAGCAAGTTACTTAACCCCAATTGCTTAAAAAAAAAAGAGAGAGAAAGATACACAGATGAAAAGAAAATGTTTAAGTATCAAAGACTTAAAAAGTTGGAAAGAGAATATCTTTTCAGAAGACAACCAGCTCTTTCATCTCCTAATGACAGTTCTTTTTTTATTTAATTTTTTTAACAAACAAGAGTCAGCCTTCTCTTCCTCCCCCCGCCAAAAAAAAAATGATAAAGAAAAACAAAAATCCCCCTTTCAAACATGTATGATCAAGCAAAACAAATTATCACATTGGCCAAGTCCAAAAAAAAAGTCTCAATCTGTACTTTGAATCCATGACCTCTTAATGGGGATCAGTAGCCTGTTTCATCATTAGTACTCTGGAATCATGATTAGGCATTGTATTGATCAGAGTTCCCAAGTCTTCAAAGTTATTTGTTTTTATAATATTATTATTGTAAAAATTGTTCTGTTTCTGCACACTTCACTCAAAATCAATTCCTGCAAGTCTTCCCAAGTTTCTCTAAAAATCATCCCCTTTCTCATTTTCTACACAATAGTATTCCATCATGTTAATATATCATAGCTTGTCCCACCATTGTCTAATTGATGGGCATCTCTTCAGTTTCTACAGAAAGAGTTCTAGAAACATTTTATGCATCCTTAGTTTGTTTTGCTTAGGACTGATCCCTCCCTTAATCTACCTTCCTTCTTCCCTTCCTTTGGTCCTCCCCTTTCCTTCTTATTTCTCTGTTGAGTGAAATATCTTTCTGTACCCAGTTGTGCTTATGTATTCTCTTCTTCTTCCAGTTAGGTGAGAGTGTTTCAATTGTTGCATGCTCCCCTCACCCTTTCCTCCTTGTTTGTATAAACTTCTATTTGCATACCCCAAATATGTGAGATAATTTTCCCCATCCTTTTCTCCCTTTTTTTCCCCTCTCTGATGTATTGCTCTTTCTCTTTCCTTTCTTCTTTTAAGACAATAAAAACCTACCCCAAACCCTCTGTCTAATTAGACTCCTCCTATGACCCCTTATGATGATTGGGTTCTGAAGGGACACATGTAGCATCTTCCCACATTATAATGTAAACTGTGTATCCTTGTTTAATCCCTTATGATTATTCACTCATGGTACCTTTTAAAATGTTTTTTTTTTTTTTACTCCTGTGTTTGCACTTCAAAGTTTCTGTGTAGCAGTGGTCTTTTCTTCAGAATTGCTTGGAAATTTTCTGCTTGATTAGAGCTTCATTTTTTTTCTCTGATAAGATTATATTCAGTTTTGCTGGATACATTATTCCTGACTGGATGCTCATATTTTTGCCTTCTGGATTATGATATTTCAAATTCTCTGCTCCTTGATAGTGGTGGCTGCTAAATCATATGTGATCCTATTTGTAGTTCCTTGGAATTTAAATTCTATCTTTCTGGCTGTTTGCAAAATACTTTCTTTGACCTAGAAGCTCTGGATTTTGGCTCTAATGTTCCTGGGAGTTTTCTTTTGGGAGTCTGTTTAAGGAGATGGCTAGTGGATTCTGTTTCTACTTTGCCTTCTGATTCTAAGAGATCCGGCCAGTCTTCTTTTGTGGTTTATTGAAATATGATGTCTAGGCTCTCTTTTGTTTATTTGTTTCCTTTGCTTTGGCTGTGGCTTTCAGGCAAACCAATGATACTTAAATTATTCCACCTAGTTCGGTTATTTGTTCTATAAGATAGATCATATTTTGTCTATTTTTTTCAGTC
>WOXC01004083.1:0-72500 GCA_011680675.1 Gymnobelideus leadbeateri
AATGGCAGAGGCAAATCTAGAGCTGATATCAAAAAGCAATTGCTAATTATACCACCCTAAAGATTCATCATCTTTTAGCAAAGACATATGTTGCAGAGAGGGCTATTGCAGGTACAGGTTGGACTGGCTAAATGAACCTGAAGGTACAATCTAACTCTGAAGTTCTGTGATTCCGAGTGCTTACTAGGTAATTAACTATATCCAGATTCCAAAAAATCATCTCCTATGACAGGGCTTCTTAAATACTTTTGTGTCCCAGATTTCCTTGCCATTCTGATGACACCTATGGACCCCTTATCAAAGTAATGTTTTTTTGTTTTGTTTGTTTGTTTTGTTTTGATGTATAAAATAAGATACATATAGAAATGCAAAGGAAACCAATTTTATTGAAATATAGCTATTAAGATATGAAAAATAACAACAACAAAACCACCACAATTTCAGAACCCAGGTTAAGAACCCTGGCCTTTGGTATAGACAAGTTTTCATATGCAGTGGTGAAAGGAGAGCCCAAATGATACAATCAAAGATACCTGGGGTATTGAAGTATGGACCCAGCATTGTTTGTTTTGCAATGAGGAAACTGATAAAACTAGAGTCACATTCCCAGCATTCAAAGATTTTAAATTTGAATAGGAGATGTTTCTAGGAGAGAAAAAGAGATATACACATAAACACATATATACATATAATGCTTGAAAAAGTAAGTTAAAACTCTAGCTTTGTTCAAAGTTCAGCTCAAGTTCTCATCTACTTGAGGCTTTTTATGATCCCCAACTGCTCATGAATTCTACCCCCCACTCCAATTACCTTTGATATACTTCATAAATATTTTGTACATATGTATTGTGTGCGTGTACATGTTGTTTTTCCTGATAGAATATAGACTCCATGAAGGAATGAACTGTTTTATTTGTTTGTTTCTCTAGTTCCAAACACACAGTAGGGTTATAATATCTGTAAGTGTGGATTGATTGAGCTAATATTGTGGTCCTCAAAATTATATGTTTTAAAGCATGGTCCTCTGGAAGGACAAAAGGGGAGAGATACAACTGGAAGTTTAGGCAACATAAAAGCAAAAGACATCAATAAAAATCTATTTTTAAAATAGCAGTTCTCTCAGGGACTTGTTTGATGCATAAAACAGTGACATGTAATTTATCCAACATTGTCAGTCAATGAAGTGTTTTACATAAGGGAATCTTTAAGATAACTGAGGCTGTCTTCTTCTGGCATTAAACTTTTAAAATTCTGAACTTTTTAATTGAAAATATATTGTACATTTTCCTACCTTCTTTGTACTCAAATGGATATGTGATATCTCTGATTTGGATTCTTGCTCCAGTGGTCCAGATCTCATCATATGTATTCCTTTTCTTCCTGGGTGACTCATATATGTTTCCCATATAGCCTCCTTAGCATATTACTGGAGACCTTCCTCCAAGTCTTTCCACATTCTAGGGGTAAGAGATCAATATTCAATATGTCCACCTCTTGCACTTAACCCTCACAGCATTACCAAATCATACTATTTTCCAACAACATATCTTTTGGATGATATTGTATATGCTAGTACTTTCTCCCAAATTGCCCTTGATAATATGCTATATCCACTTCAAAGCATTACAGATTTAGAATGGAAGAGAAGTCAGAAATCATCTAGGCTAGCACTTCCCTTTAATAGATAAGAAACTGAGGTACAGAGGTCACACAGTAAAAGAGCCAGAATTTGGACCCTGGTCAAGTAGCTCCAGATCCAGTGCCTTTTCCAACATTCTATATCTCTTCTTAAGTATCTTTCCATTTACCTTTTAGGTTACTTCTGCAATTAGGTGTATCAGGAATAGAATTTTAGACTGAAAAAAAAACTCAATTTGAATCACTATATGACCCTGAACAAGTCATTCAACCTCTCTGGGCTTCAATTTCCTCATCTGTAAAATGGACATAATAATCAAACCTATCTCCCAGGGTTGTTCTAGGGATCAAATGAAATAACATATATAAATTTTTGTAAATCTTAAAATCCTATAAAGGTTCACCTTGTAAAACTAAAAGTGTTATATAATTGCTGGCTATCCTTATTATTCTTCTGATTCTTTTGATTCTTTGGAGATTACATTTTATTCTATGATTGACATTTATCGAGCATCACCAAGAGAATATTTATGTTAAGAAATTGGGTTTTGTGCCTGGGAGCAGTTAAATATAACTAAGCTTTTTCTTGATTATGGAAAATTAACATTTGTACTAATAATGTGTACACATAAGGCTTAACACTTAAAGTGATGCGAATGTCTCCGTTGTTGCTAAAAGGTAACATGAACAATCAGAGTCACAACTACATTAACTATTCCTGACATTAACAGCAAAGAGGTCTGCTGTCTTCTTCCTCAGGGCATTCATCCAGAAATAGGATTTGACAACCTCCCAAGACTGCTTAAATGTGATGACTACCATTTATTTCTGGTGATTCACATGGGTACAAATGATAGTTCTGTAAGCAGTCTAGAAAATATTACTAAAGATGATGATATCTTAGGCAAGGCACTGAAGACCTTACTAGCATAAGTGATGTTTTCTTAGACACTACTACAATTGAAAGTAGAGGCTTGAGAGGAGAAAGGCAGATTAGGGAAATCAATAGCCTGATTCAGAAGATGGTTTTTGAATATGCTTTGAATAGACATTGGTACCAGTTGAGGGAGTGTACACAATTATAAAATCAGAGATCCACTGAAGTATCAAAGCACTATAAATTCTTTAGTATTGTGGGGAATTCAATAAAAATGATAGGGGAAATGGGAAGAATAAAAAAGGAACTGTTTTCAACTTTTTTCAATACTGTGATTGTCTTTCAGTAATAATCAGATAGTTTTGTCACAGCTAAGAGCCTCTTCTTGAAACATAATAAATTACAGAAAAGTAAGTTGCTTCATTTACTCTTGAAAGTTAGAAAAGACAACTGTGGTGCTAAAAACATGTAATCTGAGAAGAGAAATCAATTTGTCAAGGAGGATCTTAGAGCATCTAGATAACATCATTTTAAAGTGAAACATATTTCCATCATGTCATTCCTAAAATATGCTGCCATTTAGGATCATTTCTAGGATACTTTCCCCATACTTGCTCCCAATGACCAGTTTGCTTTTGTTTCACAGATGGCAAGGAGAGTATAAAATCAGAGCGAAGGTTTTCATAGTGCTTGTTCATTGTCACCGAATGGACATAAATTCCTTCATCCAGGAGGATGTGAAAGAGGCCTGAGATAAGCCTTTCTGGGGAAAAAATGGGTCTTCATTTCCTGACTTTTGCTTTTGGAGAAATTTGACATTGGAGGAAGGGAAAATAAGGTATTGATATATGGATAATACTATAACCAGATGAATATATGGAACCAAGTGGCCACCAGCTAAATTGAGAGGCAGCATGGCATGGCACATTTTAAAATAGTTTGTGCTATCAGGAGCTGTGTGAAATTCTTTTGGGGTATGAGTTGAACTAGTTGGCTGGTGAAGTTCCTTTTGAATCTAAAATCTTACTATTCCTTATCCTCCCTATTAATCAACTGTTTAGTTTAGGCTAATCATTTCATTTACCTGGGCCTCAGTTTCCTCACTCCATCCCTATGGCTTACTTCAATCTCTAATTCTCTATATTATTTGCTTTAATCTCTATTGAGGACAAGTGGTATAATTTAAAGGAGTGCTAGATTTGGAGTAAAAAGGGTCTGAGTTCAAATTCTGGCACTACTACTTACTACTTGTGTGATTTTGAAGGAGTCACTTAATGTCCCTGGTTGTTTCCTCATCTTAAGAAGTTGAGTTAGAGAATTTCTAAAGCCTCTTTCAGCTCTAAATCTATCATCCTATGACAAACAAAAGAGGGGACTTCAATTACAGCCTAGGTTAGCATTAGGGGAAGACTTCCTGAAGATATTGACAGAGATTAGAAATGAGAATGTGAGTGTTTTGGGGGAAGTTGTGACTGTGATTTCATTGTTATAAAAAGCTCTCCAATGAGGATGCATATATGCCATCTCATCTTAGAGAGCTGGGGGGGGGGGGAGGGGACACTGAGGAATTGGGTGATTTGTCCAGATACACAAGCACAATACGACAGAGTCATCTCTTGAACACAGGTCATTTTTACTTTGGAGCTGGCTTTCTATGTACCAATCTGAATGGTCTCTTAGAAATGAGATTACAGATTGTGGGCAAGTCACTTAACCCCAATTGCCCTCTGAAAAGCAAAAGAAAAGAAAACAAAACAAAAAACATTTAAAAAAAAAACATGTGGCACTATAGAAATGTAACATATTGTCATCTTTAGTCTTATTCTTTTTAGTATGGGTTACTAAAAACTTATGAAATCTTTGGATGCCCTCCCTCCAAAACAAAGTCTAGGTAGTACATACAGGTTTTATGACCTTGTAATAAGGCAAAGGAGTATACTAAGCTACTTTGAAGTTTCCTTCAAATGTTTAGGATTCTGTGATTCACTGATGCCTACTTTTCCTAAATACAGAATTATTAGGTGGACAGATTGAAGCATTAGCTAAAAGCAAAAAATTAATGACCCCCCCCTTATTCCTCATCTTTCTGGTCAAAATAAAAACAGATGATTTTCATCAGTTTTGGTATACAGTATAATCCAAGGTCTGATATATGAAGTTGTGAATCAGTTCAGGAGAATTGGTATGGACAAAAAAAAAAATCTAATGGTGTAGGATTCATTCTGTCATCTTGATAAAGAGTTGAAATCATGAATTTTACCAATCATCAAAATGTCTTATTGCCATGGCAATTTTGACTATTAAAATTCATGCATCATCTTCTGGCATCCCCTGGTAATGTCCCCAACTAAAAATATTGCAGTACACCCCCATGCCAAATGAGTACTTTTCAGACTAATAATTCAATGTATTCATATCTTAAGGTAACCGTGTGATTCATTTTTTAATGATAGTGGTTGCTAGCTGTAACTATGGAATGCATTGTCATGGAAACCACACTTTTTTTCCTTCTAAATTTACACCAACGCTTGGTCAGGAAAGGCAATATTTGAAAGAAAACAAACTGTAAATAAAAATGCAAATAGAAATATAACTTGTCAGACCAATTCAAGTTACACTGGGAAGGAGGGGAAGCTGATAAAAAAAAGGCAGATATTTTCATTTAGGACTCTAGGCCACAGCAAATACTAACCAATGTAAATGGTAAATTAGGGAAATCACTTAAGAAGAGGCAGCCTTTGATACTGGCCTGAATGACAGGTCAGAAGAAAACTTAGATAATCTGGGAGAGCTTGATACAGACTTTGGAACAGCACCATGGATAACTCACAGACCTTTCATGAGAGTGTGAAATCAACATTTATAGCCTAATTGAGGAAATCTCAAACATCTTATTGACAATCCATGGCCTTTTTGGAAAGCTTGTGAAGTTGTATTCCCTTTGTAGGTGGGAGGTCTCAGAGTTACATTTAAACTACTAGATAAAACAGGAAAAGTGGACCTAAAGTTCCCTTAGTCTTTTTTTTTTTATCAGAGAATTGTCGTTAGAGTTTTCAATTACTGGACTCACTTCAACCAAACCTATTTCCTAATTTTTTTTTAAATGTGTTGGCCTATATTGTCAGCTTTTAGGGTGAAAATCCTTGATAGATAGGAGTGGTGGTCCACCTTTTGGGGATAGTCAGGACAGGCCACAATATACCTGCATTATAGAAAGACACTAGAAAGAGAATCTGCTCGTTGCTGTGTTGAGAAAGGGGGGAAAAGTCTTTTCTCTCGGAGTTCATTATCATGTGGGCAGAACGTCAGAAATGCCAAATATTAATTGTGGTGGGACTTAAGTAGGAGGGAGTGATTGATGTGGGAATAAAAAGTTTGTGATGGGATTGGATTTTATCATTCATATGCCGTTTTTGTCTCCAGACTTAATTCCTCAGACTTTTTTTTTCTACTTAACCCCTAGCATACATACCCACATATACATGCTTATGCACACGCACACACACATATATATATCTTCACGTGTATATATTCAGATTTCATTTCCCCCCTTTTTTTCTGGTAAGTACCTACTATTATAAATAAAAATCACCTCTAACTAGGGATTGGGAGAAAGGAATATATTGACCATTGTATATTTCATCCATACTTGAAATTACAGCCTCAGGCTTGGTCTCCAGATCCAGTCTTTTAGGCACCATCCCAGAAAAGGCCCTTCCTTCTTCAGTTTCCAAAAGCCCCCAACCTTCATCCATGAGCTCCAAAGCCCAACTGGGAACCCTGAATGTCCAGCCGCCGCTGAGGGGAGATACAGTACCTCGGAAGCAGCGCTTCTGCCCCACAATCTCAGCTCCCCACTGGCGTCTTTCCCAATCAACTTTATAGACTCATTCGTAGGTGACTGAGATCCATCAGGCTGTCTGTTTGTAAACGCGTGCCTGGAGAATGATCCCGCCGGGCTGGTGAGGCTTGGGTAAATGTTAACTTGTAACCAGGTTTTCTCCCGAGGCAAACTCTAGCGCCTGCGATTTTCATCTTTCCTTATGTAGTACAGTTGGCTTTTGGCTTCGTGCTGAGATCCATCTCCCCGACAGCGTTTAAAGGTCAGAGCTCCTCCCGGGCAGTGACTCAATTGATTTTGTGCATTCCCCACCCCCCCACCCCCAAAACCCCACGGGCAGGGAATCCTCTTTGGAATGCATAGAGAAGATTCCGTCTCAGAGAAGTAGCTTCCCGCCCCACTGGCCCCCCTCCCTGCCTTCTCTCCTCTGCTTTCTTCTCCCCTCCCCTCCATGACTATGGATTGCAGCAAGACACTGGCTTTTTACCAAATCAGGAGCTGCAGTATTTTTCTTCCGATGGAATAATTTCAGCCCACTTCAGCTCTCATGACACTCTTCTGAGATCGTGGAGAGTGGGCGGTCGCATCCTTTTACATGCTAATACGGCTCCACCTACTTTTAACCCTACCCACCTCGTTTCCTTTTATTTTTTTTTTTTTTGCCTCCTCCAATTTCAACGTTAAAAAAAAAAAAGCCAACCTCCTTCCCAGGGTGAAAAAAAGAAATCCCAAACTAATTTCCCAGTGTCAGGAAAACGCGGACGGAGGTCCTCGGCTCAGTACTGCACCCTTGATTCATCCCTCGCCACCCAGGAGAGGCGAGGAGTGGAGAGCAGAGCAGAGCCGAGCAGAGCCGAGGAGGGATGGAGTGGGACATAGGGAGCGGTTCCGGCAAGCTTCCTCTGACCAGCAGGAAAAAAGCAGAGAGCTGCTGAGCGGCATATGCCGCCAATCCATGTGCTGTGGGAGCGTCTTGTTGTCGTCCCACAGTAACCTGTCAGTGCTGCGGCCCTGAAGGAATGTCCCCTATTGTTAAGAACCCTGACTGTTTCACACCAATGATTTGCCACTGCAAAGTTGCCTGCACCAACAACACGTTGTCGTTGATGTTTGGATGCAAGGTAGGACATGGGTTAATAATCTATAGTCCATGCATGCTCTCTACAGCCTCAGGGACTCAACGAAAATTCCATAATTGCTCAGACAGAGCGGAATGCATAGAAGTCTTTCTCTTTGTATGAAGGGAGCCAGGACCAGAGGGAACTTCATTTATGTTGGGCGATTTGTGGTGTTTGAAACCAGAATGACCTGGAGGTGACTGGGCAGGTGGAGAGGGACCTTTAATGCACGGATTCCTCCAAGCCTAGGATAGCTGAATGACTGATGTTGATTTCGAAATGATGGAGATTTGGCTTTACACTTAGCTAATGAGAGTGGGATTCCTGACACTCTCTCGTGAACTCTAGACAGGTTACCAATTATTCTGTAACCCAGAACAAATGAGGGCTTAATCTCGCCTGGAGGTGGGGAGTGGGGGGCGTTGCTGGTGTCTGTGATGTGACTGGTGCTGAACCTGGAGACAGCAGTTTACAAAATTCTACTTTGCAAAGGTTTATTTCGGCGCTTATTTGATTTTGAAATAAATTGATTTATGTTTATTTACTCTCCTAAATGTTTTCCCTTTGGATTTACAAAATCAGTGTGAAACCCCCACGGGGAAAGCAAATCCAAAGGTGGCGCAGTTACCGGGGAAGTTTTCAGCTAATAAGTGACCAGGTGCTTTTCATTCTCTAGAAAATGAGGCTTAGAGGTTTATGGAGAGGTTTAGTCTTCACTTTTGCAGAGCTGAAATGTTTTATTCAAGTTGCCAGTGTATCCGAGATGTTTGATCCTCTGAATATTGATACTTTCAATGTTACAATGTCTTTAGTTACTGAGCCATCATCATCACTCAGCAGTTACGTTCTTTAGTGCCTGTCCCTACTTTCTTTTCCGTAGAAAACTTAACTCTTCCTTTTCTATGGAAAATGCTGGTATATGCTTCTCCTGTACTCTTAAAAGAAAAGAAAAAAGCTTCAATACACATGACCAGAAATAGACAAGTTCACTTTTCTCAATTACTAAAATTCACAAATGTTCCATTTCCCCTTAAGATCCTCATTGTAAAGGCAGAATTCAGTCAGGGAGACCACATCAGGTAGTAACGTGACTATAACCTGCTCTTTGATTTACATATCTTTTATGAATTTATCATGTGCACCATAAGTGACATTTTCATAGTACTTTAAAGTTTGCAAAGTACAACGCATTATAGATGTCAGCTCACTTGAGGCTCACCAACAGCCCTGTGAGGCAGGAACTGCAGCTATTATTATGCCCATTTTTACAGATGAGGAAACTGAGTCAGGAAGACTAACTCCTGGCCGCACAACAAGATCTATACTTTTACTCACATTTTAGCCGCAAAGCTCAATGAGGGAGATGACTTTCTCTTATTTATACTTTGTACCTCCCTAGCTATCTCTTTAATAAAAGTTCGTTGACAAGAAGGCTACAACTAGAAAAAAAGAACAATATACACACATCAAAATGAATTTAGCAATGGTATAAACATTAGTTACAATCAATTAAGAGATGCTAGAAGACATTTCCCACCCCAGCCCTTAATAAATGTGGGAATTCTACAGGTGTTTCATGTTACACATGTTTTCAGACTTTTTTATTTATCGATTGATTGTGCTGATTTTCCCCCTGTTTTACTTTCTTACAAAAATGCTATTTGTTACATGGGATGGCTTTTGGAGTAGAGGTAGGGACATGTAAAATTATAATGGCATGAAAAAAACACAAAAACATAAAAAACCCACTTATTTTAAAACTTTTTGTTAACCTGATTGAAACATGGGATATAGTGAAAAGCAAGTTGGATTTAGAATACTCCTCCTACATCCTACCTATGTGACCTAGGTCAAGTCATGTACCTTCTTTAGGCCTTAGTTTACTCTTCTGAAAAATAAGGTTAGTGGAATCCATTATATCTAAGGCCTTTTTCAACTCAATAGAAGATTCTATCTTTTATAGTCAGACATTCTGTTATATGGTCACTACTAGCTTGAATATTATCAGTCCTGTATTCTAATATCTATTTGTAAGATAATTTCCAATACTAATATTTCTGAGATATAGATAAACATATATAGATATAAAGACACACATATACATACATACACATATATGTCTCCTAAGATCTGTTAACTTTCACTTTTAGCAACTTTTGAATAGCTATGTTCCCTATTGAATGAGGTTTATCAGTAGGGGATCAGTTATTATTCTAGCAACTTGATTTTCTTTTTTCACTATTTAAAGAGTCTATGGAGTTGTCAGAAGTTGTATATATTAATTGTGGTCATAAAATAGTTAAGAGATGCATGGTATAGTCATGGATTACTAGACTTGGAGATTTGGATTTAAATATCATCTCAGCCACTTACTAACTGCATGATCTTGGGAAAGTCTCTTAATTGGACCTCTCAATTGACTTACTGGTAAAGTGACAAGGTTAGTTAAACTAGATATTCTCTAACCAAAGTATTGGTATCACAGTTCTTTTTAGTGGTGTGAGATTGTCATTAGGGCTTTAGAGACCACATTTTTGGATGGACATAAATAATCTGAAACTTATCCAAGATAAGCTAGTCAGCATGATTAGGGAAATAGAAATCATGACATTTGCAATTATTTATTTACTGTGGAGAATAGATTCTTATGAAGATACAATTTCTGTCTTGAAAATCTGATGAGTGATCAGGTAGGAAAGATTAATTTTTCTTCCTCTCCCCAAACAACCACCATAGGACTAATAGCAATGGGTACATATTTAAAAGAATGGGATCTTTACTCAGTATAAAGAAAGTACCTTGTAAAAATTTAAAATATTAAATACAATGAGCTATCATATTAACCTTTAGATATTGGTGGTGTTCAAATATAGACCAGATGATGATTTGTTGGGAAATTTAGAGGGAGTGCATATTGATTTTGCACTAAATGACAGAAGGAATGAGGGATAAAGTGGTAAGATCAATACATTTTGAAGTGAGAGAACCTGAATTCAAATTCTCCCACTATCAGTATATTCATTGTGACTTTAATAAGTTAGTTAATCTCTCTGGGTCTAAGTTTTCTTATCTATCAAGTGAACTAAGACTAAATGACCTCTATATCCAATATCCTATTCATCACAGAATCTCAGAACAAGAAGATGCCTCAACAGTGTGTTCTATATCAATCTGTATCCTGCTAAAAATCTCTGAAGACTGATCATCCAAATTTTGAAGATACTATCAATTTATATATATATATATATATGTGTGTGTGTGTGTGTGTGTGTGTGTGTGTGTGTGTATTCATACATATATCCACACCAATAAATGGAGAGTTATCCTTCCATACCTCCACCACCCACATCTTGAATATAATGCTATATTGCACACAAATAATAGTTTCAAATCAACATCCATTCTAAGAAATGTTTAAAAATTATTTCAAAGTGTTAAGTGATAATTAGTGAATTAGTGAATTATCAGATAAGGGAAATTAAATACAAATCACCAATCTAGTAAGATAGGCCAATGGCCTAGGGAATGGTGTCTAATTTGCATTCATGCCTTTAAGCATGTTTTCAAAGAGGGTTCTTTGATTGCCTTAAGCATTCTCATGATTTTCAGATCCTGTTAGGAGAAAGTACATATAATTTTGCTTTATAGTTCTAAAATAAAACTTTATATCAAATATTCTTTTCTGTTATCTGGTTTCTCCTTTAAAAAAAAAGAAAATATGCTTTTAAAGAAAATATATTGAGCATACTTCAGATTAAGAGAATAAAATTAATTGAGAGATTATATGGCAGTAAAAAAAAAAACCAGCATGTATATATAAGGAAAACTCAATTGTAGAGGTAGTTTTTAGCCATGTGTCTGTGTTTTTTTGTGATATGACTTTATGACCTTTCAATATTTTCATATCATGCATTGTAATTATTGGTGTTACATTGTAATAAAATGCAATCCAACTTTGGAAGGCATTTTGGCATGGGAGTTAGATCTTAAAACTGAAGGGGTCAGTCCTTGCTCCAGGTTTATGTTTCCTGATAAGATGGTTTATTTAAATAGCTATAGTGACAGGGAGCTTACAACTTCCTTGGGGAACCATTTAACCTCCATTATATTGAAAGAACTTGTATTGCAGTAATAATTCTGTTCATGAGGAAGATGTAAAATATTGGATAGAAGCAAAAGTAGATACCATGATTTGATTAAAGAATCCTTGGGCAACTCTGCAAGAAACATTATGGAAGGAGCCATAACTTTTCTAAACCCTGTGCCCCACCCAGCATTTGGAACAGTTGTATTTCTCACATATTATATGCTTAATGAATATGTGCTGAATGGAATAGAATTGATTAATTCCTGTCCAGGGCACAGGAGGCTAGGAGAAATACTATACCCTGGAGCTGTCCAATTTGTAAGTGCTGAAAAGCCTTGCTTCAATATATACAAGTCCTCCAGAGAGGAAAATAAGAATGACTCTGGAACTTGAAAGTAGTGGAGATCGATAGTTTACCTTGCTCAGAAGGAAAAGAAGTAGCTGGTTCTTCTTTCCTCTTTCTCTTGTCTCTTCCATGCTTACCTTTTTTTTTCTTTCCACCTTTATTCATATTGAGAAAGAATTTGAGATAGAGGAAAGAGAACTGAACTTGGTGTCTGCCAGCTTGTGTTGTTAGTCCCTGGTTTGCCACTTACTGGCTGAGTAAACTAAGACAAGTCACTTAACCTCATGAAGCTTCCATTATTTCATCTGTAAAATAGTAACATTAATGCCTATAGTAATAATGAATAGTAGACTTTGAATTAAGACACCTCGGTTCAAATCCCACGTTTCATACTGAATAGATCATGATACTAAGCAAGTAATTTAACCTCTTTGTGCTTCAGACAACTACTTTGGCTTTAGCTAATAAATAACAGGGGCATTTTCATCTGTGCCAGTGGATAGAGTTCCTTGGATAGATTCATAGCTCCTTCACACATATGTGTAATAGTTACATGACCCATTTCATAGGGTTGTTGTGAGGACATCAATTTGTAAGCCATATGGTGATATAGAAAATGAGCTACAGTTGTGTATTATGGTTCTTCTTTCTATGAATTAAAATATGATGAGCTAAACTTCATATCCATTGGTCCTAGTGCTGTTCTGGGAAGCCATATAAAATATCTGAATTCTCTGTAATTGTTTCTGTAGTTACTAGTAACTTTCTGTATCATCCACATCACTGGTGACATAATTCTGCACTTAAAATAATCTGTGATAACTAATCAACTAGGGATACAAATTTTGCTTACATCAATGTGACTACTTTTAAGATACTTATAGGCATTTTAAGACTACTTTTAGATACTTATAGGCATTTGCCACTTGTCAACATATGTCAAGGGCTTATACTCGTGTAATCTATTTGAGAATCCAAACTTTAAAACATTGACACATTGGAGAGAAAAATTTTATAAAAAAATGCTTTTCCTTGTAGAATCACTGGCCAGCACTGGACAAGTTATCTCAGGGGTATGAGATATAAAAGAAACCACCATGTATGAAAGTTACTAGGGTATACAACTTTGGCTGCTTTGTAGATACAGTGTTGATTATTAGAGAGGTAATAGTTCCATTGTACTCTACCCTAACCAGACCATTTCTGGAGCCCTGTGTTCAGTTCTGGGGCTCATTTTATTAATGACAGTGAGGCATTAGAGAAGTTAGAATATATCTAGAGGAGAATAAAGAGAATGGCAAGGGAAATAGAGATGGTACCAACAAGGATTGACTGAAGAAATGGGGAATGTTTGTTTTCCTGGAGAAAAGAAGACTCAATGGAGTCATGATAGGTGAGTTCAAGGATAGTGAGGATGTGGTATCAAAGATTAGCAATGAACTTCTTTGATCCCAGTGAGCAGAAATAGGTGTGATGGATGGAAATAAAACTAAGTGGAAAATATAGGCTTGATGGGGGAAACAAACTTCCAAACAGTTGTCCAAAAGTGAAGTGGGATGTCTCTCAAGAGACCATGAATTTCTTGTTGTTTCTCTATCTTTGCCTCACATTTGTCATCTGCCCTGATGAAATGCATTCTCCCTGAGGGGCTGGTAGCCCCCGTGACTGCTACTGACTAAGAGAGTCTTTTTGCCAGGCATTAGATATATTAGATGGCCACTGACTGTGATTCTCATTTGATTTGTAGATACAGGGAAGATAAGGCAAAAGTGAAATTTGGCACAGTGGATGGAGAGTTGAATTTGAGGTCAGAAGATCTTATTATGAATTCCTCTTCCCTCCCCCCAGCGATTTACTAGCTGTGTTACTTTGGGTTTAGATCACTGAACTCCTTCCAATTCTGAGATTCTTTGATACACTTCCAGCAGCCTCAGTTTCCCAAACTGGCAATTCTAGCAACACTATGCTTGGGGACAAATCTGTGTGTTTCAGTTTCTCCACCTATAAAATAGATCTCACACTTACTTAACTGGGTAGGTGGAAGGAGATTTAAATTCTTTGTGACAGTGATAACAATCTGATGATTATTACATTACAGATGGGTTCTACTTTCAAATTATTTCTAAGAAATGGAAAATAAAGATAGTCAATGAAGTTAGGAAAAGCATCAGATTCTCACATTACATAAGGATGACCATAAGTAGGGGGGTGGGGATCAAAACTCAAAGAGAAGACATTTAAAAAATATGCTAGATGGATGTTAGCAATTTCTATGAATAAAATGATAATAATAGATCTGTAGTAATTTAGGATACAAAAATGATTTATTCATGATGGCCCAATGAAGCAGGGAATGTAAGTATTTTAGTCCTATTTTGCAGATGAGGAAACTGAGATTCTAGAGTAGTAAAATGCCTTGCCCATATGGACTGAGAAGCAAGGTGTATAAACTTGAAAAGCAAAATAAAGCCAATGGGATATAATAGTAACCTGAATTGGTGTGGGAACAGAAAACAAGAGGCAAATTTTGGAGGTATAATTGGCAGGTCTTATAGACTGGTTTTGTAAAAACTCTACATAAGGCAGAGTGATATAGTAGAAATAATACTGGCTTTTGAATTGGAGGGAGGGAAAAAGAATTTATCAATCACCTACTATGTGCTCAGTACTATGTTAAGAGCTTTACAAATATTATTATCTCATTTGAGTCTCTCAATAACTCTGAAGAGTGTTAAAATAGATTAGAATTTGAACCTGGGTTCAAATCTTGTTTCTGTCACTTACTACCTGTGTGACTTTGGGCAAGTCATTTAACAGTCAGTCAACAAGACTACCCAAGTATCAATTCTGCCAAGCATTCTACTGTACATTGGGAACAAAACTACATATAATGTAGCAGTCCCTACTCGTTCTCCTCTGGCTGTACTTCTGACACTCTCTGAACTTTGCCGTCATGGGTCAGCTGCCTTCTCACTCAGGAACATGCAATTTTCCTATTGGTAGATTCTTTCTGGGGTTGCCATTTTGGAGACAGGACCAGTCTGGCTATGTTTCATTCCTCTTCCAGGTGTGCTTTTGACTATCTATTTTGACTCTATGTGTCCCTGCATGGGCATCTTTTCCTCTTCCTCTCCTTTTAAACTCACTTTTATCTTCCTTTATTAGACTATATAAGACCCTTGAGGGCAGAAACCATATTTTGTTTTGTTTGTATTTGAATCCTTAGCCTAAGCAAAGTACTTGGTGAATAGTAGGTCTTCAATAAATGTTTGTTTCTTGCAAGCCTCCTTAATCTAACTCTGCCTTTCTACAGATGAGGAAACCCCTACCCCCCCCCACATAGCCATTTCTGACCCCCAAGCTATTTTTACTATAGGCAGTACACAGAGAGAGATAGACAGCTCTTGTGTAGGCTTGCCTCCCTGACAATGGAATTCCCCTTATCCAATGATGCCCATTTTTGCTTGAGCTATTCCCATTTTTTTGAACTCTCATTTACTAGTGGAGCCTGCCCAGTCATCCAAATCCAATTTTTAAAAATGGTTTCTTAATTTTATTTTTCAGGTTTTATATGGATATATATTTAAAATAATGATCCTCCCATTATTTCCCCTTCTAGTTAAACAAATTAAACAAACACAAAACCTGAAAAACAAACACCCAAAACATATCTATATCATCTGGCAAAAGAAATTATTATGTAAGTCACATCCAAAAATATATGTCTCTGCATTTTAAGTTTATCACTTCTGTGATAAAGTAAGTGAATGGAAGGTTTCATCTTTATTTTTTTTATACCCATGTGGTCAGAGTTCTAAAGTCTGTTTTTCTCTAAAATGTTATCACTATATAATTTGTTCCAGTTTTCCTCACTTCTGTCTGCATCAATCCATAAAGATCTTCCCAGTTTTCTCTGAAATTGTCCATTTGACTGAGATTTTCCACTTTTGTCATTTCTTATAGAATAATTTGCTTAGGTTTTCCCCACAGGAGGATACCCTTTTAGTTTATAAGTTTTGGGCTACCATAAAAAAGAACTATTATAATATTTTTTTAACATAGCAAACTTGTTCCTCTTTATTTGAGTTCTTTGGAGTATAGGCCTAATAGTGGTAAAGTTGGGTCAAAGGGTGTGCACAATTTGTTGATTTTCTGGACTTAGTTCTAAATTGATTTTGAGAATAGATGAACCAGTTAAGCAACTCCAAGAGTATACAGTGTATCTACTTTCCCACAGCCCTTCCAAGATTTGTCATTTTTTTCTTTTGTCATTGCTGGTCTGGTAGATATGAAGTGGAAGTCACTTCAGTTTGCAATTCTCTAGTTATAAGTGATTTAAAACAGTTTAAAAATATGCTTGTTGATAGCTTCTTTTGAAAACTGCCTGTTCATTTCTTTGACAATTTCTCTATTTGGGAATGGCTCTTAGTCTTATGAATTTGAATCAGTTCCATACCTATCTTAGATATGAGAATGTCATCAGAGAAACATGCTACCGAGTTTTTTTTTCCATAGTTACCCATTTCGATTCTACTTTTTGCTGCATTAGGTTTATTTTTTAAAAACCACTTTAAAATTGTATATAATTACTATTGTCCACTTTATTTTCGGTGAACCTCTCTATCACTTGTTTAGCCATGAGCTCTTCCTCATCCAGAGATGTAAAATGTAATTTCTCCCTTTCTCATCTGATCTTTTAATGAGATATTTCATATTTAGGGCATATATCCAGGTCCCTACTCTCAAAGAGCTTATATTCTAGTGGAGGACTGAAGTATTTACAATAGGAATGTGCCGAATAAGTAAGAAGAGTTTTCTCATCGGTAAAATGTGTGAGATGGACAAGATGATCCCTGGGCCCCTTCCAGCTCTAGAGCTGTAATATTACAAGGGGGTGGAAGAGTCAAAGATTTTAAGATTCCACTTTTTGAAGCCATGAAGAGCAAATAAAGGGGATCACTGATAGCAATTGTGAAATTGGAAAGGGAAGTCATCTGCAAGGTTGGGGCAGCATGCTGGTGAAGTCTTCATTGTCACAGGCGACATTTAAAAAGCCTTTTAAAAATACCTCATTTGGTCCTTATAACAGCCATGTGAGGAAGGTTCTCAAGGTATTACTATCCTATGTTGTATAGAGGACAAAATCTGAACTCAGAAAGTTGGAGTGATTTGCACAACTAAATATCAGAGATAGGATTAAAACCTGTGTTTCACCTGGCTTCAAGTCCAACATTTCATTTTGAGGTGATAGAATCCAAATGGATATGTCCTGAAACAGTTGTAAAGATATGAAACTAGGGTAAAAAATTAGAGATGGAGATACCAGTTGGGGAGATATTTGCCTAGAGAGGACAATAGAAGCCATGAGAACAGATCAAGTGATCTTGTCTGAGAATAATGAATGTGGATGGTGGCAAGCAGAGGGACAAAGGAAGAGCCATGAAAGTTTAATTTAGAAAATATCTAGAAATTACAGACTCCAAAAATTGTAATTTGATACCTATTTATTTCTATAGATGCAGGAACAAACTAAAGGAGATTTTTTTCTGTAGATAATTCAAACTTTGAAATGTTTGTATATTTTGAGGTTCATCTACCACTAAATGGACTCTATTTTAACCTATTAACACAATATCAGAGTGTGTTATCACCAGAGAAGGCGATGGCTAGAAGTTTATATAATTTGTACTTAAGGAAAAAAAAAACTGACCTGGAAAAGGAAAATGAAAAATGAGCTAATGAGCAAAATCAGTGCAGAATGTACCTAGCAAGCAGGCCAGGCAAAGCTGTGGTTGAGTCACTTCAGACATTCACCTCTTTCCCCTACCCCCACCCCCCAAATTGATATTAAGTCTACAGAATTCAAGATTGTGATATGACCCAGACTTAGCTGAATTGCTTAAAAAGCCTTTTTACACTGAACTTATTTAGAGAGATTCAGGATTAGCCCAGGTCACCTGATGAGTAATAACAATTCAGTTTCTGTAAAAACCTAAGGCATACAGAGCACTTTCTTCACTACAACTCTGGAAGGCAGATAGTATAAGTATAAATAGCCCCCATTTTACAGATGAAAAGACTAAGGTTCAAAAATAAAGAGATATTCTTCCAAGATTCCATAGCTATTTAGTGTTAAAGCTGAGATGAATTCAGGCCTATAACCTCCAAAGCCAGAAATCTTTTCACTATAGTACCCTGCCTTTCAGATGAATCTTGTGATTTATTACATTGATCAGAGGCTGGTAGATGATAGAATGGGTAGTGTGTCAGTCTTGGATATAGGAAGACCTGAGTTCAAATCCTGTCTTAGACACTTCCCAGTTATGTAACTCTGGTCAAGTTAACCTGAGCCTCAGTTTCTTCATCTGTAGGATTGGGGAAAATAATAGCACCCACCTCACAGGGTTTTTATGAGCATCAAATGAGATAGCATACATAAGTGCTTTGAAAATCTTAAAGCACTAATGTACATGCTAAATGATATTACTTCGTTTTAGCCACTCACCTTTGAAAATACTTGATTAAAAGCTTTATAGCCAAGGAGTCCTGGGCACATAACTTGGAATGTGCATTAAGTAATGGAGCTGTGTAGGTGTTTGGGAATAAAAGAGCTGAGAAATGGTCACTTCTGTCTTTTGCCTGCCAGAAAAAATACAGAGTCATTAGGCTGGCACTCAAGACTCTTCAAATTGTGGCTTCATCTTTTGGTTGCTACCTTACCTCAAACTGCTTCCTCCATGAATTGTTTAGTGCAGCCAATCTGGCCTCTGTTTTCATCCTCTCCCCCTTGTGTGTGCCTTTGCTTATATATCCTACAGTGGTCTCCTTGCCTATCTTTGCATGTTCAGAGACTTTTGTTTAAGGCTCGATTTCAGCTTTCCAGAAATTTCAGAATGTCCAGCCTTTCAGAACTTCCAGTCCTAGAAGTGATCTGGCCCTCTATTTCTTTCATAGAATGTTATTTAGACCTTTCCTTGGCACTTATACTTTAAATTGTATTGTGGTTATCTATGTACTGTATACTGTATGTTAGCCTCTTGAGGTTAGAAACCACCTTGTTCACATTTTTCCCGATGCCAGTCCTTCATAAATGTTTTCTGACCTCCACAACATCTCTCTTATCTGCTCCTTCTTTTACCTAATTCAGCCTTTACATTAGTTCAAGCCTTTATCTTCTTTTGTCTGGACTATGGCAGTAACCACCTAATTAGTCTCTCTGCATCCAGTGTCTCTTCTTTTCACTTCTTTCCACACAAAGTAGAAGTTGTCCCTCGTGTATGGAATGAATGCATTCCTTCCTCACTTCTCACTCAGAATGGCTAGTATCCTCCAAAACACAGATTTTATATGAGGCTTTTCCTGATGAATCTAGTTTTAATGTGCCCTCTCTCTTTGAAATTACTTTGTATATACTCTGTGTTTCCTTATCTTTATACATGTCAATTCCACTCCCAGTAAAATGTCAGTTCCTTGGGGCAAAGACTATTTTGTCATTGTCTATTTATCTTCAGTTCATCGAACAATAACCTTGCCCATAGTAGGCACTTAATACATTTAAGGTGAATAGAAATATGTAAATTTCCATAATTTATTTGGGAATGAAGGGGCAATCTATTTTATAATGTAACCAGATTTCCATACCTTGGGGAGTAAATCAATAAACATTTATTAAGCAGTGTGCAAGGCATTATGCTAAGCTTCTCTCTATTAATGTTTTTGGAAGGTCATGACTTAATTCCCTAATAAATCACAGCCTGGACTTCCTGGTATAGCATTGGATGAAGCATTAACTATGATGTTAATGGATTTCTCATTGATGCTTATGTAAAAGAATATTCTGGGTCATATTATGTGTCTGGGTGCCCTAGTACAGGATTGATTGTGTTGTCCTATCTTTACATGCTAGTTCAAATGACTGGGTCAGGATGAATGAAAGCATTGTCCAATGTGATGGCTCTCAGTTGTCTCACAAATAAAGTAGTGTTTGGGGAATGTAAATGTGGTCACCAAGCCAAAATATCCTTGCATTTTTAAAAGGAAAAGAAAAAAACCAACAATAAGCATTGAACTTAGACCATTTTCTAATTGTATTATCTTTATTACAGTTCTTCCACATCTGTGAGGTAGTTTAAATCCTTTTGCTTGATGTCTGCTGTTGGAAAAAATTCATTCATTTTAGGTTATAGGTCATAAGAAAGTGAACTGGTCTAGCATCCATGTTTTACATTAAACCAATTAGGGATTTATGACACCATAAATGTATATTTCACCTACGAACAAGACTAGATGCAATATGTTCATTTTGATATAGGCTAATAATGGGTCTGTGCACCCAATAGACACTAAATGTTAATTGGCTGATTTTCCAGTGACTAAGTCTCTCAATTTGATTCTAGAGTAATACCTCCAAACATACTACAATTTTGCCAAGTACCTATTTATACCTCACATATTAACTAATTAGTATCTATTATATGCTCAGCATTATGTTTGACTCTGTGGGTGGGGTGGGTGGAGGAGATGATAATAGCAATAATTCACATTTTTTCTATTTAGTTATAATCTATAATTTCTTTCTTTTTAAAGTTGTGGTAGGTTTTATGTTAGTATGACATATGGTTCCCAAGAAATACTAAAAATGCCCTATCTCCACAATGGACATTATACCAAAATGTTAAAGTAAAATCACCTACTGATCAATGAATGAGTGATCAAGCATTTGTTAAGTACTTGCTCTGTGTGAGGCCCTGTGAAAATAAGGCAGTCTTTTCCCTAAAAAAGTTTATCTACTAATGGGGGAAGACAGCACATATAGGGGAAACTAGAAGGTGGTAGATGCAGAGAAGGAAGGAAGGAAAGAGAAAGGAGCAAATATTTTTTTAAGTGTATAGGCATTATGTTAATTGCTTCACACATATTATCTCATTTGATCCTCAGAACAACCCTTCGAAGTACTGCTCATATTACCCCCATTGCACAATTAAGGAAAATGAGGCAGGCAGAAGTTAAGTGACTTGCCAAGGGTCACAGAGTTAATAAGTATCAAAGGTCCCATTTGAATCAGTTCTTCCTGACTCCAGGTCCAGAGTTCTATCCTCTGCAACACTTAACTAGTTCATTCACCTCCACCCTTTTTATAGATGACAAAATTGAACCTCAAGAGAGGTGGAATGCCCCATCCATGGTTATATGACTAGACAGCAAGTGGTAGAGCCAGGATTTCATCTCAGCTTTGCTGAATCTAAGTCCAGCTCTCTTTTGAATATGAAACTCTATCCTTGTTTCAATAGGTAGTGACTTGTATTTATTCAGGATTTAAGTTTGAGGATCTGGGCCAGATGTCCAAAGTAATTCCAGTAAATCCAAATCTTCTTTACTTATGTTAGTGGAAGGGGAAGCAGATTGTTATAAAAAGCTATAGAAAGAAATAATGTACTTGTCTCCTCATTCATTCATTCATTCTTTTATTCAACAACCATTTATGATGATTTGACATTTATATAGAACTTTAAATGTTACAAAATAATTTTCACATGCTCTCATTTGTGTTTTATAATAACCCTGGGTATTATTATCCCCATTTCACATGTAACATAAATGAGGTTCAGAGATATTCAGTCTCACTCAATTGTCACAAAAGGGCAAGACTTGGACTTGGGTCTCCCAAATTCCAATATTCTATCCAGTACATCACAGTAGATAATATATTAAACACTGATTGGGACAACATGGCTGTTAAAATACCTTCCATACCTACTAAAACAGTGTAACAACTGTATGAGAGAGATAAAAAGTACTATACAAGGTATCTCTGAAGAAATCAAGATCATTTCTCATTGGAAAGATCAGAGAAGTCTTAATCAGACTTGATTTGGATCTTTAAAGATGGGAGGAAGTGTGGCATAATGGACAGAAAACTGGCCTTGGAGTTAAAAAGACCTAAGTTCAAAAAAAAAATCACAGTATCTTTGTTTTTTACATTTTTAAATGTTAATATATTTATTTACTTTTAATTTGCAATATTCAGTTTCACAAGCTTTTGAGTTCCAAAATTTCTCCATCTCTCTCCTCCCCCTTCTCCCCTATGGCAGCTTGTAATCCAATATAGGTTCTACAAATACCTTCACGTTAAACATTAGTCAAATTGTAAAGAAGGATTATAACCAATGGAATGAACAATGAGAAAGAAGTAATAAAACAAAACAGAAAAGAGAGAGCAAGTAGTTTGCTTCAATTTGCATTCAGACACTGTAGTTCTTTGTCTGGATGTGGATATTTCTTTCCATTGTGAATCTTTTGGGGTTGTCTTATAACCTTGCATTGCTGAGAGGAGCCCAGTCTATCAAAGTTAGTCATCACAGATATGAAGTATCTGTAATTGTGTACAATGTTCTCCTGGTTCTTCTCCTCTTACTCAGCATCAGTTTATATTAAAAAATTGCATTATCTTAACTGTGTGACACTGGGTAAATCACTTACAATACCTCAAAGAATTAGTTCCCCTATCTGTAAAATCAGGATACTGATAGCACAAACCTCACAAGATTTTTGTGAGGGTTAAATAAAATAATGGGTGTAAAGTACTTTATAAACATTAAAATGTTGCATAAGTGCCACCTTTTATTGCTTTTAACACTCCTTGTTCAACTTTTTGAACTTTACCTTCTCATCCTTAGCCTTTCTGCCCTGAAAATTTTTCAGCCTAGAAGACTTCTCTTTTGATCAATGAATACCTGGCCTGGATGACCATTTCATTAGTGGCCCTACCCATGCTTACTTGACTCCCAGCTCAATCTCCTCTCTGAATTTCTCAGCTTCTTCTGTAGCATCCTTGACCCATTCTAATCGGTACCTTCTCTTCCCCTCCTCTTTCCCATTCCCCTTGGCTAATGCAAGTGGATTCTTTTTCCACAAGTTATAATATTAGAAACTTTATTATAGGGATGGCTAGGTGGCACAGTGAATAGAGCAGTGGCCCTGGAATCAGGAGGCCCTGAGTTCAAATCTGGCCTCAGACAAAAACTAGCTGAGTAACCTTGGGCAAGTCACTTAACCCCAATTGCCCTCCTCCACAAAGAAAGAAATTTCCCCATAGCACTGAGAGATTATATGATTAGCCCAGAGTTCAGAAACCAATGTGTGTCAGAAGCAGAATTTGAACTCACGTCTTCCTGCCTCAAGCATATTTTCTATCCCCTACAGCATGCTTCTTCACCTTACTGTTGCTGTTATTACTACCATTATTTGGGTTAGGGGTAGAGAATATTTTGTGAAGGTGGGTCCTTTGAATCAATTCTGGTGTTTTATATTGGGAGAGTAGAAAGCCTCTCACGCCAATGGATGCCAATAGGCAGCTCTGTGCAGATCTGAATGAGGGCTGTCTTTGGCATTCCCCAGTAGAGCCAGGATATATATCTGGCAGGTCCTGTGCACTGCAGAGATGATGAGACTGGACTGGTCAGTAATGGGGAGAAGTCTAGTTATACATTCTGTAAGTGGTGAAGAGGAGAGGAGTCCCCACGTTGCACAGTCATAGAGTATTAGAGCTGGAAATTACAGTAGGAGTCATTGATCTATTCCTCTTCATTTTACAAATGAAGAGGAAATACTTTGACTAAAGTTAGTAAGTGACAGAGCTGGGATTCCAACCCCATATTTTGGGATTTGTAATTTAGCACTGTTCTTTTTACCGTGCTGCCTCTTTCTTTGCTGCTTGTGCTGAGGAACAATATTCAGAGAGTCTTTCTCTTTCTATACCAGGAGGATGCTGAACTTACCATGTGACTCTGAAGCAAGTCATTAACATTGGATTTCTTCTCTCAAATTGTGTAGATTAATAGATTTATGAGGGAATTGGTATACACAAAGCACATTTTAGTCATAGAAGATACTATAAGGGGTGGGTGGTCAATATTGTGATCATCAGAGTTAATTCATGGTGTATAATATTCAAGTTGATGACCATTTTTCCTCTTTTGCTCCTGCATTCTTAAAAAGTTAGTTTTGAATAATAGTAAACTATGTTTCCCTCTGTATTTTCTGTGTTTTCCTCTCTTAAAAGGGCCCAATAACCATGAGGGGAAAATGTCTCTTTGGAATTCTAATGCCTGCTTAATTCCCAAGGAAGCTATCTTGAGGTTTTGTTAAATGAAAACATTTTTTCTCCATTTCTGAGCTGTGTGTGTGTGTTGGACGAGTTATGCTCCCAGCAAATTGCTACGGTTGGTCTGTAAACCCCAGGAAAAAGGTTTTATAATGAAAATGCTGACAGGTCCTTATCTATAGCAGTATGAGTAGTGTTGCTATGATCTCATTTATTGTAGAAACTGGATTCTTATTTTGACCAAAGAGGAGGGCAAGCTTCCTCCAGAGCTTTGATGCTGTGAATTTTTTATCTTGAAAAGTTCACACAGAAAAGAGCTGGAGGGAAATGGGAAAACAGAAACATATGAAGGGCAACCTCTATATTTGAGGTAATGCATTAGCTCAAATTGCAGCACATTTTGTAGGTGAATGTGACTAGATAGTGGGGGGTCGACTGCTGACTCACTGAAAGAGTTGCTTCTTTGGAATTGGATCATGGAGTCATTGAATGAAAGTTAGAAGGGACTTCAGAGGTCCTGCAGTCCAACCCCTTAATCTCATAAATGAGGAAGAGATATGCCTGAAGTGAAACAGGTGGTGAGGAATATAGCCAGCTTGTGATACAACCAGGTCCACTGACTCCAAAACCAGCTTTCTTTGACTTTTTGTGAATCTACTTGTAATCATACAGAAACCCAAGGTTGGACTGAGTTAAAGAACCATAGAGGAGATAAAGACTTGGAAGTAATCTATTTTAATCCTTTGCCTTATAATTTCAAATTCAGCCTTAGACATTTCCTAGCTTACCCTGAGAAAGTCACTTAACCCTTGTATGTTTCTTCATCTGCAAAATGGGGATATTGCAATTAGTCTTGTACCCTTCACTTAAAGGACTTAAGTGATGGAGAACTGACTACCTCATGAAGTATCCTTTTCCTTTTTTAACAACTTCAATGGTCACTTTTTTTTGCTTTCTATCGAACAGAAATCTGTCACTCATTCTGTCCACTGAAACAAATCAGATCATGCTTAATAATAGTCAACAATTACATAGTACTGGAAGGTTTGCAAAGTGCTTCACATATATAATTTCATTTGATCTTAATAAAAACCATGTGAGAGTACTGCTTTTATTATCCCCATTTTATAGATGGGAAAACTGAGGATAATATAGAATTTATGTGACTTGCCCAACTTCACACAGCTAATAAGTGTTTGAGGTGGGATTTGAACTCAGGTCTTCCTCATTCCAGGACCTGCACTCTTTCCACTATAACACCTCACTACTTTAAGCTTTTTCTACACCAAAGTCCTTCAAATATCTGGAAAACACTTACCAGTGGAAAAAAATACTGCCTTGAGATTTGATTCATTCACTGTTACTATTTCTCTCATTCTCTTTCTTCCTCTCCCTCTTCACCACCAGCTCTATATAAACCTGTTTACCCATACCAACTTCATAGAAAACTAAAAGCCCCCTGTATTTTTTCACAGGAATAATTATTAATTAAGCTAGATTTTTTCTGTCCTTTTTAGTTGATTTTTTTTAACCTTAGATTAGGACTTTACATTTCTCCTTGTTAGATTATGCCCATAGTCTTGTGTTCCCAGATACACACACACACACACACACACACACACACACACACACACACACACACACACACAATCTGTGGGTCAGTTGATTGACTATGGTGAAGATGTAACTCTCTCCTCTTTGGGCTTATTTCTTCTCTTGTCAGGCACCTACCAGGGACTTACAGCCAGTAAAGAGCTATGCAAGAATGTGTAGAATCTACTTTTCTGACTTGGTGAAGTTGGAGACCTAGAAGGGTTCCTGGTGACAGAAACTAACTCTCACAAGCAGAATAGTAGGTTGCATTAGCATATCAATCTGGTGAAAGGAGGGAAGGCTCTTGTAGAGATAGCAAAAATAAAAGCAGACATTTTGCAGGGTTTTTAAGCTTGCAGAATGTTTTATAACTTTTATCTCATTTAAGCCTCATAACAATCATATGAGGTAGATGCTGCATGTATGATTACTTCTGTTTCACAGATAAGGAAGCTGAGGCGGAGGCATGTTGCATAGTGTTGGAGTGTTTTCAAACTCAAGTCCACAACATTACCTTGAGGACTGTACCTTCAGTGATTGGAATCACATAATTTGGGGGCAACAGAAATAGGAAAATACTGATGGGTCTGGCCCGTTGAAAATTGTCCTGACCCACTTTCTTTAATGCACATGTTAGAGGTTTAGCAATTGAGGATTGAGTTCCTTTAATGGTCAGTGCTAGAAAATGAGACAGATCATAAGGAAGGTTCATTCACCTGGGTACATTTTGATAAAGAAAGAGAACTAAAGGAAAGTTTCTATTCAGGCTACATTCATGATGCTGCTATGGAGACCTATAGACATTTCTAAAGAAATGTCAAAGTGTTCTCACTGCCTCTACTCAATTACCCAAGCAGTCTATCTACAACTTACATAAGGAACTACTATATTACTCCCACACTGTGTGAGGGGGCACATAAAACAGGCCTGCAGACACGTTTCTCTGCCCTTGAGGATCCTGGTGGGACTGAGGTATCTTGAGTCACCCACACACTTCCACAATACTAGCCATGTCTATAGCGATCAAGGAAATTTGATGCAGACCTGGAGCAGTTTGGGTTAATTTTCCCCCAAAGTGGATCAATCTGGAAACCTGCTGTGGAAGAATATAGATGCATTCTAGGACCTTCAGGGAGAGCCCCAGAGACCCCATAGAACCTCTGGGCTGACTGCTTTTAACCTTCTTGCCCTGGCTTTTATCTTCCTGAACTATTTTTGATCTGTTTGGGGACCTGCTTTGAACTGGGAGTCCTGGATTACAAAGGACTGTTTGTATGAACTTTCAGGCTTGGTATGATCCAGTGCACCAGCAGGAATAGCAACTTGGACATTTTCCTTTGCCTTTTGTCACCTGCAATTGTGATGCCTTTCCTTGATTTGATTTTGTTTAACTCAAGAGTCCTCTTGAAGCAATCTTGAAACAAGTAATCATCAAGCTGCCTTCTAATGTAATTGCAGTCAATTAAAGGATAATATGAACAGAATTCAAGAGACTTGTAACAAAGATTCTAGTCTCTTTTATTAAGGAAATGTCATAATTATGTTAAGTAGGGAGAAGCAGACTTGTAAAAAAAATAGGTATGTTGGTCCTATTCCAATGTATTCTTAGTGCTTGCAGACTAATTGCTCTTCGAAGCAGAAAGAAGTGGTGAAGAATGAGATTATTACCCATCTGAGGCTTAGTGAATCAGACCCAATAGTAATGAAGGAAGAATTCAGCAGTTTGGTTGTAAGTAGAGTTTAGAAAACATAAATGAGCTGGCCCTGCTGTAGTCTGCCTGAAACAATTCTACTCCTTCCTGATTGGCTGTCTACCTCATTCAGCAGTTCATATGTCTTGCCTGGTATTATTAGTGAATTTGTTATTCTATGTCCTGTCTGGGGCCTGCAATTCTTTCAGTTAACCCAGAAAAATGGACAAGCTAACATAATGTAACTTTGCCGTGTCATATAATGGAACAGCCACTGGGATAGAAGACTGTCCAGGCTCTTCCATTAACTACCTAAATAGCTAGATCAAACATTTACTAAAGGCTTTCCTATATGCCAGGCACTGTGATAAACCCTGGAGAAACAACTGCAAACAAAGACTGGCTGTACTCTCGAAGAGCTTATATTCTAAAGGAGGAAAACATGATGGAGAACTGAGAAAAATGGAGGAATGGATTAGAGGGGGGCAGGTGCTGGTAAGAAATCTGATAATGCCAAAGAGTGAACTGAGTCAAGAGTAGAGTGAACATGGCTGCAAGTCTTCAGGAAAGGATCAGATGAAGGATTTGCCAATCAGGAGAGTGATCCTAAGTCTAGCTATATGGGGGATGGGGTGAGGGACAACGCTAGGCTGCTGCCTAGGTAGTGGAGAAATCAAGAGGATGAATTAAGCTCAGCCTAGCTTAGCCTCCCTAGGCTTCCAGTTCCTGCTTTGTAGAATGAAGCAATTGGATTAAAAGGCCACAAAACTCAGATTGAGGTAGCTAGGTGGGGCAGTGGAGAGAGGACAGGGCCTGGAGTAAGGAAGACCTGAGTTCAAGAATGACCTCAAACACTTATTAGCTGTGTGACCCTGGCAAGTCACTTAACTCTGTTTACCTTGGTGTCTTCATCTGTAAAATAAGCTGGAGAAGAAAATGGCAAACCCCTCCAGTATCTTTGTCAAGAAAACTTCCATGGATAACTTTGGTGTGCCATGGTCCATGGAATCATGAAGAGTTAGACACAACTGAAGACAGAGTAACAACAACAGTAACCACAAACTCAGATTAGTGGTAATGATCTACTTCTGTAGTTGATAACAGATGATGAAGCACATCTTCCTCCTTTCAGCAGAGGTGGGAGACTACATATATGGAATGTTACCTATGTTGTCAAATGAAGTCATTGTATCAGTTTTGTTGAACCATTTTTCCTTCTGATAAGGAATTGAATGTGGTTATTGGGAATATTATAAAGGGAAATAATTGTGCTGTAAAACAAAAAGTCATCAATTACTTTAAAAATGTACAATTGAAGGGGCGGCTAGGTGGCGCAGTGAATAGAGCGCTGGCCCTGGAGTCAGAAGGACCTGAGTTCGGAGCCGGCCTCGGACACTTAATCCACACAAACAAAAAAAACCTAGCCGTGTAACCTTGGGCAAGTTACTTAACCCCAACTGCCCTAAAGGGTCAGCTAGGTGGTACAGTGAGTAAGAGCACTGGCCTCGGAGTTGGGATGACCCGAGATCAGATCCGGCCTCAGAAAATGAGCACCCACGCATAAATAATGACTATCCGTGTAACCTTGAGCAAGTTATTTAACCCCAATTGCTTTAAAAAAAAAAATTATACAATTGAAACAAAATGAAAGATTTGGAATAGATTATACTTAAATTTCCTTCCAGCTGAAAGATACAATGACCCTTGCCCCCAATAACTCTTTTAACCTCTAAACAACCCTCCATTTCATACCTTAGCCTTTCCTTTGTATGTCTATCAGGCTTCCTCTTTCCTAATCACTTATGTTTATTTCTTATTGATCTTTCAAGGTTCTGGCTAGATGCCACCTCTTTCATGAAGCCTTCTTTGTTTCTGAAAGCCAGCCAAGTGATCCCTCCCCCTTTTGAATTCTCACATTACTTTGTATCTCTTATATAATTTTATATTTCCTCATACCTCATACCTAAATAGAGTATGTTATTGGAGGGCAAGGGCCATGTCTTACTCAGATTTATATCTTTCCCAGCGATTATAACAATAGCACTGTATATAATCAGAGCTTAAGGACCACTGGAAGGAAGAAGGAAGGAAGGAAGGAAGGAAGGAAGGAAGGAAGGAAGGAAGGAAGGAAGGAAGGAAGGAAGGAAGAAGGAAGGAAGGAAGGAAGGAAGGAAGGAAGGAAGGAAAGAAGAAAGGAAGGAAGAAGGAAGAAGGAAGGAAGGAAGGAAGGAAGGAAGGAAGGAAGGAAGGAAGGAAAATGAGATTTAGTAAAATATTCCTAGGTCAGAGTCTGTTTCCAGCCTTCCTATTGAAACAGATAGTAAAAAATGAAATTACTTCTAGCCTGGGATCCTGGTGCTCCCTTAGAATTTTTTTTTTTTGGCTTTTTGGAAGAGGGAAGGTAGGACAATTGGAGCTAAGTGACTTGTCCAAGATCACAGGGCTAGTTTTATGTTAAGTGTCTGAGGTCAGATTTGAACTCAGGTCCTCCTGACTCCAGGGCTGGTGCTCCATTCATTGTACCATCTTCCCTTAGAATTTACAAGGCATTTTAAAATGCAACAACCAAAATAGATTTTCTTTGCAAATCAACATCTTTAAAATGACTATTGGCTCCATTTTTGGTGATCTAGTTTGATATAAAGCTATCTTCTAGCTCCCAGATTTTCTTCCACTGTACCTTTTGCTTAATAACTGAAGGACATATTCTACAAAAGAGTGATTTACCCTTTTGGAATCTATTAGGATGATATCTAGCATTTATAGAGTACTTTAAGCTTTGCAGAGTAATTCATAGGTATTAGCTTATTTGACCCTCACAACAATCCTGGGAGCTAGGTGCTACCATTATTATTTCCATTTTCAGTTGTAGTGGCCAATTGGCCAGTCTTCAAGAAGCTCCTATATTGAACTGAGTTGCCCCCTTACTGACTTCATATTAGGCCTCTGTCCAGTATATGATTCAATCCCTAAGATGGAGAGGAGAAACTGGCTCCTGCCCTTTTATCAGATAGGCACAGAAACCAGAAAATTTAGCTGTTACTAGTTAACTGAATGTGAGCTTGGTCTAAGAAAGAGAAATAATACATAAAATGCTATTCACTATTCCAGATAGAAGTTCACTGACCACTTGACAGCTTGACATGGGTACCACTGAATCTGTCCCCAGCCTCAGTATATAATTTTTCTCTCCTAAGTCTGGCTTGCAGGAAATCTCTAAGAGGGAGTAACAAGACAGATACCAGGGGGAAGTGGTATATGCCTGACATTTAAAGAAGCAAGTCAAGAAGGAGCTAAGAGAGATGGGTTTCTAGAACATACATAATCATAAAATCAAAACATAAAGCATATAGTATATGTCTATCGCATAGAAGGCTAATAGTGAATAAAGGTTTGAGACCTTTTGACTCAATTCCTAGACCAAATTTCCAAGTGTTACATTTTACAATAGTATAGAATCATATTTTATAGTGTTTCGTTGTTAATAGATTGCTTTTTTTTTTTTACAACAACCCTGTGTGGAACCATTGCAAGAATTAATATTTCCATGTTTCAGATAAGGGTATTAAGGCTCAGAGGGCATCTGGGGTAGCACAGTGGATAGAGTTCCATGCTCAGAATCAGAAAGACTCCGCTTCCTAAATTCAAATCTGGCCTCAGACACTTCCTAGTTGTGTGACCTTGGGCAAGTAGGACTGAGCCCTTCTTGTCTCAGTTTCCTCATCTATAAAATGGCAAACTGCTCCAATAGCTTTTCCAAGAAAATCCTCAATGGTATCATGAAGAGTAAGACATAACTGTGAATGATTCAATAACAATAAGAAATAATAATTTATTACATACATATATACATATAATGGCACACATGCATACAAACATTCACACATGTACACATGCATGTTTGTGTGTGTCACACATACAAACATACACTATTCATAGTTTCTAGATTAAGAAGTCCTAATCTTGGGGCGCCTAGGTGGTGCAGTGAGTAGAGCGCTGGCCCTGGAGTCAGAAGGACCTGAGTTCGGATCCAGCCTCAGACACTCAACACACACAAACAAAAACCTAGCCATGTGACCTTGGACAAGTTACTTAACCCCCATTGCCCTCCAAAAAAAAAAGAAGAAGACCTGATCTAGACATTTCATTGGGCTGCAGTGGACACTGGCATGTAGTAGAGAGAGAAAATATACAATTTATGGGCCACGTGGAGTTCTACTGCCTTAACATGCAGGTTACTTTAGAAAGATAAGAGAAGTAATTCAGACCTTGTTAAAACATCCAGGAAGACACCTTGCCAATAACAGCTTTCTTATAATTTACATATAACAAGCTCTTATGATTTAGAAAACGCTTTCTTCATCTCAATCCTGTGAACTTGCCAGTGTAAATTATGATTATCTCCATTTGGTTGATGAGGTTCATAGAAGTTATTTAGCTTCTTGATTGTGATGTAGGCAGTAGGAGGTGGAGCCAAAACGTGAACCCCACATCTCCAGATTCCATGTTTTATGCTCCCCTTAAATCAATTTACATCTAACTTGGTCAGTTTCTACAAACCAAGCCTTATATACTGACTCTAACCTTGGCTTTGATCCAAAATGTTAATGGTACTGGTTACTGGTTCTTTAGCTCACTGATAAAGTGTCTATCCCTGGGAGATCTCAGAAATACACAGTGATGCTTTTTCTTGCCTGACCTGTGTTCCTCTTTATTCATATTCTGTGTATCAGCACTCTTTGCTTTCTCCATCAGTTTGAAGGCTTTATATCAGCCCTCCATATTATATAACTGGGCTGTAATTTAAAGCCATCCAAAATGTGGCTTTAGCCTACCTTTCTAGATTTACTTCATGCTATTGCTCTTCACACATCCTATATTCTGAAGTTTCCTGTCAGTCTCATCTGACTTCTGAAAAATCAGCTTGCTAATGGATTATCACTTTAAGGGGAACAGGCTAATCTGCATGTTTTAATTATAGATAGTTTCTGTGCCAACAATATTTTTATGTAACCATAGCACTTAAGTCTTTAGTACCTGATTATATGTAAATGTTTTGAAGACCCTATAATTTAGGTTGGAGTGTTACTGTGTAATCCTAGTTTTTCCTGAATATTGGAGTATTTGTTGGCAAGAGCTGCCCAGTACAAACATTAATGAGACGTAGTGGTCTCATTCATTTGCTGAAAGGTCATGTGGAACTTTTCTGAAATAGCTTAAGCTGCTACCATACTATAAGTGTGACATCTAATTCAAGTGCCTTGTTTTACAATGGAATAGACATGCCCAGAGGGATGGCTATGTGGCACAGTAGATTGAGAACTGGGCCTAGAGTCAGGAATACCTGAATTCCAATTGGGCCTCAGGTACTTATTAGCTATGTGACCGTGGCCAAGTCATTTAACCCTGTTTGCCTCAGTTTCCTCATCTATTAAAATGAACTAGAGAAGGAAATGGCAAACTCCTCCAGTATCTTTGCCAAGAAAACTCCAGATGGGTTCACAAAGAGTTGGATTCAACTGAAAAATGACTGAACAACAAAAACAAGCCCAACAACCTTATGTGACTTACCCAAGGTGATGTAGGTGATGAGTAGCAGAGCTTGGATGTGATACCAGGTCTTCTGAGTAAATATCTAGCATGATTTCCATCATACCACAGCTAAATCTGAGCAAACAGGCTAAAGAATGTGATTTTTACTCAATGTATAGGATTATAGAATATCAGCCTCCAAAAGATCTTCAGAGATCATGTAGTCTAAGGCCTTAATACTTTTGAAGATGAAGAAAAAATTATTTCAGGAATATTAGCTGTCAAGTAGCTTTTGTTAAGTGCATACTATGTCCAAGGCACCATGTTGGATTCTGGGGATATGGAAAAATAACCAAATGGTAACTCCTGCCATCAAAGACTTTATGGTCTCATAAATCTATAATACCAATACAAAGGCATGGGTCAAATAAACTGGATTTGAGAGTCCTATTCAGAAATACCCTAGGGGTTGAGGGAATGTCCAGGCCTTGTTTCTATCTAGTGAACAATGGAAATGTCTTTTTATCTTATAAATATGTTTAGGGACTTATAGAATTACCCAGGGAACATAGGTTAAATGACTTTCCCAGGATCACACCACCAGAATATTATAAAGGCAAGACCTGGTCCCACAGTCTTCTGATATTGAAGACTAGTCTCTGTCTATTACTCCCCAAAATTTCAGATTTTGTCATATTTATTCAAATATAGGTCATAGTGTTTTTCCCAGAGGTTATGTGTAAAGAAAAAAAGTAGTATATCCTATGATTCTGTTCTTAGTAAAAAAAAAATAATGTTATGAATATAAAAATTGGAGTAATGATACAAATGATTAGTACCTCTTTGAATGGAAAGAAAATAAAAACTTTCAATATATATACATATATTTAATATAGTACACTTGAAAAATTAGTACAATGTCTACTTTTTTCCTTCTAAAGAGATCTCATTTGAGTCACATGTCCTCTGTTTGTTGAATAATTCACATATGGGCCTGGGCACCAACCTATGTGCTTTAGTTTGGGTCTACTTGGTCCACAGTGCCATGGGGGCAACAATGCTGAGATCTCAGTTTGAGCTCTGTGTAGACCAATATTCTTCCACCTTCTGAATAACAAGACTAATTATTATCAGTAGTAATAGCAATACTTGTTTAGTAACTAGCATTTTACCACATTATTGTTAAATATTGGGGAACCTGATTCTCTGGAAATAAAATTATTTTACATTTCATTTAGTTAGTCACATATTAAATTTCTCACTCCATCTTGCTACTGCATGTGTAATTTGTCCATATTTCTTTACTCTAGGAGCAAGTCTTAAAAAATAGAGCTTTCCAAATTATTGAATTTAAATTAGTGTTTTTGTAGAGTCACTGTGATAATGAAAGTTTTTCTCCCCTCCCTTTACTTTGCATCCTGAGTTTTATGCTTCATTGACAAGTCATTATGCAATCTGAGTGTTTTTCAAATTGTCATTCCTAATTATTTTCTACTGAAATTGCATTGAGCAAAATGAAAATGATTAGTTTATGTTTTCTTGCATTACCTCATATTGCAATGATACAAGTAATTGCTTTAGCTCTTAATACATAGTGTGATGCTTGGTCTAGTTTGGAACTCTGATTTCTGAATGATGGTATTTTTTCCATAGGGAAAGTGGCCCATTCATTACCACATGCTCTAGAAACTGGGTACTATTGGTATTTCTTCACTTTCATAAATTTTTGAAGCCAGAAAGTCACTAAACATATATTAAACACCTGCTATGTGCTGGGCACCATGTTAAGCAGTGGTGATACAAAATAAATCAACAGATAGTCCCTTATGAGGGTTACAGTCATTATGACAATGCCTTTGTAATGCCATGCACAAGCAGCTTTCCAAGAGAATGCTACTGTGAACAGCTTTTAAGATTCTGATTACACAGTATAGTGATCACTCTATTCCATAACAAACCAAAGCAAAACTTTCATAGAAAATCAAGGTACAGCATTCACAATATTACAACTTATCACAGAAAATCACAATAAAATATTCACAACATAGTCTCAAAGTACAAGTCAAAGTCTTCCACTGTGGGGCAACTAAGTGAACTCAATCAGTTACTTATCAGTAACAATATCTCAAAGGACAATAGTTGAAGTCTTCCAGTCTTGGGGCAAAGTCTTGATTAACTCAATCAGTCGCTTATTCAGCAATCAATTACTAAGTATCATACACAAAACCCTCCACCCCTTAGGTCACTAGTAAACTATAATTCCATAATTACCCAAGGAGAGGTCTTTTCATCTTGACTTGGGGCCTGTTCTCAGATTCTCTGTATCCCCTTCCATGGACCCAGATTCTACCTGGATTCACCAGACTGTCACCTGGGTTCAATGGCAGACAGCTCCCAGTTCCTTGACTAGCTCTCTGGGCAGATCCTGCTCCACACTGAAGTTCACAGGGTCTGGTCCATGTCAGATCCTTCACCATTTCTGCTTCAGGGAATTCAAGGCTCAACCAAGCCACAAACAAAGTCTCAGCATCCCAGTCATGCCTCCTCAGTCACCTGGGCTCCCGGCTCCAGGCTCCTGGGCTCCCGGTGCCTGGGCTCCATGCTCTGGGCTTTTGGCTCTGGGCTCCATGCTCTGGGCTTTTGGCTCTGGGCTCCTGGGATCCCGCTCAGAAGAAGCTCCACCACCACAAGTTCTCGGGAAATTCTGGCTCAGTTCTCCATTCTCTCTTCTGTAGCTGCTCTGACACCAGATGCTGGTCCCAAGAAATTCTGACTGTGCCTCTCTGGGGCTTTTCTTATATACACACAGCATTAGCTACTTCCTGTTTCAGCCATCCCCTTCCTTTTATATCAGTAAAAGGAGACAGGAGTTCATAACTTCTCTTCCCCAACAGAGGCTTAATCAGTTACTAAGTGCTAAGTGCCTGCTACTTTTGCCAATACAAAGGGATCTTCAAATTCAAAATTATATTACCATTATAGCCTTTTTCTCTGTCTCTAAGGGCATTATACCCTTCTTTGTCGGTTGTTTCCTGCAGGCAAAGACAGGGAATACCTTGGAACCACATTTGCAGATACATTTTTCAATAGGTTTGGGACCATATTTCATCAACTGCCATCTTGCTTCATAGTCTGACCAGACCAGGGCATTTCCTAGTCTATTCTTTGTTCACAGACAGGCAGACTAATAATACCACTAGAGATTTTTGTTCTCCCAGGGACACAGAAATAGGACACACCTTCTAGGATCCATACCTTATAGAATGGAATCCCAGGGAATCACACACAAACTCATACAACTGGGTATGAAGTAAGAGAATTCCTGGACCATTGTTGATGAATGAATTTCCATTTGCTATAAAGTATGCCACATCTGAAGTCAGAGTGCCTGGACTTGGGTCCCATACCTGCCACTGATCAGCTGTGTGACATGCTTTAGCCCCCTCTATCCCTTGATTTTTTTTCTATAAAATTAAGGAGTTAAATATAATAAATTCTCAGGTCCTCTCTAGCCCTAGAGTTGGCAGAGTCCCAAAGCAACATGTTAAAAGAAAAAGAGAAAAGGAATAGAGTGTTTCTCATTTGGTCATATTAAAGTCTTTTGGATGGGCAGCTCCTCGTGTCTTCATCACCAATACTCTTTGATGCATTTGACATGGAGACTAATGGACAAATTGGAGCTGCCTTTTCATATATGCTTCAGGCATTTATTAGCTGTATGACCCTGAGAAAATCAGTTGTCCTAGTTACTCTCACTTTCCTCATCTGTAGAATGGGTATAATAATAGCACCTACTTCATGGTGATGTTGTGAGGATCCAATGAGATATTTGTAAAGAATTTAGCATAATGCCTGGCATACCATAGTCACTGTATAATTGTTAGCTACTATGTTGGTGGTGATAATAGGTCCATAGTGACCCTATGTCCCATACTAGTATTCACACTTGATATTCACACTTCCACCTGTTTTTGTTCCACATGACTGGAATTTAGTGTTGATAACTGAAAATTCATGAGGACAACTTATTGTCTGAAAGCTAGGGGTTCTTTACCCAAGTGAAATATCATTTCCTATGTCAGCCAGTTTAAAATCTGGCTAAAAGTATATATTGGATTTCCTTGACTAAAATTTATTCATTATTTCATTGTTCAATAAACCTGTCCCAAGTGTCTTCTCCATTCAGTGGTCTGTTCTAAGAACTCTGCCAACATCAAAGACAAATATGGAATGGCCCCTGCTCTCAAGGAGCATATGTTCTAGTGGAAGTGCTAAAGACAGACCCAGAGAAATATATAATGCAAAGTAGAACATGAGGAATAAATGGGACATTATAAGCTTTTTATCAGACAGGTGATCAGACAAGACTTCATGAGTAACATTACAAGGATTTTTTTTCTTTTTTTTTCTTTTTTGTTGTGGGGGAGGTGAGAGGAAAAGAAAATAAATGCTTGTTAGGGTTTTTTTTTTTTGGTGAATTAAAAAAAAAAGAATGGATAAGATTCCAAGAGACAGAATTGGTAGCTTGGGAGAGTATTCCAAGTATGAATATAACAGGCTACAAGAAACTGGATCACATACTTTAGAGTGAGCTGAAAGGGACATACCTTCCAGGATATCAAGCCCAAACAGGTGGGGAAAGTGAAAACCATGGAGTAGAAAAGATATGCCCAAGGGGGATGATGCACATTGGGTTTTGTTTTGACTAGAGCACAGATTGAATGAGGGAAAGGAGTAATAATTCATGTAATACTTTAAGGTCTGCAAAATATTTTCCTCTCAACAGCCATGAATTGGGTATCTACAAATATTATGATTGCCATTTTCCAGGAGAGGAACCTGAATTTTGGAGGTGCTGCTGGTCAGAGTTAATAATGATTAGAGTTAGGTATTGAAACCAAGGTCTTGATTTTTTGGTCCAGCACTATTGCCTCTGAGTTAGCAAGTCCAGTTGGAGCCAAGTTAAGGAGGGAGGGCTCTAAAATGTAGAGTAAGTTATATTTTAAAGACCTTATCCTTAATCATTTTTATGCCATGGCCTCCTTTGGTAAAGTCTATGGATCCTTTTTCAGAATCATGCTTTTAACTACATAAATAAAATACTTAGGTTTACAAATGAAATCAATAGTGTTGTAATATAGTTATCAAAATAGCAAAAAACAAACCAGTTCAGGAATCCCAGACTGGGAGCCCTAACTTTAAGGAAAGGTTACCTGCTTTTTCTTAAATCCCAAAGTGTTCTCTACTTATGACAAGAAAGGAATTAAAATATAGGTGGAGAGGATCAGAAATAAAGTGTGAGTATCAGATTAGATTTTCTGCCATGTTTTTGCCTCAAGGAATTTAGCTGCAGTCAAAGGGCCAGACAGATGTACATTTCAACGTTCTTCCCTAGAGACATTTTAAGGGAGCTTTCATAAAGGCTTTGTCTTTTGAAGTTTCTTTATCATTTTATTATAATTCAATTTATCCTAAAAGCATAGAAATATAAAGAACAGCCATAACCCATCAGGCTTTCAATAAGGTATTTATCATAGAAACTGTTGACAGTCTTATTTATGTAGTACTCAATCAGAGAGTGAAAATTGCTTTGTATATAGTAGGTGCTTAATAAATTTTTACTGAATTGAGCATTTCATTTGGGAAAATGATGTCAGTAGTTAATTTGCTAAATGAGAGGCAGCAAGTAGAGCAGGATGCATAAAGAGATGATTTCAAGAAACCCAGAGAACTTCAGTCTCATCTCTGTCATATACTGGCTGTATGACTGAGCAAATCACTTGACCTTTTAATGCTATAGGAAATGATGTAAGCTGGAGTTTTGGAGAAGATGCCTATCAGCATTGCTAAAGGGAGTTTCCTTTTCCAATGAAATCATCAGTTCCAGTTCCTCTCACTGATTTTCTAAATGACAATTTAGTAAATAGAAGACTTAGGACAATGATCATCATTTTCAGGGATCCCAGGTGGAAGAGGGATCAACTGTGTTCCAGTTCACTCCCAATTTAAGCTTGAATTAAGGAGCAGTCTTAAAGGGAATTCTGCAAAAGTGGAATGGAAGGCCTCTGGAGTGTATGGTAGAAGGGATGCTTTCCCAGGGAAGGATCAGACTAGATGGTTCCTAAGGTCCCTTCTATCTGTGAATATATGTGATTTTCTGATGCCTAAGGGACCTGAAAACTCTTCCCATGAATCTTACTGGTTGAATTACTGCATTAGTCAATAGGTAGCCCGAATACTACATTGAGTACAGTACTGTTATTGTCCCAGTTTCCTAAAGCATGGGAAGTGGAAGGATCCAGGACAACCCAGGATGTTTAACAGGACCCTCTCTCAGGACGTAGAATTATAAAGTCAACAAACCTAGAGTTGCTGGGAGGATGAGGATGGGCATGGTATACTGACATACAATGTCAATTTCTGGGAATCAAGTTATTTGGCAGTTCCTTATGAAGGTCCAAGTCTAGAAATGTAACAGATAAGGAGATTCCAGATCTAAGGAATGGATAGGAAAATGCATCCAAGCTCTGGAGCATGAGAGCAAAAGTTAAGGGGAGTTCTTAAAGAGTTTTAGCAAACAGGTTCAAGGGATCAACAAAGAGGAAGGAGGTCAGGGTTTTGATTGGTGGTGATTTCTTTCATACAAAGATCAGCCTGAGACACTAAGTTGTTCCAGGCAGCTGCCGCATATACAATCAGAATTTCAGATCTGAAAACTTAGAGATCACTTGGGTCAATGATTTCATTTTATAGATTAGGAAACTGATGTCCATAGGGGTGAAATGACTTGCTCTGGATCTTACATATGACTAGGTGACAGAGCAAGGACAAGCACTCAAGTTTCCTGTCTCCACTTGTCTAATACTCTTTCTTTCATAACTCAATTACTTCTTAGAATGCTCATATTTTTAATTACTTAGCATTTAATACACTGCAAAATGTTGTATATACGTTATCTCATGTTTAATATAAGCTGAGCTGAGGTTTTTACTTAAGAAGTAAAATGATTTTAGATTATCTAGTCCCACAAGCTTAGAGAATGACCCTGACCAAAAAAAAAAAAAGTTAGTTTCAGCATTTCACATAGAACAACTATGTCTTAAGGTTTTTGTTTTGTTTTTAAGGTTTCTGGATATCCCTTAAACTGTGTTAGAGTTCAAGGTCCAAAAAAAGTGGGAAACTTTTAGAAACATTTACATTTCATATAGAAGTGTATGGGAAGTGTTCTAGCCTCTAGTTTGGGGTGGGAGGAGAGAGAGAAAGAGAAAGAAGGAAGGAAGGAGGAGAATATCTAGCATGAAGTACCATGTCAGACCTTGTATGGAGGAAGTCACTACTATATAAAGCCCTGACCTCTTTCTTTGCTGATCTCTTGTGATCAGCTTTGTAAGACTCTTCAAGAACTCCCCTTAGTTTTTGATCTCGTGCTCTAGACTTTAGACCCATTTTCCTGAACAGCACTTGAATCTGGAACGTTCTTATTTGACATATTTCTAGATTGGACCATTTCATTCCTAGAGTTTAGAGGTGGGAAGTGAGGTTGGAGGTGTCAAAAAACTAGTTTAATTTTGAATATTATTGTGCTATCTTAACATTATTTGTGTTTCCAAATATAGAGGCATGAACAAATCATTATGTCCATCAAGGAAACCACTCAGGGCCATCCTCTGAGTATAATGTATTCCAAAGCAAGTCCCAAGCAGGGAATAATTTAATGATTTTCTGGATTGGAGACTTGGTAAAATCCAGGCATGGGGATTTTTGGAACAAACATAATGTTCTTGGAAATCATTCCTGCCTCAATAATAGCAAAATCCATCTGTTCTCCTGAGGTTTCATTCGTATTACCCCACTGAGTACTCCAGTCCCATATTTGGACTTGCTTAATTCTGTATTAATGCAGAAATTATTCCCCCAAAATAGAACTGGGCAAGGTTCTAGTGGAAAGATCAAAATCATATGATGAAAAGGGGGATATTAACTGTACCAATCCACCTATCTTTTTCTTCCTCTTCTTTTATCATTGTTTTAAGAATATTGGGATTTGGAGTGGCTAGGTGGCACAGTGAATAGAGTACTGGCCATGAAATCAGGAGGACCTGAGTTCAAATCTGGCCTCAGACATTTAACATTTACTAGCCTTGTGACCTTGGGCAAGTAGCTTAACCCCAATTGCCCTGCCCTCTCTCCTCCAAAAAAAAAATGTTGGGATTAAAGAGATTTTTTTTAAAAGACTCCTCATTTTGTGATAAAGTAAGTTGGGTCAGGAAAAAAAAAATCAAGTTTTCCCAAGTCCATTTTACAGGAACTTGATACAGTCTAAAGAAGAGAAATGAGGCCAAGGTTGTAATCCTAAGTGCCAATGAATAGTTTACTTGGTGACCTTAGATAAGGTCTTTAATATCTTTTCCTTACTATGCCCCTGTTTCTCCTTCTCATGGTGGGGGGCACAGTATGGCATAATGAAAAGCGCACTGGACCTGGAATTGAGAGGGATCTAGGTTTAAACCCTGCCTCTGATACTTATTGGTAATATGACCTTGGACAAGTCACTTAACCAATCCGAGTCTTAGTTTCTGCATCTCTAAAGCATAACATAGTACCTACCATGCAGATTGTTCTGTGTCTCAGATGATATCTGTGAAAACTTTACGACATGAAAAAGTCTTTAAAACATGAAAGTGTTATATAAATGTCAGGTCTTACTAAAATAGTAATGGCTTCTCTTTATCAACCTGAGATATTGTAAAGATAAAATTACACAGAAAATATATGTAGTGGAGAGGCTGATCAAGGAGCCCCCTGATCAATTGAATTGCTGCAATACATTTCATAATATTATAGGATATAAGAGGCAGGTAACAGAGACAATGCAATTTAAGGGTTTGCCACTTTAGATTTTTAATGGCCCATTCACACCTTCTAAGGGATTTAGGATTTCTTTCTTATCTGTTAAATGAGGTCTTGGATTAGATGCCTTCTTATGTCCCTTATACAGTTATCCCGTCCATATTATGACTTTCCTCATCATGATTTTGACATATCACTTGTCAGCATAAGAAATTAAATGGGAATTTTTGGCAAGTTTTGTGGAAGCCGCAAATGACATGAAGGCCAGCAGATGACACAGGAAAAGTTTAGAAACTCAGAAATGCATAAAACATATGTGTAGCATTGTATAATATTAATATTTTATCTCTTAATACCACAATAATTCATACTTCTTCTCTGGTACAAAGGAATGATCAAAAAATTTTATGTGAATTTTGCAGATTTCAGGGTTGCTGTGCTGCTAACCTCCATGATGTGGAAGGGATGACTGTTTCTAGGATTCTCACATAATAAATTTTACTTGTACAAGTATTCAAATGAATATGGAATTCGAAAGCCTTTAATATGCACCTAGCATGTGAATATGTGTTAAAACCATATAATGTATGTGTGTTACTCTCCTACCCTGCCCCAAGTACCATGATGTGCTAAGCTGTAACTAGGGTAGGATGAAAGAGACTTTGCCTCAGGTGCTAATATTTAAAGGTTGCTGACAGTACTTGCAGTTCTTCATCATCATAGAAACAATAGGGTTAAGACCTAGTTAGCAAAAATAATTAGTTCATATTGGAAACAGAAGCTCTTACATGACACCCTGCTTTTGGTGAGTGGAAGAGAGTTAAGGGGAGAACATGACCACACTTCAGCTGAATTTTTCACTGACCCAATCCACATCCTACCAACTTCCCACTAACTTCCCACCAAGGTAGGCTTGACACAAATTGCTCTGGGCAGAAACTTTTTCTATTTGAAGCTCATTAAATAACTGAATTTCCTTAGAAAGAATGGCCTATGTACCAGGTTTCAGGTGAAATAATAGTTGCTTCAGTTTCGTGCTTATTTCTTCCATAAGTGGATTTAGGAATGTTCCCCCAAGTATGTTTTGGCATCTTAAAACCGTCTTCTTTACCTTGTGGTTAGCTACACAGCAATTAAGTCCTGTCCACCAAAGCAATGATATGGGAAACTGCACATACAGACATTCTTCCCTTTGTGGTATAAGGACGGATGTCCAAGTTTTTAGGGTTCAGATTGACTGCTGCATGGGGCCCAATAAATTCTTGTCATACAACTTGTTTGAATTATTTAGCTCATATATCACCCTCTACATAAGGCCTTTCATCATTCCCCTCCTCCTCTGCACAAGTTACTAATGCCTTCCCCTGGGGGGGAACCAAAGACTTGTATTTATTTTATAAAAATTTAGTTCACATTTTTATGGGTATGCATTGTCTCCATAAGAGACCATAGATTCTTTGAGGAGAGGGACTGTTTTATTATTATTGTCAGCAGTAGTTTTAGTAGCAGTATCACCAGTACATCACCAATATGCCCATGGTAGAGGCTTTATAATTAATTGCCTTTTGAGAAAACTGGGGGTGTTTATTCAGTTTGATGCATATGTATTAATTGTGTCCTAAGTGCAAAAAAGGCATTCTTGGTAGTAGAGAGTGATGGGGGAGTTACTAAGTTTAGGTAACAACAGCAATTCACTTTTCTAGATAATACTTTGTAGAATTAGATAGTACAAGCAGTGTTATTCTGATTTTACAGAAGAAGAAATTGAGTCCTGGAGAGATAAAAGAATTTTCATACAACCACACAGCTAGTACTGATCAGTGTCAAAAAATTGACTGGTATTCTGGGGCTCTGAATTCAATACTCTATCTCCCTTTTTTTTAAGGTTTTGTTGTTCATGGTTTCTGCTTTCATAGAATTTGCAGCCTAGGTGAAGAATGTAACTTATTTATAAATAAGTAACTGTAATGCAAAATAATACCTGATACATGTAAACAAATTGCTGTTTGAATTCTGAGGGCAAAGGAAGATCAATAGTCAGTGTGGGAAACAGGTGAGAGAAGCTTTATGGAGGAGACAGTGTCTAAGCTGAGGCTTAAGGATAGGAGGAGAGGTTAATGGGGGTATATTCAAGGAATATGTAGAAGAAAATACTTATGAAGCACATTACAGCTTCCTTAGAATATGTGACTATTCCACATGCATTATCTCCGCCTAATAGACTCCCTTTATTGCTTTACAACCCAAGGTAAGCACCATCTCCTGCTTGAAGCCTTCCTTGATCTTCACCACCTTCCCACCTCTACCCCAACTGCTGATTGTCTCCCTCTCAAAGTTTTGTGTTCATTTGTATTTATTAATTTTCTATTGGGTAAAATATATTTTCATATGTCCTGTCTCTCTATTAAAATGGAATCTCTTTGTGAGAAAGGATGATTTCATTCTTTGTACTGATATCCCCAGGACTTAGTGAAGTGTCTAGCCCATAGTAGGAGCTTAATAAATACATATTTATTAGTAGGGAAGTTGTAGGTTCAGCTTATGATATACATTCTACGCAGAACCTATCATCTTCCTAGTTTGTGCTCATTTCCACTTACAGTAGAATGCACAACATTCTTTTCATGTTACATGCCCCAAGTAGAATGTAAGTTCTTTGAAGGCAGGAGATTTTTTTTACTTTTGTCTTTGTAGTTCCAGAACCTAAGCACATTACAGGTACTTCATAAATGTGGTTGAAATAGATCTGATTTTGTTTGTACACATTGTATTTGGTAAAGGGTTAGACTAGCTGCAATCTGAGATCCCCTGAAAATCACAAAAACTGTCTGCTTGGCAGAGATAGCAGAAAATCTCTTTGGAAATTGAATATATGCACAAGCAGAAACTCTTAGTCCAATTTAGACACATGTCATGTTTTAACTGGAAGAACATATTAGCACAGAATTTTTTAAAAAGTGGGGTAGGTGGTGAGTGGGCTGCAGAAGTAGATATACTTCATTTTTAACTCCTAGTCAGGATACATATGGACAAAGACACAGTGTCAGAATTTCTAAATGAATTCAGCCCATGAGCAATTATAAAGGCATTTTTTATTTTATAGCTTAAATAGCTTGTGTAGCTCTAGAGACAATAAACCCTTAATCACTGAGGTTGGAAAAGAAAGATATAATAATAACAAAATAATAATAACTGACATTTTTATGTTACCTTAAGGCTTGTAGAATAATGTGACATGTTATTTAATTTTTATCCATTTCTGCATAGGCTTTTGCCTCTGAGGTTTGTAAAAAAGCTTTCAGACATGCTGACAAGTGTTAGCTTGGGAAATGGCTTCGCAAGTGTTATCCACTGATGGATCCTATCGGTACAGGTCACAAACTTTTGTCTCTTCTTTCTGGGTATATTTTATCATTGTTTTCCTAGAAATCATCCATGGATAATCCACCCTACTGGTTGAAGTTCCTTCCCAGGTTATTTTAATAATATATCTGCCATTTATATAGCACATAAAGGGCAGGAGGGGGCAAGGGAATAAGCATTTGTTAAGCAGCTACTATATGCTAAGTACTTTTCAAATATATCACTTGGTCCTCAAAAGAATCCTATTTATTTCCCCCATTTTATGGTTGAGGAAAATGAGGCAGAGTTAAGTGACTTGCCCAGGTCATTCAGCTGGTAAGTGTCTGAGGCTGAATTTGAACTCAAATCTTCCTGACTCCACAAACACTCTATCCACTGTACTGCCTAGCTGCTCAGGCATATTAAAGGTAGCAATGCACCTTTATATATTCATTATCTTAATTTTAAGCCTCAAAAACCCAGTGAGATAACTTCTATAGAGATTGTTATTCCCATTTTACATACCAGGAAACTGAGTTTCTAAAAGATTTAGTGGCTTGCCTATGATTGCATAGTTAGTAAGTGTCCCAAGTAGCATCTGAACCCAGGTCTTCTTTACTCCAAATCCATGTCTTTAGGTCATCTGGCATATTACAACGGATATCTCATGGAAACCAAAGTATGGCTTGTGCTGTCCATCTGTTACCCTTCACTTTTGCTTCTATACCATAAGAGGATTATCTGAAGGAACTGGGAATACTTAGGCAAGGAGAAAAGGAGAATTAAGGAGGGACATGATCACTGTCCTCAAATATTTAAAGGGTTGTCATACAAAAGAGGGATTAGATTCATTGTGTCTGTCCCAGGAGGGCAGAATTTCAGTGGATTGAAGTGTTGTGGAGAAAGATTTCACTGTAAAAGAACAAATTTTCTAACAAAAAGAGCTATCCCCAACTGGCTGTCAAAGGAGATGGCCATCTCTCTATCCCTGAAGTTATTTCTGTAGAGACAAATAACTGGTTATCATGGATATAATGTTGGATTAAATGACTTCTGAAATTCTTTAGACCACTTAGAGGTTGATAATTGGTATGATTAGTGTTCACATGTTAATAGGCGTTCCTCAAATATTTTAACTCCTCTGCTAAATACATTAACTTATGAATCTGTTTACACTATCTAACAAACCAAAAGTAAACTGAGCCCCTGCCTCAATGATATCAAAATCTCAATTAATGGGGAATCAATGAAGTTTTATGATACATTTTCTTTAACTTCAATAGAACAGTTCATGTGTTTTGTTGGTCTTTTATTGCAAGTATGCATGTTTTATCATCTCTATATTATCTCCATTTATCATCCAGTGAGAAACTGAGGCTTATTAAGGTTCCCTGCCTTGTCCAAGGTCGTACAAGTTGTGATTATTAGAGCCAGGATGTGGACAGAGACCTCCAGATGTCAAGTTCAGCCAGGGTGGTTGTTGTCACATCATGCCTTTGCATTCCTTCACATTATTGACCATGCCTTCACCAAACATTGTGCCTTCTCTGGTACTTTGCACTTTGTACTATATGCCGTAGGGGACTTAAAAAACAAAACAAAACCAAACAACACAAAACAACACACACACTATAGAGTTTAGTTGAATCTAGAAAAATTCCCATTTGACATTCTACTGCTTGCCTAGAAAGGAGACTATCATATAAGTGACAGTTGCAAGAGACCCCTGTGACATTTATTTTCCTCCATTGTGACTGTAAGATTGCACACGGCATTGATTTGTCTGAGTGGCTGGAATTTGTGGGGTGATTACTGCCCTTTATTTTCTTTGTGTTCTGGAGTCAGGCCAAGTGAGCAAACACACACATTGGAAGCAAGCTGAGACTGGTTCTTAGAGAGAGTGAGACACAAATGATCAGTGAGGGACAGTTAGGGATGTAATGGAAAATACATTAAGTTGTAAGGCAGAGGACCTGGGTTCTAGTTCAAGCTTATCTGTCAACTGGCTATGTGATTTTGGGAAGGAAACAAGCACTATATATGTTTTAAGCACTTTGCAAATTCAATCTCATTTTATTCTCACATTAACCCTAGGAAGTAGGTGCTATTATTATCACTATTTTATAGTTGAGGAAACTGAGGCAGTCAAAGGTTAAAGACATCCCCACGATCAAACAGCTAATAAGTGTCTTAGGCTAGATTTGAACTCAGATCTTGACTCCAGACCTGGTGTTCTATCTACTGCACCACCTAGCTGCCCATGCATAAAAATAAACCAAGAACTTTTTCATTCTTATACCCAATTTGAACATCAGTGAAGTGAGTCACCTCCTTATTCTTGCCTCTCCAGCTCAACAAGGTAAATACACAGATGAATAGGAGGGGGAGAAGCTGCAGCATTATCGTACACGTTTCATTTTGAAATCCTAATTGTGTTTTAAAGGGTGACATTCGTTAATGAATCAAAAGTTCTCCAGTTGAGGCTTGCTTTATTTGAGCTCATCCTTTGCCTGTTGGTTCTAACCCAAGTCGATGAAGCAGCTGAGGGAGTAAGGCACCTGTCTTTCAGAGGGTCAACACTGGCAGTACCGGGCAAAGCTGCCTAGGAAGATGGATTTGTGCTTACTTGTAAAATAACTTCAACATAACACCTGGGTTTGCTTCTCATGAAACTCTAAAGTCAGGGGCCTTTTTGTAATTGATAGAAATGAGTGCCTTTATTTTCTCTCTGATTTTTTGCTTATCCACCAGCTACTAGAAACACGCATGCATTGTACAACATACTGAATTACCTATCTTCCCAGAGGGAATGGGTGACAAGGGAGGAAGGGAATGGATCTGAATTTCGAAGTTTTAAAATTAAATGTTTCAAATATATATAACTACTATTATTAATACTATTTTGCATGTAACTGGGAGATAAGATCTTCAGGTATTGGAGCACAGAGATTCACCTCCTCACAATGGTAAAGTCGAAGGGGGTATGGGAGAAGATATGGCAGAGAGCAGATTGGATGAGGGGATATCTTGTGGTACTGCTCTTCTGGGGTGGTGGGTAGGGGAAAAATGGGGGAAAAATTGTAACTCAAAATCTGGCAGAAATGAATGATGTAAACCAGAAGTTAATAAAGCATTTGTTTAACAAAAAAGAAAAAAAATAGAAACATGCATGCATTTGATCTAATTGCATATGATCAAAAATAACACAAAAATGGAGGCTCTTTACCTTGAATATTATCGCACCAAGTCCTTTGAATCAGTGTTTCAACTTTGTTCTTAAGTAGAACTAATGTCAGACCCTAATAATAATGCTGACCAAGATTCATGTGCTCTTGTCTGTAATTACTATTGATAATCACCGTATCTGTGTGCAACTATGTCTGAAATGAGTAGGATGTAACCCCATACATTTTCCTCTTTGATCCTTACAATGACCCTCAGAGCTTCAGTTTCCTAATCTGTAAAATGTGGCATATGATAGCTGTTAGTCCCTGGAAAAGACATGTTAGAGTGGATAGAAAACTCTTCCTTGGAGTCAAGAAGATGGGTTCACCTCTCCCACATACTGGCTAGGTGACCATGGGAAAGTCACTTACACTTTTAGTGCTTCAGACAATTCTGAGGCCACAGATCTGCTTACCAAATGATGGGCTTATATTCTGTGCTGCTCAAATTGCCACCCACTCTTATTTTATGCGGTTTGAACTTGTTTTTACCATGACTGTGATTTCTTGCAGGGCAGTATCTATGCTTTTCTTTGCATCCTCTTATACAGTGACTCCTATACAGTACAGACTCTGTATGATACTTGTTTAATGAAAGATTGACCTCTCCAGATGTCTGTCCCCTGGATAGGTTGGATGTGATTCTGCCCTTGTATCTTCGTCCTGAGGTTCATGATCTTCAGGTTTTAGCAGGACACTTTCAGATGTAGGGATAGCAACTTCTCTGATATACTGAACATTGAATGTGTGAGGATGGTGGGTGGGGGAAAAAGGAAAGAAATCGAAACTGTGGTTCCAACTCTCAAGAACAGTTTCATTATAGAAACAAAATTATATCTGTCTGTATGTTTACACACATATATGCTATAAGGTATATATAGTATGTATATATGTGTTATATAAAATATATATTATATGTAGACATATCACATATACACACAATAACTGCTGTTAAGGTTATGATTTAAGGTTGGTAAAACACTTCACATATACTGCCTCAGTTGACCCTTACAATAACTCTGTGAAGTAAGGAATAGTATTACTCTATTTTATAAAAAATAGAACTTATAAGTGAGAAGCTGTAAAACTTACTCAGGTCAGTAAATGCCTAAGGTGGGGATCAAATTCTAAGGCTTTCCTCACTCCAAGTTGTTGCTGAGTAGCTTTTTAGTCATGCCTGACTCTCTGTGACCCTATTTAGGATTTCCTTGACAGAGATACTACAGTGGTTTGTCATTTCCCTTTTCAGTTCAAACTGAAGCAAACAGGGTTAAGTGACTTGGCCAGGATCACTCAACTGATATCAGAGGCTGGATTTGAACTCAGGTCCTCCTGACTCTATGATTGGCACTCTATCCACCACATCACCTAGCTGCCCTTCTCACTCCAAGGCCAGTGCTTTACCCAAAGGAGCACACATATACCTCATAATGGGTACATTTCTGAACAAATGAATCAAGAAATTCAGAATGGCCTGGCCACATTCTACCCCGACTTAGAAAATTGTCTTCCTTTAAAAGTCAACCAAAGTCCCACCTTCTGCTTAAAGCCCTGTCAAGTTTAACTTCATTTTAGTGCTTTCCTGCCTGGGGCACAAGCAGCTAATTCACTAGGAACAGTATTATCTTTATAGGTCATTGGTAGATTTTCACCACTGTATAGAAGGTTTGGTTATATTGCATGACAACAGTATCGATTCAATGAGCTCTACCAGGACTGTTGTACAAAGTGAATATGCATTCACAGTGTAAAGAGGGAATGGGGATAATTAGGGAAGGTAGGATGCTTTGAGCCAAAGATCTAGGGAGTTAATAGTTGAGAAGAGGGCATTGTAGAAAGAGCAATTGTCGACATCCATTCTAGTGCCTTCTCCCTGTTAATTATTCCCTATTTATCCTGGATGTAACCTGTTTTGTATATACGTTTGCATGTTGTCTCCCCTGTTAGATTATCAGCGCTTTGAGAGTAGGGTTTGCCTATTGTCTTTTTTTTTGTTGAGAGGTGCCTGGCATATAGTAGTGATGGGGTCCTTGTGATGTATATATGTCTGTAGTATCAATCTGTAACATCAGTTTGTAAAGTGGGGTGCTTTGGGATCTGTGTCTGTAAAATCACACTTCCCCCCCCCCCCAGCCTCAGAGCATTGACTCTTCCCCTTCCCCCTTCCAGCACTCTGCCCAGCAACAACTCATGACCTGTTTATCTCTGCTTGAAACAATAAGTTATGTAAATGTTATCTCCCTTAGTTAGAGTGGCCAGCCCCACCATAAATTCTTCAATACCTTATCTATAGGGTAACTCCTTAGTCAATTATATACCCACACTGTCTCTGATGACCTTGGTGGGTGGCAGACTGGGCACTCTTTAGTGACATATCAGGCCTAAAACCACACCTCCAGCTAGCCCCCCCTTGAGCTATTTCCCAGTGAATCATGGGCAATACACCTGCACAGTTGATATTAAAAGTGTATGGTCCTTTGAGCACTGACCACTCCTTAACTCCTCCCTGATCCCACCCTTACTCACCTAGTTGGCATAATTGACACCTTAAAACTACGCCTGTGGTCCCTGCGAGTTTGCAGGTTCCATAAGAATCTTTGCCTGCTGTTCTCTACAGCATAACAATAAACTTTACAATTTTGGCTTCAAAGTTTGCTTGAGCCTGGTGAATTCTTTCCAGACTGGATGCCAGGGTGGATCCCTGGAAGAACCACTTACCCTCCCCCCCTCCTTATCACCCTTCCCTCTTCAGTAGGTACTTTAAAATATTTGATTGACTGATTGATTGAAAGAATTAGTGGTGGGTTTTTAGAATTAGAAACTTATGTGAAATTAGGAACTGAGAAAGAAGGGAAGGGAGGAGAAGAAGGGAGGTAGAGAATAGTTGAATGGGACAGGGCATGAGGAAAGTTGCTAACATCATGGTGTTCTGGATGATGGTGGTCTGGATCTGACCCAGCTCTAATCCTTACTGGCTGTGTGACCTGAGTCTCAGTTTTCTCATCTATAAAGTGGGAATAATAAAATATTTGCATTATGTCCTTCATAGGATTTTTTGTGATTGTGGTTATTTCTGGTTCTTAAAGTAATATACAGATGTGAACCACTGCTTTTTACTAAAGTGGAGGGAATAAATTGAGATTATAAAGAGATTTGGGTATGAAAAGCAGCTGCATCAGGTCAGGGGCTGAACTGTAAGAACTCTAAGGTCACTTCCACTTATATCTTATGTTTTATATGAGCATTACAGTTATAGTGCGTAATTGATGGTGGGTCCAAAAAGGCAGGAGACAGATAGAACAATAGACGGCAGGGATGGACCGATTAAATGAGGATTATTTAAGGATAGGGAAGATATCAGAGAGTGTATAGACAGCAGAGAAGCAGCCAGTAGACATGAAGAGATTGAAGAGGAGTGAAAATGTAGGGGTGAGAGAGGGGACAATATGGCCTCAGGGTTTTGTTTTGTTTTTTAATTTGGTTGTTTGTTTTGTTTTGTTTTCTAGAGAAATTGGAGCTAAGGTTCTCAGATGAGAGGAGATAGAAGATCCACAGGAAGTTTGTGAAGAGGGATCAAAATGCTTAGAAATGCTTGAGTGAGATAGTGAGCCAATTAGGGAGATGTAAAACCATCATCTTGCTGCTGAGAGGATGCAGCTGAAGTTATGTAACATCAATTTGTAGTGGACCCAATCAGTGCTGTTTCATGATTTTCTCCACCTTCATTAGGCATCATGTGAGTTGGAGTGAAGGCAACAGATGATGGGAGTAATCCAAGGCTAAGATTTGTCAGGGCAAGGTCTTCAATAACAAATGGACCAAGAGACTCAGGAGAGGAGAACTAGGTAAGGGAAGAGCTAGATTGCTAAGGGGTCAAGATAAGCAAGGGAGGACAGGGTAGCTGAATTTAAATTGCTATCTGAATAATAATTCCCTTTTAAATAGCTTCCTTTTGTTGGAAAACTCCCTACCTCAGTGCATTCTGTTTTTGGTCATCTCTAGTTATTACAAAATTATTTCCTTATATTAAGCTGAAATCTGCTTCTGTAACTTTAGCCTATTGGTCCTAGATACATTCTCTGAGGCTAAAAAGAAAATGTCAAATCTGTCTTTTACATGACAGTACATTAAATGTTTGAAGACAGCCATCAGACCATTCTCCCGAATCTCTTCTTCTCCACAGTAAACAAACCCAATTTCTTCACCTGATTTCTATATACCATAGTTTCCTGTTCCCTCGCCATTTTGTTCACCTTCCAGGTATGGAGTTTGGTAGGGAGGAGGAGACAGATCAGAGGCAGAGACAGACACAGAAAGAAACACAAGGTTATAGAAATATCAAAATGAATACAGAGACTAAATGTCAGCAAGGAATTTTTTTTCCTGCCTTCTAGTTTGTCATTGGTATTTGCCAGTCCTTTTTGGGTACTTACTATTGATCCAAAAGAAGAAAATAAATTCATTTTCCTGGGCCGGAAGCTTGATTAGATTTCTGCAATGCAATAAAACCATAGTTTCCAGGGTATTTTTATTCATGAGGCAATCTTAACATGGAACAAATAGCTCCAGGATAGGAGAACTGGTCTCCAAGAGAATAAATCTTATGTGTTTTATAACTCTTTTTGAAATATATGATTTTTCAACACTGTTTAATGTTTTGTTGGTATAGAAGTTTTCTGATGCCTACTGCTAAAGACAAGTGCATGTGTTTACTTCATTTTATTTTGCCTAGTAGCATCTAGCTTTGGGAGCTGGGTCTTTTCATATCAAGAGTTAGCCTTTTTTTCTTTTCTTGGCCTCAGCAGCTGAAGATTGGAGAACTTTGTTTCCTGATGAAATGGTTCCTCCTCCTCTACTCTCTTCCTCTCTGGCTTAATTGGTGTGATTACTGCACCTGCAGCTATTGGCATGGCATTGTGACATTATTCCACTTTCAACCAGCTGCACATGTTCATTAGAAATTCACACCCTCCTCACTGGCAGCTATAGGCATCTGGGGTTGAATGTGCTTTCTGAAGGAAACAGGTTCACCTCCAATTTCCTTTGCCACCCTGGGTAAACGCAGAAGAATTTTTGTTTGGGGTCTTTGTTTTTGTCTTAAAACCTTTTAGTGCTTATAGCAACTCTTGGGTGTTGGTCATTAATTAGGTCATTAGTGAGGAGAATAGATTTAGAGATATTAAGAATTTTGATAGGAAGCTGGTGATTCAGTAAAGGTTTCAATGTTAATGTTGCCCTTCCTCAGAAAAAAATGGTCTTCCCAAAGCCAGAGGCTGCCATTTCTAAGATTGTATTGTACAAGGGCCTGGGAAATTTCGTGGTTTTTAGCATTCAGATTTCGTTGTTTTTAATCTGAACAGGTAGATGAGAGAATTGATCTCTAGGGCTGCTTCTGTAAGATTGGTATATAGGGAAGGACTCTGAAATTGAAGTCATCACATATCAGAATAATAAGAGCTAACATTTATTAAGTGCCTATAGGCGGGGTGCTATGCACTTTATCCAGGAAGTCAGGGCAGTGGACATGTGGCCTCCAGGCTACAGGTTGACCACCCCTGGATTAAATAATCTATAAGATCTCTTCCAGTTTTACAACCAATGATTTGATGAAACCAATCAGGAAATAAACATTTAGTAAGTCCTTACTGACACTGCTAGGCTCTGGGAAACTTTTTTTTTTTTAATCTTGAATGTTCCTGCCTCCATAGCACACAATGTGATAAGATCCCAGTCCTGAACAGTTCTGTTTTTCTATATGAATCCATGAAGTAGCAGATTGAGAATTACTCAGTGAATGTGAGACCTGAAACATGCTACCTTGGGGCCTGATTGTGATAGTCACAGACTTCTCTGTGTGCTCTGAAGGTCTGGGTTGTATTATTAAATATAACACTTGTTGCCAAACCAGTATCAAAATACAAATCACAATGGGATTAGCTGTGTGCTCTGCAGATCTGGTCCAATATTAAATATGTTCCAAGTTCACAAAATTAAATCATGAGAGCCCTTCAAATATCTGCTGGGGTGAGAAAAGCCTTAACAGCATCAGTGGGAGATTTCACAGATCCACTGAGTGACAGAAGTGTCAAATGTATGTTCTGGTGAAGGTTTATTAACTTTGGCAAGACTTAATCGCATCACAAGAGACTCTTAAACTGGATTTTGCAAGGGAGTGGGTTTCACACAAACAATATTGTTTTCCATAGAATGTTTTCTTCCTGTTTTGTTGTGCAAAAAATACTTAGAAATAAAAATGGAAACAAAGTTTTGTTTTCTTTTGTTTTTGAAAATAGTGTGTGTGTGTATACATATACACATGGGAGTATGTATACATAGGTATATTTACATATATAGGGTTTTTTTTTCTTAATCTCGGCCGATTGACTGGAGAATTGATTTCTAGGGCTGGCTCTGTAAGCTTGGTGAATTGGATAGGGCTCTAAAGATGGAGCCATCAGTCCGCTAGCATTTATTAAGCACCTACTATATATCAGGCACAGAGAATTGTGTTGAGTTAGGTTTCTTGATGCTGTCTAGAGTTTATCTCATAGTATCACATCTCTTACTTGCAAATTTGCATAGACAGAGCCTTAACATTCCTCCAAGGCTTTAGAATGGTTTTTGCCTTTACTTAAGGTGGGAAAGAAAGGAAATTATTCTTAAAAAGGACCACAATTAAAAGGTTTTTTTCTTCTCTTAAATTTCATTAATGTTGTAACTGCTAACTACTCTTTAACACAGCCTTACATGTTCCCCCTAAGGATGACAGAGGAAGTCATGGGATTCTCAAGTGGTCCACAGACTTTCCTTTCTTTCATTTAAAAAAAATATTTTAATTTGTGGAATAAAACAAGCATTTCCGTAACATAGTAGAATAAAGAAGATGGCTGCACATAAAACTGCAAATCTATTAGTACAATTTGCTATTTCATTTAAATAGATAATAAAGTTATACTGTAAGTTTATTTTTCTTTTTAATTTGTTGAACCCCTTCCCATTCCCACCAGAGTCCTTGCCCCTGACAGGATGCCTTATTTCCTTCAGAATGCCCTGTAGTTCTTCCAGATAGCTCTTGATGACTTTTTATGGCATATGATTAGGTATCTACCCTGACCCCTACTCCTGTTTTTAGCTACATAAATTCTGTAACCCCAGAATAATTTCTTTTTCCCACAATTTCTCCCTGATATGGGAATGGAAAATAATCGTGCCTGAGAGGGAACTTGAAGGAGGAGAGGGAGTTTGTGACCCAGGGTAAAGAAGAAGCCAAAGAATTACAGAAAGGTGATGGATTAGGTGGACTAACTAATGTATTTGAAATAAAGGACCTTCCCCTGTGTGGGTGTCAGCTTCCTTTTCTGTATATCGAGGGGAGGGTCAGACTAGATACCTCAGTAGAGAGAGTGTTGGACTTGGAGTCAAGAAGCCCTGAATTTGAATCCTACCTCAGGCATTTACCATCTGTGTGACACTGGATAAGTCACATAACCTCTCAGCCTCAGTTTTCTCATCTATGAGATGGGGATAACAACAACCTCATAGAATCTTTGTGAAGATCAAATGAGATAACTGGAAAAAAAAAAACACTTTGTAAACCATAAAGCAAAGTAAAAATGCTAGCTGTTGTCATTATTGGATGGTTTCCAAGGTACCTTCCAGTTCTAAATGAATAGTCCTGTTAACCCACATGGCCTATTGCTGAACAGAAGCTGCAATTGCTAGCAGTAACCATCTTCCTCCTACTGTCCATTTCTCTTCTCCCTCTCCATGCCCTGTCCCATTGCAGTTACACAGGAACCTCACTAAAAAGTCAGTATTACATCCTTCCCAATCCCAATAGATGTGTAACTTTGGTCTATAGTCTGAGAAAGGCAATGCCATTGGTATAGCTCCAACTCTTGGCAAAACCACAAATAAAATTAGAATTCACAGAGATATTATTAGCAAAGCAACTAAATGCAATTTAAAAAGAAGCTTTTCATAAATTTTAAACAAAGTTAACTTTCAGATCTTCCACTAGCATGGAATGGAGAAAAAAAAACTCGACCAGCAATCAGAAGAAGGATGTTCATTCCAGTATTTTTACTTACTAGCTGTGTGATATGGGCAGAGGTTTTACCTCTCAAAGCCTTAGTTTCTCTATCTGTAAAATAGGGAGACACACATAATGTTCACCACCGGCATTGCAAGCTAGTTGGTATCAGACTATATTTTGCTACAGAGGAAATAGTTGGCTAGTATTTTATTATCAAAGTCAGTGGCTGGTAAAAGTCACTGGCTAAATTGAAGTGAAATAAGATTTAGGTTGTTTCACCATCCAAAACAATGCTATAGATTAAATGAGGTGACAGTAATTGTTCTTGTACTGATGATAGAATAAGCATTTATGTAGTTCCTACTATGTTCCAGGAACTGTGCAAAGCACTTTATAAATATTATCTCATTTGACCCCCACAACAACACTGGTAGGCAAAGGCTGGTATGATCTCCATTTTACATTTGAGGAAACTAAGGCATATAGGGGCTAAATGATGTGCTGAGGGTCACAGCTAGTGTCTCAAACTGAATTTGAACTCAGATCTTCTTGATTCTAGGTCTGGTATTCTGTTCACTGTGCTACTTAACAAACTCATCAGAAAAATGAGAGGATTAAACTAAATGACATCTGAGATCCTTTCCATCAAGATCTAGGATTTTAACTATGTGTATGTATGTATATATATATATACAGAAAATTAAATTATACACACATTCACACACACACATACACACACACACACACACACACACACACACACACACACTAACTTGGATATAGGTGTGGTAGAAAGCATTAATAGTTTGAGAGTACCAGAAAAGGAATCCTTGTGTAAGATAGTAGCATCTCAGCTGATCCCTGAAGGGAATTAGGGATTCCAAGGAGGAAAGATCAGAAGGAAGAATCTTCTAGGTATACATAAACAGTATATACAAAGACTTAATAAAAGGAGATAGCATTAGTAGAATAACAGCAAGTACACTACTTTGGCTGAATAGGTAAGGTGTATAAAAGTATGGAATGAAGTATCAGTCTGGAAAGATAGGTTTAAGCCAGATTGTGGAGGACTTTAAATGCTAAGCACAGCTGTTTAGATTTTTTTTTTAACATATTATTACCTAAAGGTAATAGGGAGCCATTGAAGTTTCTTGGGCAGAGGAGTGATATAATCAAATTTGTATTTTACTAGTGGCAACCTAACAACTGTGAGGAATGGATATAGAAGAGAGAGACCAGAGGTATAGAGGCTAGTTAGAAGGCCATTGCAAGAGTCTGAAATAGCTTTTCTATTGTTTCTCTCTAAAATTTGGTACTCTAGGTAGGGGTGAGAAAACTGTAGAATGGGACATGGCATCTATCACCAGAAACAGTTGATATGTTGTTTTATTTTCTCTCCCTCTTTTCTCCTTTCTTATAAGGGATGAGGCTCTCTGATGGGTCAGACAGCAATTGATTTGGAAATAAAGATGAATACAAGCAAGATGTCAATACATTAAAAAAGAAACTGGTTTTAAATATAGAAAATGATTGGAGAAACACAGGCCTCTTAGGTCAGCATCACACAATAAAGAGAAATAAAGCTTAGAATATGATATTCTGTAAAGCAGTGTAAGTACAATTGGAACCTAGAATAAGCTACCCAGCAAAATGAGTATAATTATATAAGGTGAAAAATTGATATTTAACAAAAGAAGATTTTTAAAATTTTATTTTCTCAACTACATGTAAAAACAATTTTTAGCATTTTTTGAAATTTTGAGTTTGTCAATTCCTTCTCTTTACTCTCCTCTCCTTTATAAGAAAAGTAATTTGTTGGGGATTATGCCTTTGTAGTCATGCAAAATGTTCCTATATTAGACATGTTGCAAAAGAAAAAATCTTGACAAATAAGGAAACTTAAAAAGTATGCTTTGAGAAAGAAGAAAAATAGAGAAAATTATTGGAGTTTCCCCTACCTACCTATATACTTTGAAAAAAACAACAACAACATAGAAAATAGGAGCTAATTAAATGAAATCAGAATTATTTTAAAAGAGAGGTCTCAAAAAACCCTCCCAGTTGAATTTTTCTTAGGCTGCATAAAGCTGTGAATGTTGAGAAACACAGGTGCATGGCCAGCCTCTCATTCATGGTTCTTCCATTATAAACTTGATTTAGCTTTTCTTCTCATCCCCCTCCCATGGCCCAGTCCAGCCCCTACACATGTCTTTTCATATCACCGTATGACAAGATAGCATCATAGACCATAGAAGCCTAATCCCAGAAGAGAGCCTGCTTTCAATGTGCAGTGTGGTGGAAGAGGAGCCCAACACAAAGGAAAGAAGGGATTACTGAATGAAAAGCTGGGCTTTTCCTCAGGTTCTGAGCCTCAGAAGATCTAAAATCCTAATTGAAAGCATTTAAAGGCACCTTTGTTAAAGGGCCCAAGATTTCTTTCCCCTGCCCTCTTGGCATTAGAAGTCTATTGAGCTGCTGCTTGTAGCTATAAAGGGCATTTGGAAGCAATCACTTTCTATGCCCTTCCTCATTATGTGGCATTAAATTTTCCTGATGGGAAATAAAGCATCTTTTGAAGGAGAGTTAGCTGGACATAACCTAAAGTACTGAACCTGGAGCTAGGAAGGCCTGGATTAGAAAACCCTGGGCAAGTGTTTTAACTCCTCTGAGCCTCAGTTTCCATATCTGTAAGATGTATGATGATAATTAAAACTCACATATATCCATTTAGTGTTATTCTAACAATGATGATAAAACCTCAAGGACCTACCTACTTCTTATGTAAAATGGGTCAGTATTTAACCCAATTACCCGTGAGGCTCCAAACAGTATAAACCACAGACGTTAGAGCCCTATATCACATCATTTGTTATAATGCTTTTGAGTGAAAGAAGACCTTTCAGGGAAATACTGTATAATAATAATAATAATAGTGTTTATATATCACCTTAAAGTTTGCAAAGCAGCCTCTCAACAAATATTTTTCACTTTGCATGGGTTATTTCTTTTGGTGCTCTGTAAGGAAGGTGCTACTAATGTGTCCATTTTACATGTGAGGAACTGAGACTGAGAGAAGCTAAGTTATTTGCCAGGGTCATAGCACTAGTGAATATCTCAGGCAGCAACTGAACTCAGGTATTCCTGAATCATGCATTCTCTCTGTTATGACACCAAGCTGTTATCAATCTGCCAGCAAGGAGCTTAGCTTTACAGGTGTTTAGTCTTTCATTTTAGTGAATTTTATTGTTTATAGCATAGCATAGAGCAAATCGGGTTTTAAGTTTATAAAGCTTTTTTTGTTTCCTTTCTTTTAATTTTCTTTCTCTTTTCTTTTTCTAGTTCTCTCTTTCTCCCTTCCTTTTTCTTTTTTCTTTTCTTCCCTTTCTTTTTTCTATTTTTATTTCTCCTAGTTTTCTGTCTTTTCTTTCCTCTTTTCCTCTCTTCCTTTCATTTTGTCTCTCTTCCTCTTTTTTCTTTCTCATTTTCTTCCTCTTTCTCCCTTTCTCTCTTCTCTCCTTTCTCCCTTTCTGTTTCTTTTCCTTCCTTCCTCCTCCCTTTGGTATAAGTAGGTGCGAATTATACCCACTCAAACTGGTGAAACAATAAGGTAAAGCCGCTTGCCATTTATGATCCCACAGGCTCACAGAGCTGGAAGAGCCTCTAAAAACCTCCCTGACACTTACTAACTGTGTGACCTTAGCTACATAGGATGCTTCATCCCTCTTCTGTCAGCCTGTGTTTCCTCATCTGTTAACATAGGAATAGGGATAGCATCCACTCATTTAGTCTAGTTATTTTCTTTCCAGAGGATGGAGCTGAAGTCCAGAAAGAATAAATGACTTGTCTCAGGTCATTAAAATAATCAGTGGGAGACCTGAAATCAGAGGCCAAAATGTTGGGTTCCAAATCCACTCCTTTTCTCTCTGAGCTAGGACCAAGACCCAGGCCTCCTATCTCCATTCCCACTCCTCTTTCCAAGGTACTGTCACATTGCCTCCTGGTAAACCTGAGAAAAACCCTTTGAATTCATTCATTCCAATTCCTTAAATTTGTAAAATGAATAAAAGGAGACCCAGAAAGGTGAAGTGATTTTTCCGAAGGTCACACAGTAATTTAGTGACAGCTGGCAGCAGAATCTCACTTGATGCCTAATCTTATGCCATTTCCAATATGGATACTCTCTAAAATGTTCCCATTTGAGTTTAGTTTTAAAGGGAAAAATGTCAAACATATTTCTTATGGACCCATCTATGTGCTCATGATATTACTCTTAGTAGGATGCAAATTAAATTCAATAGAGATGTCTTCACACAAATGCAGTCTTATGTCTGGGGCAGAGCAGTCTGATAGTAATGGATCTATGCAATAAAGGGCACAGGGACCTAGAGAGGACTGTCTAAACATTAAAGAAATGCAAAGAATAAATATCACATTTACATTCAGCACAAGTCAATTGGCCTGGGAATTGAATGTTTAGACAAAACAGAATTGGGAAAAAAGTCCCATCTCTCTTCCTGGAAGAAGTGATGTTCTACTTTCTTTCTGAATGGTGGGAAGGGGAGGTAGCCTGTGGAGTTTAGGAGAAAGTTAGCTGGGGTGGAATGAAGAAAGCACTGATTTAATTCCAAAGATCTGGATTCTCATTTTGGCTCTGCCATTTGCAAGCTGAGGGGCCTTAGGTAGGAAACCTCTGAACAAATGGAAGCCTCAGTTTCCTTATCTGTAAAATGAAGGGTTGAGAAAGGATGATCTTCATTTTGTGGTTCTAAAATTTTCCCCATGAATATGGGAGATATTTGAGGAAGCAAAGCAAGTAAGCAGTAGTCTCAAGGATTTCTAAACAGACAGTAAGTTTATTCGCTTTGATTTGAACAGTGGGTTAGTGTAATTATTTTACTTTAGAGGGATGGAATGGGGTTGGGGTGGGAATGGATCGTATTGGGGTGGGAATAGGAGTGGTCTGTGTAGGTCAGAGGGACTGGTGAGAAACAGGAAAAAAGAGGAATGAATTTTGAGGATCAGTGGTGGGGAGTGGTTCTGATAAGGGAACTCTAGTGAGGAGGACGTTAGATGATCAAAGGTTGGATAGATGCTGTGGCTTTAGAAATACAGAGATGGGGCAGCAAGACTAGAAGCTTCAGAAGTATGTGGTGTGTGTGTGTGTGTGTGTGTGTGTGTGTGTGTGTGTGTGTGTGTGTGCGAGCGAGTGCATGAATGTGTGTGTTCAGAGAGAGAATGATAGACTTGGTTAGAAAACCAAGATATGAAAAGAAAAGGATATTGAAGAATTGAAGATTGATTACTCTGAAGTTTTTGTTTGTTTGGAAGGGTTGAAATAGAGCAGCTTATACCAATGTATTGGGAAATCTGGGCAAAGAGCAGGGTGTCCAGTGAAGATGAAAGGAGGAAGCCTGGTGTTATGGGAGTGAGCTGAATGAAGAACTGAAGGCCTGTGTTCTAATCCCACTTTTCCTAGCAAACCATTTATTAACCTCTATAAATCTTATTTTTTTCACCTGTAAAATAAAGAAACCGGGTATTTGATTTTTCAATAACAACAACAAAGTTTACATTATATAGTTAACAAAACAAGTCAAGAAATATTTTCAAGTAATCATTGTGTATCAGGTACTATGCTAAATACTGGGGTTACAAAGAAAGGCTAAAAGAGTCCCTGTTCTCTTTGACTTCACTACACTGCAGATAATATGCAAGCAACTATGCAAAAACAAGATATATACAGGAGAAATTGGAGAAAATCTTAACTGCGGTTTGCAAAGTGCTTTTATTACATATATTTATATAGAGGGTATATAATTTTTATATGTATGTAATTATATATAATGTATGTAATAATATATATGTGTATACACACATGTTCATTTGAGTGTCATAGCAACCTTTTCATAGATAAGGAAACTGAGGCTAAGAGAGATGAAGAGACTTACCAAGGGTCATATAATTAGCAATGTCAAAAGCAGGGTTTGAATCCAGGTCAGTCTGCTGCCAAATCCAGTTCCCTATCCCCTACCTACCTAAGTTACATCGTATCCCAAACTTCTGTGGTTGTATGAGCTAATGTTCCCGTCATGTTCAGCTAGTTCAAATGTGCCATGGACTATTTCCCAACTAGTAAGCCTGTCATGTTCAAAACAGTGTGTTGTGATATTGTGAGGCTCCAAAAAATTCTAAAATGTATTTATGATAATGGTTAAGGCTTTGCCTCTACCTTCTACCAATTTTTGAACATTAGGAAGGTGTGGGCTGAAAGTGGAGGTTGATATTGCCTAGCAGGCACATAGCCATCAGCTGATTGAAGATGGAGCCTCATGGAAACTGGCCCACACTCCCAGGAAAACCAGCTGCCTCAGGCTGATTTTGGGAGTGAGACAGATCTTTTGTCGTCTGTGGTCTCCCCTCTGGGGTGTTTGCCTGCCCCCATTCTGAGTGAATGTGAAGATCTTCCTGCTCTGTCCTTCCTTGGATCTTTATGGATTTCTACTTTTGATCCTGCAAGAGTTTGCTTTTTGTTCCCTTGGCCTCTGGAGCAGGGCTACATGCTAGAATTTTCATTGTTCTTCCTCAAGTAAGTTAGCCTTTCTGTTGAGGAAAGCCTTCACCTATTCTGGCAGCAGTTTACCTGGTAGAGCATTGTGGAATTCTAGCATCTCAATGTTGGAAGGAATCTGAGGGATCACATAGGTTAACAGACCCCTCTTTACATTACACCTGACAAGTGGTCACTGAATCACTTGACATCCTCCAAGAGGAAACCCACCACATCTGAAGCAACCATTCGATTTATGGGCAGTTCTAATTGGTAGGAATTATTTTAATGTATCTTTTGCTTTTGTTCCTACATTCCCCAGAATATCTGCTCCCCCATTCTAGAGAGGCATCCCTTATAATATAGGAAGACTAAAACATGGGGGAGCAGAGAACCTGTTCATTGAAACTAGCCAATACATCATCCAACTCTTATAGCACAGGCAATGTTCCATACCCATGATCTCCCACTTCTACAAAAAAGGGAGATGCATTGTCACATCTTTTCTTTGGGGTCAAGGTTGGCCTTTAAATTTTCACTTACATTTGTGTCCTTGCTGTTCTTCACATTGACATTGTTGTTGTCCTTATGTATATTGCTTTCCCAGCTCTGCTTACTTACTTCACTTTGTATTAGTACATATGAGTCTTAGGAAGTTTTTTGTTTTCTTTATGCCAGACTTAAGTAATGCCTGGTTTTGTCTTTGGTGACAATAAGCCTATTTCCATTTTCCACATGACTGCTGGCCAAAATATTTAAAGGAGGCTGGCATACTAACTTGTCTAAGACTATTCTTTGCTTGACTGATTAACCCTAGTTCCTTCAACTGTTTCTCAGATTGCATGACTTCATGGACCTTTGACCTCTTGGTTGTCCTCTGGACTCTACCCAGTTTATTATTGTCCTTCCTAAAATGTGATACTTAGAAATTAATCAGAGATAAAGGATGATGATGTGGGTTAGTGTGTGTATATCACACATATAAAATATATAGGAATCCTATATTAATAACAGTAAATAGAACAGTAAAATATAACAGTAAATATAACACTAATAAATAAAATTGCTAAAAAAATAAATATAACAATAATAATAGCATTTGTATAGCATTGTAAGGTTTGAAAAACACTTTACAAATATCTCCTTTATTCCTCACAATGACCCTGGGAGGTGGTGACTCTTTGTGACCCCATGGAACATACATAGCACACCAGGTCCTTCTATCCTCCACTGGGATGTAGGTGCTATTGTTAGTCCTGCTTTATAGGTAAAGAAACTGAGGTAGAAAGAGGTTAAGTGACTTGGCCATGGACTAATTAAGAGTCAGAGACAGAATTTGAAAGTAGAGAGAACTAGATTTAGGGATTAGGCCATCTGGATGCAAGTCCTTCTGGAAAAACCCTGACAATGTGCATCAGGGATTTCATCTGTAAAATGAGGGAGGACGGCTAGGTTATTATTGCTGTGGTTTTTTCCAGCTCATATCCTATGATACATTGAGAATGAAGCTGCTTTACCTTCCATCAGCTCTCTCTGCATATCTTCTATGTGCCTATTTACACATTGTCTTCTCCACTAGAATATGAGCACCTTGAGGATAGATAATGGTTTTTATTTCATTTTTTCCCCTTTGTATCCTCAGTGCTAAGTTCAGGGTCTGGCCTATAGAACACATTTCCTAAGTACATGTTCACTAATTGAGACCTCTAAAGCCCTTAAAAATGGCTAAAGGCAATTTCTGAGTCTTCATAACATTTTTTTTTTTGCTACCTCCTCTAAATAAATCTTAAGGTTTTCTTCAAGATCATCATTCAATTAAGATAAAGCATTTTTTCTTATGTGACTATGTTGTATTTCTATTTTAGGTAATTACTAGTGTTGGAGTAGAATCATTTTCTAATATATACATATACATATATAGTAGGAAATATTTCTGTATATATTTTCTAGTAGAAAACAAATATATAGTATATTTGTATATATCTATATACATCTGTCATCTATCTATATTTCTTTATCTGTCAGATAGCAAGATAGATAGTATTTCTTCCTTAATGTGTTAAAGAGGTTACCTGAGGCTGATCTGGGAACATAGCCATCATTTCCACTATGGTTTTTGTAGAAAATGCTTTCTGAGTTCAATCAAAACAGAACTTTTGCCACGTATCTAGTTTGTAAGTTGGGAATTGATTGTGTGTGTGCGTGTGTGTGTGTGTGTGTGTGACAGAGACAGACAGAGGGACAGAGACAGATGGAGAAATAGACAGAAAGAGACATGGCCAAGATGTGAGGAAGGAACTTAGAAATAATTGTAGCATCTTTCAGGATCAGTAAACTATACAGTGTTGGTGTAGAGGGTATGTATGGGTAGATGGATGGACTTGTGTCTGACTAGATGTGAAGAGACAGACACCAATTCTCCTTTCTGATGTGTCACAGATTGACCAAGGTCAGGAGGCCTTCCCATGGACCTTTTGTTCAGCAACATTGGCTCCCAAGAGAAAAAGTACAGTGTTAGATGGATATGTATATGCTATCGAAGTCCAGACGGGCATTGACCCTATGGGAGTAGATGACATTGCACAGGGTCAAGGTGAGACAAGCAAGGCCGTAGAGATACTCTCTAGTCAGCTGGCTATATCTGAGAATATGAGAAAAGGTCATTTGATGAGAAATGCTGTGTTTATAGAACTGAAAGAAATTGTAGTGAAAATCCTTAATGAATCTCTGGGGAGAATGTTTGTTACAAGTGAAATTTTGTTTTTCATTAATTATCCCTGAACCTCACAGACTTTCTGCAGACTTGGTAATCTTTGTCTGTATAGGGGTTTTCTCATAGATAACCACAAAGCTAATACTTTCTTGTATACTCAGTGCTCCAGCTGAAGGGAGACTTTACAGTAGCTGTGAATGTATCTTGTGAATTTGTTCCAGGCCCTCCTGCTAAGATTCCTCCTCTCTCTCAGATGAACTTTGAATGAAACCTTTCTTCATTAGGAAGAGTGCTGTGGAGCACAACTGTTTGGTCAAGAAGGATTTTGTGTACCTTGAAGAAGTCTCATCACTGACAAGATCTTAGCCTACTTTGTCTTTTCAGTGTGTGTGTGTGTGTGTGTGTGTGTGTGTGTGTGTTTCTTAAAGTCATGAATTGTTTTAGGTAATTATTTAAAAAGTCATTACAGAAATTTTTCATATCATGTGGAAATCCTAAATGGGACAAACACAAGGTAGGGGGAGAGAGCATTGAAGTTTGATTTGAGATGTGTTTTTGAATCCTGGCTCTCATAATTACAGTTTATCCTTGAGGAAATCACCTAAACTCTCCTAGCCTCAGGTTCCTCTTCTTAAAAAGGGGGACAAGAAAGCTTCCATTGAAGTATCAGCATGGAGTAGTTGATAAAGGACTGAGATTGGGAAGGCTGACTCCTACTGATATGTAAGGAGATGGTAAGACTCCAGTGACAACAGAGAAATTGAAAATGAATGACATACCAAACAACAATAGCAACAAAAAGAAAACCAATTTGCATTTATATAGATTTTTAAGGTTTGCAAAGTGCTTTAAAGATATCTCATTTAAGAAACTGAGGCAATCAATGACTTGCCTAGTGTCCTACAGCTAGCAAGTGTCTGAGGCTGGATTTGAACTTGGTTCTTCCACACTCCAGGTCCATTGTACCCCCAAGCAGCTTAGGATGATTGCTAGAGCAAAATCTTAGAATCTTAGATTCTGAATTTCTAAGAGACCTAGTTGTCATTTATATCAACACACACCTGAAATAGACTTAACTAAAGTAGGGCTCCTTACCTATTGATGGTCCCTTTCAACTCCAACACATTGATGATCCTCAAAGATGAGGGTAATGTCTACTTTGTCTTGACAAGAGGGTCTTGTTGCCCTTCCTTCTGGGTATTGGGTGGTTTGAATTACTGCTTCTTTTGAGAAGGAATTTTTTTTTCTCAGTGGTCTTTTCACTGTGTAGAAAGAAAAAAAAATACAACTTGGATATTGCTACATGATGCTGCCAGAGGCTTAGGGGCTTAAGGCTAAGATTAATTAACTATTTGAACAGGTGATGGTTTCACTTTGTGTTACTTGAGAACGTAGGAAGCAGTATTTGTATGCAGGTTGCTCGTCCTCTAATGTGATGGAGGTTTTAAGTTTTTTTTCTTTGCTTGAAATATGAAGTACATATTTTATTGAGGTAAATAGTTCTTCCATATCTTCATCCCCTTTTGCTCCTAGTTTTTCCTCTGACACAAAGCAAAATAAATTTATTATTGTTATCATTATTATTATCAAGAATTTACAGAGAGCTTTAAGGTTTGCAAAGTGCCTCACAAAAATTATCTCATTTGATCCGTATAACAACCCTGGGAGGTAGGTGCTATCATTTTCCCTATTTTACAAATGAGAAAACTGAAGTAGATGCAAATCAAGTGACTGGAATAGGGTCACACAGCTACTGTTTGAGGCTGAATATGAAATTTTGTCCTTTTGACTCTAGTCTTAGATTCTGTCCACTTTCCTACCTACTAGATAAACCCCTCATTGGACAACCATTCAAAAACTCGAGGGCCACTCCTCAACTTTCTCTTCTCCGAGCAAGAAACCCCTCAGTTCATTAACCTGGTTTTGCTTGGCATGACTTCAGGCCCTTCAGAATCTTGTTCTCCTCCCTCCAGATCACATTGTAGTTTATTAATTTCCTAAAATGTGATACCTGGAAATAAAAGTAATACTAGCCTTGAGAGATGGTAGAGTGGAAAGAGCCTTGACATGGGTTTGAATCTTGATTGTGAGCAAATGATTTAATCTCTCTAAGCTTCGGTTTCATCATATGTGATATGAGTATATATATGCTTACACTATTTGAACACTTCCTTATAGGACTGTATGCATATCCTACAGAAGTAAAGAAAGTATTTTGCAAAACAGTGTTCTAAACTATTACTTATTGTCAGTTGTTTTTCAGTCATGTTTGACTCTTTGTGACTCTTTTTGGCACATAAAGAAGCCTTTAAGTAATGCTCCTTGTCCTGACTCGACTATACCTTCTTTAGTGAAGATGCTCTGACCTTTTACAGACTAAGCTATATGCATCCTTTCATCCTAGTCCCAGCAAGTTTCTGTTGGTCTATTTTAATATCTCTTACCGCCTCTCTATGTGTAGAAGGCCTAAGCTTAATTTTAAATGTGCCTAACTTAGATATTTTGCTAATGCCAGCTAAAGTTTCCTGCCAAACCTCCCCCAGTGGATCCCATGCTCCCATCTGTTGCATGCCTATGTGCTATAGTTTGTACTTTTTTCAGATAAGATTCTGAAATTTTTTTCCTTTCTTTCTCTCTTTCTCTCTCTCTCTCTCTCTCCTTCCTTCCTTCTTCCTTCCCTCCTTCCATCCTTCCTTTCTCTATTTCCTTCCTTCCATCTTCTTTCCCCCCTCTCTCCCTTTCTTTCTTTCTTTCTTTCTTTCTTTCTTTCTTTCTTTCTTTCTTTCTTTCTTTCTTTCTTTCTTTCTTCCTTTCTTCCTTTCTTCCTTTCTTCCTTCCTTCCTTCCTTCCTTCCTTCCTTCCTTCCTTCCTTCCTTCCTCCCTCCCTCCCTCCCTCCCTCCCTCCCTCCCTTCCTTCCTTCCTTCCTTCCTTCCTTTTCTTGGAAGTAGAGACAGTATGGGGAAGAGGATCCACTTGAAGCAAACTTAGACTCCAGAGTCATAAGACCTATGTTCAAATTTCACCTCTAATGATTACTATCTGTGTGACCTCAAGCAAGTTACTTCTGTTCCCTCTTCCTCAGTTTCTTCATCTGTTAAATGAGGGGATTCGATTAGATGACCTGGTCTCTTTTAGCTCTGTAGTGAAGGAAAGAAGCAAGCATTCATTAGGTGCCTACTATATGCTAGGCACTGTGCTAAGTACTTGATAAATATTATCTTATTTTATACTATTATAATTCTATTATCCTAACCAGGCTCCTATAAAGAGTGTGGCTCTTTATCTAAAACAGGAGTCCCAATTGTTAAACCCTGTCCTGGTCAATCCAAGGGCTCTCAGTCTCAGACATATTCTCCATTCTATACCTTTTGGGGATTTTTAGTGGGGAAGATGTGTGATCAGAAACCCCTTCTGCTTCCAAATCCAGGGTTTTCTAGGTAAACTCAGATTTTACCCCATGGATTATGGCAGTATCCATACTTCATTCTTCCCCTCCACATGTTTTCAGAATAACTAGTTTAACCTTGTTCCCAAACCTTTCTAGCTTTGTGACCCCTAGCAAGTCACTTAACAACTGTATGACTCAGTTTCCTCATCTGTAAGGTAGGTAATAACAGCACCTACTTCACCAGGTTGTTCTGAGGATCAAAAAAAAGTAAGATTTGCAAAGCACTTTGCGCAGTGCCTGGCACTCAATTTTTGTTCTCTCCCCCTTGCCTCCTTCCACCATACATTGTATTTCTAGGGTCTTAATAGTTCAGGAGAACAAAATAAAAGGGACCTGAAAAATATAAGGGATCAGGGGGTGACTCAATGGATATGGTGCTGGACTTGTAGTACGGAAGGCTTCCTGAGTCCACATCTGCCCTCAGACACTTACTGTGACCTTGGACAAGCCACTTAACCCTGCTTGCCTCAGTTTCTTCATCTATAAAAATGAGCTGGAGGAGCAAATAGAAGGCCATTATCTTTGCCAAGAAAACCCCAAATGGGCTCACAAAGAGCTGGACAAGCCTGAAAGCCACTGACCAAAAGCAAGAACAATTTAAGAGTTAACTTTTAACTGATTGAGTGAAGTGCTTTGCTCAAGGTCAAACAGGTAGGGTGTGGTAGAGCCCTCCAGCCTTTCCTACTTGAAATCTCTGCCCTGTCCCAATACATTTGTCTCTTCAAATGCTGGAGTTGGAATCATGAAAGGAGGGAGAGATTAAAGAGCCACACTCTTTATAGTTAACAAAAGGTAAGGGTGATCTTGCTGAATGATTTGCTTGGGCCACTAGCATCTATATAACATAATTCATCACTTTCTACTACCCCTGGCAGGGCCAAGTCACTCTTTTATCTTTTACCTCTCAAATGTCTAGCTTTCATTCTTTCACAAAATCATAGGATTTCACAGTGGGAAGAGACTTCAGTCCCATCTAGTCCAACCTGTCCCACTCAACAAGCAGTTATCAAAGTATAATATGGCCCAGCCTCAAGCATGGAGAGATACAAAGAAAAATAAGACACAATCCCTGCCCTCCTTCAGTACCTGGATTAATATAGGGGAATAATGGAAATATACTGATGAATGTAATAGAAATGAGAATACAGTAAGGATTTGAGAGACTAAAATGCTTTGCCATCTAAAAGGGAAAGAAATTGCTTCCAACTGCCCACATATCTTTTATCCCAATCTAAACAGTCCCTTGCAGACTGAGTCTGGGTACTTACTTACTCATTCAAATTCCTTCTAAGAAGCAAGAATTTAATGAAGTGCAGGGACCTAGACTCAGACTAAAGAAATGCTCTTCGGGCCCTCATTTGCTGTGGTCTGCTTGCTTTCTCTCCTACTCATAAAATGGAATTCCTCATTATACCTTTTCCAGGGCCTAACACAGAGATCATGAAACCTAAAAAAAACCCAAAACAATAGTCATTTAGTCTGTTAAAGACAGGCATTTTCAGCCAGTGTTTATATAAGGAGAAGCTGCTGGGGCTGAAGTCCCTGTAACTGATGAGTTCTGTTCCTGTTCCATTTTCATGACTCATACTGCTAGAAAATATTAATTATCCCAAGTCCTTTCCCTCACAACAGTGCCCCAAGTTAGGGGGTACAAGCACAATCACCCCTATTTGACAGATGAAGAGATTGAGGTCCAGACTGGGTGAATGATTTGCCTGTGGTTGAATAGCTGGTTAGCGCCAGAAATGGTATTTGAACTGGTGGTCAACTGACTCCAAGGTTGGCACTTCCTCTTCTATCCCATAATGGAACAAGGGCCACAAGCACCCATTTAAACAAGTTTTCAATGTATGCTCTATTCAGGGGAGAAGGGTAAGGCATAGCTGTGCAAGTAGTCCCCATAGTAGTATTAATACTACTCCTCTTTCTTCTACTACTACCTATCTTGGAGTGTTGTGGAGAGAATCAAATATATAATCGCGTGTTAGTATGTAACACAACATGGATATTTTTTAGCATGAAGTTCAAATGAGATAATTATGTTATTATCAAGTGAGGTAAGATATACAAAATATTTTGAGAGCGGTGGATGTTTTATAGGTTCTATTGTTAGTTTATTGGTGTTATTATAACCGTTAACATCCCTCACCCCTTTCCCAGGGAGCCAAATGGCCTAGGTAAATGGGTTTCACCTGCTGGCTCTAGGCAGGAAGATTTGAGCACAAATCTGGCTTCAAACACTTTCTAGCTATGTGACCTTGGTCAAGTCACTAAGCTCCTAATCACCTCAATTTCCTCAGTTCTAAGATGGGAATGATAATAATAGCATTTACCTTCCAGAACTGTTGTGAAGATTTGTAAGGTGTAATCACTTTGCCTGGTACATAGTAAGTGCTATATGAATCCTAACTACCATCATCATCATCATCATGATCATCACTATTATTATTAAATAATCATATTGCTGAAAAATTATTCATGATAACCAGATTAGACACTCTTTTAACTTTGGGAGAAGGTAGATGATAGAGTCATTACTTTCAAGGACCTTAAACTACTGAGAAGAAATGATAGAGAAACAGAAAACTAGTGAATAATATGAACTTAAAATGTTACAAACCTCCAGAGAAGGAAAAGATAACTGTGGACTAGAACCTATGACTAGCTGTATGACGTCAAGCAAATCACTTTTCCTCCTTGTATCTCAGTTTCCTCATATGTAAAAATGAAAGGATTGGTCACCTCAAAAGGTCCCTTCCATTTATAACTGTAGTTTCAGTCATCTTCAGTCATCAGGAAAGACTTCCTTGAGAAGATGGGACTTGAAGGATAGGCAGGATTTGAGGGGGCAAAGAAATGGAGAGAGTCATTTCCCCCTTTGGGCTCAGCTACACAGATGGTACCGTGTCCTAAGAGGACAACTGTAACCTCTCTCATTCCCCCCATCCTTGGAACGTGGAGTCTCAGTGACTGGGGTCTGTTCCGTTGTTTTTCCTCTTACCATTTGTTCTCGTCTCACAGTCTGTTATTCATTTATTTTTTTTTCTCCTTTCTGAATGTGGCAGGCATGGGTTTGACAGTTGGCTATATAAATATTTATGTGGAAATTCAAGAGGAAAGATGAAGAAAATGGGTGTGGGTGAAGAGTCGTTGCTGTCATTGGCTAACAGTTAAAGTTGTTGACTTGAAAGAATCATTAGAAATGCAAAATTGACATTAGAGCTCAGAGGTTACCTGTTTGAATAGCCACCTAAAACATGAATCCCCTTTCTCCTAGAGAGTCATCTAACCTTCACTTAAAGACCTGCAATGATGGGAAATTTACTGCCTAATCAGGTAGCACATTCCAATTTGGGATAACACTGATCTTGAGGAAATTTTACCTTACCCTGACTTAAAACCTTCTTCTTTCTGACTCTTTCCCCATTTATCCTAATTCTAGCTGGAACCATGAAGAACAAGTAAAATTTCCCATGGACTCTGACTTTGGAGTCAGAAAACCTGGGTTTAAATC
>WOXC01004083.1:75000-176085 GCA_011680675.1 Gymnobelideus leadbeateri
TACATAGGTAAATGACTTTAAGCCCCCTGAGGGCAACAGCATTCTCTTGTCTCCAGAGGCCAGAGTTCTAGGTAGGTGCTTAAGAAATAGAACTTTCAGGTTCAGGAAGAGCTTTCCTTTCTTTTTTTTTTCTTTTTTTTTTTTTTTTTGCTTTTTGGAGGGCAATTGGGGTTAAGTAACTTGCCCAAGGTCACACGGCTAGGTTTTTTTTTTTTGGTTTGTGTGTGTTAAGTGTCTGCGAACTCAGGACCTTCTGACTCCAGGTGACTCCAGGGCTGACGCTCTACTTACTGCGCTACCTAGCCACCCCAGAGCTTTCCTTTCTATGGATACATCCTGTGAGCTGGACAGTGCATGCCAATATTTCTGTTCCCATTTTACTAATGATGCTTAGGTGCAGAGAGTTGAGACCTCCCCCAGGTCACGTGGCTTAAAATGGCAGGAATTGGGAAGTCTTGGTGTCTGATGGCCTATGCCATGTGCAAAAGAGAGATTTGAGATAGACCTCAAAGCAATGCCAAGTAACAATTTTATTAGATAATTTAATCACACTTTTTTTTTCTTCCTTCCTTTTTTTATCTGCAGCTCTTTATTTCTGGTCTTAGAGAAGCTTAGATTTAAAAGGAGGATAATGGTCATACAGTTCAAATGTGATTCAATTTAACTGACAGGGATTAAGTGCCTTTCATTCACAAGGCATTGTGCTAGGAGCTGAGTGTTTAAAGACATAGATGAAATAGCCCTACCCCTAAAGAGCATACATTCTACTTTGGGCATATGCCCAGTATGCTGGTAAATATAATACAATATAAATGTTAGTAGGGAGAGGGTGCCAATAACTGGGACTGGAGTGAAGAAGGAGGGGAATTAGAGAAGGCTTCAGAATGGAGAGTACAACTGAATAGTGCCAGCAAATTAAGAATTCTTAAAAGTGGAGATGAAGCTATTCTAGGAATGGAGGTAGCAGCTGGATGGTTCAGTGGATAGAGTAATAGGCCTGTAGGAAGACTTGAGTTAAAATGTTACCTCAGACACTTTCTAGCTGTGTGAGACTAAGCATGTCACTTAACCGCTGCCTGCCTCAGTTTCCTCAACTGTAAAATGAGGATAATAATACTTTTTTCCAGGGCTGTTATATAAACAAAATGAGCTAATATTTGTACATGGCACATAGTAGTTACTTAATAAATGTTTGTTCCTTTCCCTTCCTTGTGCAAACAGAGATAAAATGTTGAGTTCAGATGATAGCTGGTTCATCCAATTTGGTTGTAATGTAGAATAACTTAACGTGAAAGGAAACTGGAGAGGTAGGTAGAAAGATACCAGATTGTGGAGGGTCTAGAATGCTTAAGTAAATAATTTTTTTATTTGTTTTTATTTAAACTATATTATGAGTATTCGAGAACCCTTGAAGGTTTTGGCTTAAGAGAGTGACACAGTCAGATTGGTGCTTTGCAAAAATGTGTATGGTAGCAATGGGAAGGTTATATTGAAGACAGGAAGCATTGGGACTAAATAAGAAGCTACTGAAATTATTTGGGTTATCATAGTAGCTTCCTACAGAGGCAGCTGGTTGGCACAGTGGGTAGAGTGCCATCCTGGAGTCGGGAAGGTCTGAGTTCAAATGCAGCTCCAGACACTAACTCACTCTGTGACTCTGAGCAAGTCATTTAACCATGTTTATCTCAGTTTTCTCATCTATAAAATGAGCTGGAGAAGGAAGTGGAAAACCACTCCAGTGTCTTTGCCAAGAAAACTCCAAATGGGGTCATGGAGAGTCAGACACGACTGAAATAATTCAACAAAAACAACAAAAGTAGCTTCCTACAATAATTCACGATAAAGGTGAAGAGGTCATGAACTAGAATGGTGGCCACATGAGTGTGGAAAGGGGAAAAGGTTTGCAAGATATTATAGAGATATATAGGCTTTGGTAACTGAGAGCCTATAGGGGAAAGTAATTGCATGAGAGTTCTGAAAATAATTGTAGTAGTTAATGAAAACACTTTGTGGAATTACAAATACAAGTGACTTGGATGCTGAGTTTAACCCCCTATATCTAGAACCTAACTCGGATTTCTGAGGTAGATACTTAAGAATGAATCATATCAGGTCCCATTAGGTACGATTTTCAGACTCTCCAAGACCTTCCTTTACTATACCTTGGATAGATCCTGTGAGGCTGGCAGTACAAATGTTAATGTAATGCTGTAAAAATGAATGCCTGGGAACATGAATCCAACCAGTGCGGGTCCTTCTCCTTCACCATCCCTGATATGGTGCCACTCCCACTCTGTTTCAATATTTCCAGGCATGGTGGGTTTACTTCTTCACTAGGCAGCCTCTACTATTTATACATTATGTGAAAGTTTTTCCTCATTTTGAGCCATAATCTGCCTACAAAAACTTGCTGAATTTAGTTTTTCCCTTTGGAGTCAAATGCATTAAGTGGTTGGGAGATATGAAGATTGGGGGCATTCTGATTACTTGCTAGTTCTCTCAGATACCTGAGCTAACCAGAAAAGTATTTAAGATCTATAATGGACACCCTAGCCCCTTTGCACTTCTGTCGATAAAATGGAAGTTGGACCTCTGAGCTCTGCTTTCTATGCCCACGGTCTATGTTTTCCAATTTTTAATACCTTTCATTGTTCCTAGAAAGCCTGTCTCTCTAGCTCAGTTTATTTGAATTTCTACCTATTTTTCAATGACCAGCTTAAATACCACTTCTTCAATGAAGGTTTCCCTGATGTAACCTCCTATTCTCTAAGGTGGAAATGATATCTTCCTTATCCATGCCTCCGTAGCAATATGAAGTACCGGAGTCAGAGGGTCTTCATTTCTGCATTTGAGTCCTAACTCTGTCCCTCATTAGCTCTGTGACCTTGGTTAATTAACTTAACCTCTCTCAACATCCATTTCTTGTCTGTAAAATGAGAATAATTATTGTAGCATTTTTATCCCAAGATCACTATAAAATTTAAAATGTATAGAATTTCAAGCCATTCATGTTCTTTCCATATTCTGCCATGAATTGTTTTGTGTGTGTGTGTGTGTGTGTGTGTAATCATCTATGTAACTACAAGCTCCATAAGAGCAGAGAACTCTTTTTTTATTCCCTCTCCACTAACCATTCTCCCCATCCCACCCCAGGACCTGATCCAGGCTTTTAAACAGAATGCCTCCTTAATAAACAGCAGTATTTTCTATTCATTATCTCTGCATTTTTTTTCAAATGTACCATTTATTTTAAAGCTGATGATGTTATTCCCATGTTACAGATAAGGAAACTAAGTCTCAGAAATACTAAATGGTTTACCTAAAGTCACATAACTAACAAGTTGAAGATGCCAGATTTTAAGTGAGGTTTCTCTTGACTCTAAGGGCATTGCTCTTTTCATTTAGTCTCAGTCCCTGAAAAAGAACAAATGGACACCATATCCTTCCTGTACCTTTCTTCCCTTTTTTTTTTGGTTTGAAGGATGATAGGTAGTGTTTCCAAGAATGCAAGCCATAACAATCATATATTATTAATATGTTTTAAATATTAAATTTTGTTATATTATTCAGTTTTGTATAGCACATTTTCTTGTCTTTTTAATTACAGTATTTACTCTAATTCACCGAGATGTATTAATTTTCATTCCTTTATGTAAATTTCTTGATGACCTAATGGTTAAGGTTGGTAATATTCATGAATTTCCTGCTGACTGTATTAATAACTTGAAGTTCAGAAAAAATTGGTGTTCTCTTTAATAAAATTTATTGGAAATTTAAAAATAGATTTGTGTTGTATCTTTAAGCAGAGAGGAAACTGTACAAAGTACTTTGAGTAGGGTCAATAAGTACTTAATAAGAAAGTACTCCTCTGATTTCTTGGCCTGGTCTCTTGACGGAGATAAGATCAGGCATCATCTGCCATTCAGAAAACTAATTTGATATTGGGTTACATGAAGAGAGGCATCACTTCTAGGAATAAGGAGGTGACAAACCTGGTATACTCTGCCAATTTCAGACCAGACGATAATCTGAACTTCATCAGACCCCCAGAAAACTCTTCATATTGGAAGTTCACTTCAGGCTTCAAATTCACACCTTGAAATTATCCTTAGCTCTGTGGCCCCTCTTTCTGGTTGAATGGCTCCTTCCAGAGTCTCCAATTAAAAAGAATGCCCACACTAGCCATCTTTTAATTTCTCACCAGGCACAATCCTGACTCCTCCATCAAGTACCTGTTGCCCTGAGCTGAGTAGCTTCCCACCCCAACTCCCAGTTACCTTTTAAATATAATCTTCTCCTATTAGAATGTAAGCCCCTTGAAGGCAGGGACTGTTCTTTTGCTTATATTTGTATTTCTGGCATTTAGTACAGTGCCTGGTAGTTAGTAAGGACTTAATAAATGTTGATTGACTGGATCACGTTATCATATCATCCATGTTCTGGATATCACGTTATCATCAGTAATCATTTATTAAGCACTTTCTTTGTGGTACACACTGTCCTAAGTGTTGATGATACAAAGAAAGCCAAAAACATAGTTCCTGACCTCCAGGACCTCATATTCTAATAGCATTTAATTTTTTCCCCAATTACTTGCCAAGATAATTTTAAGCGTTCATTTTTACAAAACTTTGAGTTCCAATTTTTTTCTCCCTCCCTGCCCCCCTCCTCTTTCTAAAATGGTAAGCAGTTTTGATATAGGTTATATATGAGCTATCATGCAAAAATGTTTACATATCACTTCTAGTTGTGAAAGAAGAAACAGAAGGAAAAAAGAACCCACAAAAAAGAAGAAAGTAAGTGAAAAAGTATGCTTCAATGTGCATTCAGAATCCTTTAGTTCTTTATATGGATGTGGATAACAGTTTCCTTCTTTAGTACTTGTCTTGGATCATTGTGTTGCTGAAAAAAGCAGAGTCACATTTATAGTTGATCATCACACAATGTTGCTGAAACTGTACAATGTTTTTCTAGTTCTGCTCATTTCACTTTGCATCATTTTATACAAGTCTTCCAAGGTTTTTCTGGACACATCCTGCTCATCATTTCTTATAGCATAATCTTAGTCCATCATGACCATATAGCATAATTTGTTTAGCCTCAATTTCCTCAATCATCTCAATTTCCAAATTTTTGCCATCGCAAAATGAGCTGCTATAAATATTATTTGTATATATAGATCATTTTTCTTTTCTTTTTAATGTTCTTTTTGGGGTACAGACCTAATAGTGATATTACTGGATCAAAAGGTATGCACGGTTTGGTTGCCCTTTGGGCATAGTTCCAAATTGCTTTTCAGAATGGTTAGATCAGTTCACAACTCCAGAAATAATGCATTAGTGTCCCAATTTTCCCACATCCTCTCTAACATTTATCATTTTCTTTTATTGTCATATTAGTCCATCTAAAAGGTATGTGGTAGTACTTCAGAGTTGGTTTAATTTGCATTCATCTAATCAATATTGATTAGAGAACTTCTTTATATGCTTATACATAGCTTCAATTTCTTCATCTACAAACTACCTGTTCATATCCCTTGATCATTTATCAATTGGGGAATGACTTATATTTTTATAAATTTGAGTCATTTCTCAACATATTTTAGAAATGAGGCCTTTATTAGAGATACTGGCTGTAAAGGTCATTTCCAAGTTTTCTACTTTCCTCCTAATTTTGATTGTTTGGGTTTTGTTTGTACAAAACATTTTAATTTAATATAATCAAAATTATCTACTTTGTATTTCATAATGTCCTCAATCTTTTGTTTGGTCTCAAATCAACTTACTTAACTTTTCCTTTAAGAATTTGAATGCTATACCACTATTGTTATTACTTCATTGTCTATGGTAACTATGAGCAATTTGTAGTTTCCTTCCTTATCTCTTTTAATTATGTTTTAGGATTGCTACCCTTGCCTTTTTATTTTTTTTTTTAACTTTGGCCAAAGCATAGTAGATTCTACCCCAGCTCTTCACCTTTACTCTGTGTGGCTCTCTCTGCTTCAAGTGTCTTTCTTGTAAACCATATATTGTAGGATTCTGGTTTTTGTTCCCCTTCGCTATCTGCTTCCATTTTATGGGATAGTCCCTCCCATTCACACAGTTATAATTTCTGTTTATTTCCCTCCATTCTATTCTTCCTCCTATTTGCCTTTTCCTTCCATTCACCCTTTCCCTCTTCATCAATTTTGCTTCCCTGGTCGGCAGCCCTCTCTTCTATCAGTCTCCCTTCCCCTTTACTTAATCTGTTCCTTCCTGCTTTCCTATCAGGTAAAATAGATTTCTACCTATCTATAGATTTCTACACTTGAGTTTGAAACTTTTGAAATCCACAATGAATTGAGTTTGATTTATGAATAAGAAAAGAATAGTTTATGTTACCATTTTAATCATTGCCTTGACCTAATGCTTTCAGAACACTCCAGACATTTGTCAAAATCTGTTAATTATGCTTGTATTATAAGCATAGAATTAGTTGTCATGTTTAATGCCCTGTGACTTTACAATGGAGCCATTTGAGTGGATTGTAATTTGTTGTGGATGCTTATTAGTTAAGTCTTAATTTCTAACCTTGTAAAAATAGGTAATTCAATTCAAAACATATTTGTTAAGTGCCTGCTCTCATGAGGACACTGGGATAAATGAGGGGATACAAAGATAAAAATAAATGGTCTCTACCCTCAGGAGGCTTTTATTCTCTTGGGAGATAGATAAATGGTTTTCTCTCTTTTCAATCTCTCCCTTGGTTATTATATCAGCTTTCAAAGCATCAACTCTCAACTTAGTAGAAATGATTTACAATTCTTTCTCTACAAAGTTTCTCCTGAACTCCAGACCCAGTTATAAACATCTCGCTGGGCAGCAATTTAGGGATAAAAATTAGCTATTGACTCTGATTCTTAGCATCAAGTCATTTACAAACCCAAATCAGGTAAAATGTGTTTTCCTAATATATTTTCATATCACAGAATTTTGTAAATGGAAAGATAGTCTTGAGGATCAATTTATCCAGTGTCCTTTATCCCTAAAGTTTACAAATATTATATTGTATAAATGAGATAATTCAGTGTCATCAAAGTCCAGTGACCTATCCAAGAAGTTCCTTAATGACAAATCCTGCATAAAAATCTAGATCCCAGAGCCCTTTCTTCCCACTATACTGCAGTGTGGTATACTTAGTAATGTTCATTTATGTGTGTCTAGATAGACAGAGAAAGAAAAAACAGAGACAGAGAGAGATAGAAACACATGTACACATATACAGATATGTATTCACACACATACACATACATTATATTTATAATGAATATGTACATATTATTTGTATATATGTACATGTTACACATGTATGTGCATATAATATATGTACATAATATATACATGCATGTGTAGGGATAAATTTTTAGCCTTTCCTGTTAAAACATACTTTTTTGAAAGAAAGTCATTTATTATGACAAGGGGGCCATTTCACATGATCATGGAATTTAGAGATGAAGGGAAACCTACAGATGATAGGACTGATGATTGAGACCTGCAAAAGACATTTTATGAATAAAAAGCCTGAGGTTAAATGACTGCCTTGTAGTCACTCAAGTCATGACAAAGGCAAGATGTGCATCTGGACCCTTTGACCCCAGATTCATGCTCTATTTCCACTGAACCGTGTTGCTTCTCCATCCCTGGCCTCACCTCTGAACCTCTTTTAAAGAACTTAGGGCTGAAAAGAGAACATCAAGGTCATCTAATTCAACAATCTCATTTTACAGATAAGAAAACTGAGGCCCAGAGAAGTTAGTTGCTTTCGCCAAGGTCACATGAAGTGTAAGCAGACACACAGCAAAAACATCTCATAACAACTTTCCATTCCTGAGTGAAGATACTACTACAAGATTGACACTCTCATATACAAGCCTTAAGTGTATGTGCTGTGTTTTCTATAAATGGAAGGGCATTAGCAGTTTTACCTGTAGCGTTTAAGTTAAACAGGATGTGCATTTGGTTACAATGTTATACAGTTTTCTTATCCATCTGCACACCCAGAGAAATGCAGCAGACATACTTTAATTAATCATCCTGGCTCAAATTGATTTAGATCCTCCTACTCTCCCAGTAAACTGTAATGCATTCCTTATTAAAAAAAAAAAAAAGTACACCACAAAGTTAATTTGAGCCATTCAGGCCAAAGCAGTTTATTTATAAACTTGCGGTGCCACATTTGATGGCCCCAATTTCAATTAAATCATAAATTCAGGAAGGAAGACAAGGGGGAAAGAGGCATTCAGTCATCTTGCCCTTCTCGCGGACATTAGAAAATCATTGCTAGTGTATATTCCTCATTGCCTAGGTCAAGATGCATGTGTGTATTTATAATTATTCTTCTGGGGCACTCACAGATCTTACTGAAAAAGGTGCCAGCATCCTTGTAGAAAAGCTAGGTTGAAAAGACTGGCATGTGGCTGGCACTGAGGGTTTGTTTAGTTGGTCTTCCATTAGCAAAGCAGTAGCAGAGTTTTTCCCCTACCTCTCCCTTGCCTGTCAGGGCATTATTTGACACTTTTTGACATTTCTGATGGCAAATGGAGTATTGTCTGAAGCAAGTTCTCACTTTGGTATTGTTTGGTATATAATTTGGTATTGTTTCTTGGCAGTACATAACTGTATCCCTTGGCTGGAAGTTACAAGCCAGTGTATCTTTCCTCACTCCCATTATATTTCAGTCCTCTATTTGACCCCTGTTCTGGCATCCCATCATCATCCATGGCCCAGTCTAGCCCAAGAGAACCGATCTTAAGTGCTGGGGCATAAGAGTACCTATTTCTTTTTTAAGTGTAATTCTAGAGAAAAGAGGTCTGTCAGAGGTCTGCTCTTAGATAAGTATTAGCCTAAGGGAAGAAAAGAGACACAACTCCCTGGACCAAGTGAGCAGTTTCTGAGGGAGACAAATGTACTCATACAAATGGATGTGGGAAATGATTCCTGTTTCAGTGGGCAAGGAGGTTCATTAGTTTTTATATTCCTGCAAATAGTCTATTTGTAGAGTTCTTAATCTCTCACTGATAGCTTTCTTTTTATGTTTATAGGCAAGTGGCCAGATCTGGTCACTGGCATCAGCCTGTGTGCCATTGATCTTTAAAGACCATGGCCTTGAGCAGGAAAAGGAGGAGGAAGCAGAGGATGAGAACCTTTTTTTATCTACGGGAAGTCTAATACATATCTTTTTGGCCTTTACAGCATCATCTGGGCCTAAGAATGTGTACTTTCTTTGTTGAAGTGTATTTGGACAGATCTATCCCTGGTTATGGGGGCATGGGTTTTGTCAGTTCTATATGGTTACATTTCCTAGGTGTCATCTGCCCAAGCGTCTGCATGTATGTGTGTGTGTGTGTGTGTGTGTGTGTGTGTGTGTGTGTGTGTGTGTGTATATATATATATATATATATATATTCAGGTGATGGTAATGAATGTTTCAGCAGCACAGCCACACTTTGTTATTGAACCTTGAATTTGGGGGACCATTCACTATAGTTCTCCAATGATGAAAAAACTCATGGAGCGAGACATTTACTTGGCAGGATTCAACAACTGTTTTGCAAAATCTTTGCAACTTTCTTTTACCCAACTCAATATATATTTTCCTTTTCTCTGTTTCATTTCAGTACTTAGGATTGTAGAATTAAAGCTGGTCTTAAAGGTCACTGTGTTAAACTCCCTCATTTTATAGTCAAGGAAACTGAATTGGTTGCATGGGCGGCAGTGTCAGGATTCAAATCCACAGCCTCTGATTCAGAATCCAGTGCTTTCTCTGCTATACCATGCCATACAAGGACTGTATTTCTCTGCTTTACCAGCTGATGTCTAACTAGACTTTACTTATTCAAATATTTACCATACATTGATTTCCTTTTCTACCATTTAGCAGTCTATATGGTTATTTCTCTAAATTGTTTTTAATGAGCTAGATGGATATCTTTGAAAATTGCTGAACAAATGTTGGACCTATTTTAAAATATGTTGGGAAAATTTGACTGACTACAGACATAGGAGACAATCTTTTCTATTGGCTCTTGAATTGGAACTGAATGTATTATAATTCCAGCTGATTTACGCCATATGGAATAACTCTTTTTGTCAGAATGGATTCCTTCCTAGGCCATAGTTGTGTGCCAGAGGAGAGCCTAGTCACTAACTTTCTATTTAACATCTCTTTCTTTAGTGATTAAGAAAAAATCACCCAAAGGAATTTTTATTTTCCTTACCAACTCCTGAAAAAGCACTGGGCATTGTAAGGAAATGGAGAGAAGACTGGTCTAAAAGTAAGGATACTTGGATCCAATCCTAGCTCTACCACTGGCTCTGTGATATTAGGGAAATTCCTTCATTTCCCTGCAGTCATATTCTCATTTGTTAACTTAGGGAATTGTTGATATTTTTTTGTTGTTGTTTAATCATTTTTCAGTAGTGTCTGACTCTTCATGACCCTATTTGGGGTTTTCTTGGAAGAGATACAGGAGTGATTGGTCATTTTCTTTTTCTTCTTTTTTTTTTTTTTAAAGCAATTGGGGTTAAGTAACTTGCTCAAGGTTACACGGCTAGTCATTATTTATGCGTGGGTGCTCATTTTCTGAGGCCGGATCTGATCTCGGGTCATCCAAACTCCGAGGCCGGCGCTCTTACTCACTGCGCCACCTAGCCGCCCCTTTAGGGCAATTGGGGTTAAGTAACTTGCCCAAGGTTACACGGCTAGGTTTTTGTTTTTGTATGGATTAAGTGTCTGAGGCCAGCTCCGAACTCAGGTCCTTCTGATTCCAGGGCCGGCGCTCTATTCACTGCGCCACCTAGCCGCCCCTGTCATTTTCTTCTCCAATTCATTTTACAAATGAGGAAACTGAGGCAAAGAGGATAAGTGACTTGCCCAGCATCACACCTTAAGTGTCTGAGGCTAGATTCGAACTTAGGTCTTTCTTGCTCTAGGTCTGTCGCTCTATCCACAGCTCCATTTGGCTGTCCAAATAAGGGAGTGGAGAGTGTAAAAACAGAAAAGAACAAGATTTTATCCATACTACTATTTCTTAGAATCTTAGAAATTGAGATAGACTGGATCCCAGAGGTCATAGAGTTCAACTTATCCCTGATCAAGAATCCCTTCTATAGTATGCTCAGCAAGTCCATTCTATTCTTGGTCACTTCACCTCTAGTGAAGAGGGGACATGCTACTTCCCTGGGCAACTAACCCATTCAATTTGTAATAGCTTTAAAGGTTGAGACCTTGTTCTTCATATCACACCCAAGTGTGCCTCCTTTTTGTTTCTACTCATTGCTCCCACCACCATTCTCTGGGTCTTAGCAAAACAATCTAATCTCTCTTTCCCATCTCAACCTTGCACTTACTTGCAAACAATGATTAAGTCTCCTGAATTATCTCTTCTCTTTGTCATAACATTCCCAGATCTTTCAAATGATTCTGATTGGACCTGTTCTCTAGGCTTCTTGTTATCCTTATTTTTTTTTAGCATATGCATTAACTTATCTTGATGGACAACTAGGTGATAAAGTGGATAGAGCACCAGGCCTGGAGTCAGGAAGACCTGAGTTCAAATCTAGCCTCAGACAGTAATTTTGTGACCCTTGGCAAATCACTTAAACCCTATTTGCATCACTTTCCTCATGTGTAAAATGATCCAGAGAAGGAAATGGCAAACCATTCCAGCAACTTTGTCAGGAAAACCCCAAATGGGGTCAGAAAGAGTTAGATGTGACTGAACAGCAATAAGAAAAACAGAACACATTGTTCTAGGTGTTATCTAACCAGGGTATAGTATTTATTCTTTTCTTATTGAGTTTTGTTTTCTTATCATATCATTTCTGAATATAACTCAACCTTTATGTATACAAGGAGCTTCCAATATAGTAACTGAAAAAAGCAAAAATGGACATATTAATCACATCTGATAGTGTTTATAACATTTCCACACCCCTGGACCCCACTTTAGAAGATAAAGGAAGAGGGAATGTTTTCTGAACTTGTTTTAGTGCCCAACTTGGTCATTATGTTTACACAATGTGGGATTTTATTTTATTTTCATTTAGTTTGACAATGTTGTCATCATTTTATATACTGTTTCCCTCATTCTGTTTAGTTCACCTTGCATCAATTGATATGGATTCCTATGTTTTTAGAAATTATTCTCATTCATCATTTCATATAGCACAGTAATATTCCATTTTGTTCTCCTGCCACAGTTTGCCTAGCCATTCTTCGATCAAAGGGCAAAGTAGAGTATTGTGGAATGACCTTTTTCATTTTGGATACTGTCTGCCTTCATGTAGTCTTGGGAATTCATTTTGTTCAATTGTCGTGTTACACTGGCGATTAATCTTGAACTTATATTCCACTAATTCTCTCCTCCCCATTTATTTTTGGCAAACTTTCCCCCTAGATATGCATCTCCTATCTTTTATTTGTGTAGATGATTTGTTGGACCCAGTAGTGCAATGTTATGCTTATCTCTGTTAGATTAAATATTATTAAATTTGACCCATTGTTGTCTCCCAAGCAGAATATTTTTTGAATGCAGTTTCTCTGAATTTAGCTGCGTTGTAAAACTTTTGGTGGGGCAAAAATTTTATTACTGTTGAGTAAAGGAGGCATTTCAATGATGCATGACTTTTATTATATATTATTACAGATTATTTTTAGTTAAGTGTTATTTGATTTATTCACTGAGCACTTAGTCTGTGCAAAGCACAATTGCTAGGGGCATGGAAATAGATACAGTATAATATAATAGACCACTATTTGTTATATTATAGTTATTGTAATAACCACTATGACCAATCAAACACGTAAGAGTGCAAGGGATATAGAAAGAAAGTACTATGTATGGTGTGAGGAAGCTTTGGGGAAGGGGTTGGAAAGATGTTATGAGGGAGGAAAGGAAGAAGGGGGAATTTGATCTGGGGCACTAAACCCTGAAAACTCATAATATTTCCTACTTCTCTAGTGTTTTTGCCCCACTTTATAAACAGAGACCAAAGAATTTCGTCTCATAGATCAATATTCTACTTGGATGCTTTTTTTGTTTGTTTTAATAAATGAGAATGAGATGAGAAAATGCCATCTTGCCCATTTTTCACAATATGTATAATAAGACAGCTTTCTGCATTGCACTGTTTTTTAAAAAATATTAAACTATAGCCTCTCTCCTACCAAAGAGGAGGGTGCTACTAAGAAAACTTTGCTTTCCTTCTGTGAGTAGATTTTTATTATAAAGTTTTTTTTTAATTTTGGATTTAACAAATAAAGAGAATATTTCCATATAAAAAAGTTAAAAAAGAGGATTATATGTGAAACCATGTATCTATATTATGTACATACTGATCTTTTTAAAAATTATATAATAAATTTAACATATTAGTCTCATAGCTTATCCTGCTTGTGTTTATTTCCTTCTAAACGTTCTTCTGTTTTCTTTGGGGCATTAAAAACAGATTTCAGTGATATTCTTTACTTCTTTGTTTTGGGCAACTTTATGAATAGTATGCTGCCTTCAAATTAAAAAAAAGAAACAACAAACATAATCCTTGAAACAAAACATTATGAGTTTTTAATTTGCCCACAAATCACAATAGACTACTTAAGAACTCATATTTGTTCAAAGTCCCCAGACCTTGGACTTATTTCCATGTCCCTTGCTGTTGAGTTGTTTTATTTTTGTAGAAAAACTGTAACAAGGAAAACTACAGACTTGCCTGGAGACCTGGTTTTTAGTTCAGTCTGTAGAGGAATCCCTCCTCTGTCTGTTTGTCTTTCTGTCTTCAACCTTCCTTTCTAACTTTATCTCATACTGTATTCCTCTGGAGTCCTTAACACTGAGCTAAACAGGACTTTGTTCTCAGATTTTGTCCTGCCTTCACTCTTTCCTGTTTATTAGCACAGATATAAAACAAGCTCCCCCCATACTTGAAGAATTTCTCTCCTGTTGAAATCATTCCTCATTCTGCCAAAACTAATTCTCTCTTGCCTGAATCTCTTCTCAAATAGGTCACCTATCTCACATATGTATATATGTGGGTATGTGTATGTATATATACACAATGTACACATGTGTTTCAAAGTATATACATATATGCAAATATGCATTGTCTACATATATACATACACATATACATAGGAGTGTATCTGTGTGAATGTAGGTGGTACAGTGAATAGAGTGCTGGAATTGGAGTGGGGAAGAACTGAGTTCAAATCTAGCCTCAGATAGTTACTAACTCTGTGACCCTGGGCAAGTCACTTAATCCTGTTTGCTTCAGTTTCCTTATTTGTAAAATGAGCTGGAGAAGGAGATAGCAAACCATTTTAGTGTATTTGCCAATTAGGGGTCATGGAGAGTCAGACATGACTGAAATAACTCAACAACAACAACTATGTGTGTGTGTGTCTCACACAAACATAGACACACATAAACACACTATATATGTGTGTATACATATGTATTTATATAGTATATGTATATATTCCATTATATCAAAATTGTATTAAAATTATCTGTGTTCATAATTCCCCCCACATACAGATACATCCCTAGTAAGTTCCATACAGTATAATATATAAAAGACTTATTAAGTTCCTATTTTATCCAGAGAATCAACATTAGTTAATAGTTGTGATACAAAGTATAGGACAGTCACTATATCAGTTTAGGGGGCATAAATCCATTTACCCTCTTAGATGCAGCCAAGGGAGGATTCTTGGTGAAGTTGTCTGTTGAGTTATACTTTAAGGAATGGGAAAGAAATCACCAGATAGAGATGTAGGCCCAGGAAATGGCAAAGCAAGAGAGCTTTAAGTAAAGCAGAAGGGCTAGAGAGCAATTCATTTTGGTTGGAGGATAGAGTGGGGTCAGGGTCAATTACTTCTTTTACTTGTCCTTGGACAGAGAGGCTACTTAAATAAATACATCATTCATGAATGAATATTCACTATGGGGAGATAATTGTCTGGCCTTGTCTAAAAGGCCTAGAGAAATCTGATAGGGAGGGTTCCAAGTCTCAGTGGCAGGGCGTTGCCTTAGAGTCTGGGAGAGAAGACTGCAAATTACTCTTCTACTTTTGCACTTTGGTATTGGATATGACAGACCAGTCTGATATTTTTGCTAAGAGGCTAAGAAAGACAGTATTGACATACTATGGTCCATGGGGTCGTGAAAGAGTCAGATAGAACTGAACAACTGAACAACAAATACTCCTGAAGTGACAGGGATTGGATCTGGATTTTTATCAGTATGAGCAACTCCCAGAGGGGCAAAGTCCTTCTACCAATGCTTGGAAAGATGTCTTAAGCACTGGGAGAAAAATAACATGCCCAAGGGCACATAGCCAGTCTGGGAGAGAGATAGGACTAAAACCCAAGTATTGGCTTTTGTGGTAAGATCTCCATCCACTAAGCTAAATACTCTCTAAAGAGAAACAAAGATGTAAAAAGATAACTTCTAATCTCTTGACGCGTGCAATACAAAAGAATTTTTCCCTCTGACTAGCTAGCCTGGTTGTTATTGTTTAGTTCTGTCCAATTCTTCTGACCCCCAAGAACCATATTATGCCTATACCATCCATGGGGTTTTCTTGGCAAAGATACTGGAGAGGTTTTCCATTTCCTTCTCTAGTGGATTCAGGCAAACAGAAGGTAAGTGACATGCCCAGGGTCACACAACTAATAAGTGTCTGAAATCACATTTGAACTCAGGTTTTCCTGACTTTAGGCCTAGTGCTCTATCCACTGAGCCATCTAGCTGCCCCCTGGAAAGGAGAATTAAAAAGAGCAGAAGTATCTTCAAAAAGTATTTGAAGGACATCAATGGGGAAGTGATTTTTTTTTTAATTTTGGCTATAGAAAGCAGAATTAAGAGTTGTTGGCAGAAATTGCAGAGGAATTGGATTTAGGATTAATATAAGAAAAAAAAAATCTTCCTAAAGAGGAAGGCAGGCCTTGGTGCAGTAGAAAGAACCCTGACTATTGAACCTGCTTAGTTTACCTCAAATCTCAGCTATGCTTTGGCAGGCCCCTTTACTTGTCAGCCTTGATTTCCTCATCTGTAAAATGAGAGAATTGTATTGGAGGACTTCCCTTCAGCTCAATATTTATCATCTTTTGAATAATCAGAACAAGCCAGTAAGGAATGGGATGTCTCTCCAGCTTCTGTCACTAGGTATACAAGGGAAGATTGGATGATCAATTGTCAGGTAGGAGGAGTTGTTTGTGGGTTTCTTGTACAGGTAGAGGCTCATTTCCCACCTGGATGCATAGTCCTTTGGCATCTTTTTGACACTTATCATTGGAAAATGTCATCATCTTGAAGGATTGAAAGTCTTGGTGCTCACATCTCATCCTTGTCCTGTGGCCCTCTGATGGGAGGGTCTACTCATGAGCCTGAAGACATCCATCTCTTCATTTCCCACCTGATTACACTCCTTTAGACTTTATCATACTTCTCCCCAAATCTCCCCTCTTTTTCAGCTTCTCTATGTGTGTTATCTTCCCCCATTAAATTATGAACTCCTTGAAGACAGGGACTTTCTTTTCATATTTGTACCACAGTGCCTGGCAAATAGTAGTTGCTTAATAAATGTTTATTGACTCACAGATCTATTACCTCCCTTCCAACTCTGAAATCCTTTAATGCCATCAGTCCTTCCAGTAATGATAGTAAAATAATATTTCAAAATTATATGAAGCTTTAAAAATTGGTTCCTTTATAAATTAATTATGACAGATTTCAGCTTAATATTTTTAAACTGCTTAATAATTGGAACTTAAAAAAAACAAATTAGGTTTCCCTAAGAGGTAGTAGTGAGAGCTTCCCATTTCTCGAGGTCTTCCAGAGGAAAGGGGTCAAAAATTCCTCTAGTGGCCCCCAGTACTCTCCAATGTGACCAGAACCTGATTAAAATTGTTAATAATAATTGAAATAGGAGATATTTTACAAAATAAATAAAATGCAATAAGACATAGATAATGTTAATTTGTGGCTTCCTAAGTTAATATGAGGACTTGAAGGAATTCTTAAATATGGTTTAATGGTTTGTTTTTTATTTGAATTTGACACCACTGTTTCAGAAAACACCAGAGGATCATTTGAAGAGGCTTTTATTTTAGCTAGAAATAATGACATCTAAAATCCTTTTCAAGAGTCAGTAATTTTAATATTGCTGCTATCACCTTTAATTCAACTGAAAGATTTCCTAAGTGTTTCCTGGGTGTAAAGCACTATGCTTGTGCCCTGGGCGGGGTGGGGGGGAATGGGGGTGGTGGTGGTGGAAGGGGGAGATAGAAAGTACAGAGAATTAATAGTTCATAACTGCCAAGAGTCTCTAGTCTAGTATGTGAATATTATGCATAGAGAGAACTAAACTCCACAATATTAACATAGGTGCATTAGAGATCTCTAAAATACTCTCTGTAAATAGCAGTAAGGACAGTTAGGTGGCATAGTGGATAGAACACCAGACCTGGAGTCAGGAAGATCTAAATTCAAATCTTACCTCAGACACTTAGTAGTTGTGTGACCCTAGGTGAGTCACTTACCCCTGTTTACCTCAGTTTCCTGAGGTGGAGAAGGAAATAGCAAATATACACCAGCATCATTGACAAGAAAATCTCAAATAGGGTCATGAAGTGCCGCACACTACTGAAAATGACTGAACAATGGCTAATAGCAATAACCACCTATGTTAAAAATTAATAATAATTAATAATGTCAAAATAATAATGAGCATATACTAAATAATAATAATAATAATAATAGGCAGCTTAGCGTGCTGGAAAGAGCCTTCCACCCACAGGCACTTCCCTAGCCTTGATTGCTGTGTTTTGATCAGCAAATTGTGTTACTTCTTCATCTGGAAAATGGGGATATTAATACTTGGAGTGCCTGCTTCACAAGGTTGTTGTGAAGCAAGAACTTTGGGAACTCTCAATTGCTGTAGAAATATATAGGGAATTGTCATTTTTGGAAGCGTTTGTGGGAAAGCTCAAGCAAGTTCTTGCTTTTACTCTGCCATCTTGACTCCATCCCCACCCCGCCACTGATGGGAATTGTCATTTTTTAATATAACTCTAAAACCCCCAAGTATTGAATGGTCTTCACTCAATAAGCATTTACTAAATGCCTGATTTAAAAATAAAATGGTGTACATATTTTATCTCCTGGGATTGTGTAATGTTGCTTCTTAAGCACAATGTTACTCTGTTTCATTTACTCTAATCAATATTTTACAACTGTTTTGGATCATCTTGGGTAGCAGGACTGCTATTCTGAGCTGCTGGAGAGACAGGTCACTGGGTAGTCCTTAGTGGCATTATCTGAGGTGGTGTTAATTGAGGCCCACTCCCCCAAATATTAATCCTTCTGCCTATTATTCTATCATTTTAACTTCATGCCCTTGATTTTCTTCCTTAAAGGCATTTTTGGTCTTCAAGTTTCCTATTAAGATGCACATATCCCTAAGAGGTGTTAAGCCTCATTAGCTAACATGTTTAGTTATTAGCTAATGCCTTATTTGACAGACCAATGAGGGTATGTGGGGAATGAATATAGGTATATGGAAAACTGAGAAGGGTACAAATACCAGTACCTTTTTGGGTCTCTGCATTGAGAGAGTATGACAGGGAGTGAGATTAGGGCATCATTCCACTGGATATGAACCCTCACATCTGAACCCAGACAGCATCAGGCTATATATTTTCCAGATTCAGGCTATACCCACATTCACTGCAGTAGTGGTTTTTCCGTTTTAGTCATCATTTACTTCCTTCTGGTTTGCCTAATGGTCATCAGAATTTCTTAGCTCGCAGGGCAGAGCCAAGATGGCAGAGTAGAAACAGCATGTCCAAGCCACTCTCCCCCCAGATCACCTCCAAACTATGTAAAAGGGGACTCTGAACAACTTCTGGAGCCCCAGCACCCACAGAACGACACAGAGAAGCTAACCTCCCACTGAGGACAGCCTAGCAGCCCTGCAGGAAGGACCAGCGCAGTGGTCTGGGAGCCAGCAGCGCAGTGCGCAGTGTGTGGGAAGCCGACCACAGGTCCTCCTGAGTTGCGGTTTTAGCCCTAGGGCGGCAGGGCCAGCAGGCAGCTGGAGGGACCCCAGAACACCAGCAGCTGTGGTGATTCCATAATTATCAACATAGACATGCCTAGGACAAAGTAAGAGGTTAGTGCCCTATGGACTTTGGGACCAGTATTTGGGGATCGTGTAGGCTTCCTCCCCTGGGGGCTAGAAGCCGCTGAGGAGACATGCCATTTTGTAGTTTTCAGAGGCAGCTCCAGCTCCTGGCCTGTCAACTGTAGGGAGATCCAGCGATCAGTCTTGGGGGGTAATCACTTTTGCTTTAACCTCCCTAGATCTGGATTGTGATCTGGGGTGGAGGTCGTGGGTGGGTTTCCAGCTTGCCAGAAATGGAAGTTGTCCCCCCACACATTCGGGACGAAAGTTCCCCTGTCTGGCCCCCTGTCTGGCGGCAGAGCCATACTGCAGCAACAAACCCAAAAGTCAAGTAATTAAGTGGCAACATGCCAAGGCAAAGGAAACAAATTAAACAGAAAAATGCAACCTTAGACTCCTACTTTGGGGGCAAAGAGGATCGAAGCATAGAACAGGAGGAGAGCTGTGAGGCCAGAAATCCTGCTCTAAAAGCCCCAAAGGAAAACATGAGCAGGTTACTGGCCATAGAGGACCTTAAGAAGGACTTTAAAAATCAAATAAGAGAAGTGGAAGAAAAATTGGAAAGAGAAATGAGAAAGATGTAGGAAAAGTATGAAATGAGGGTCAACAGCCTGACTGAGGAAAACAACACCTTAAAAAATAGACTAACTCAAATGGCAAAGGAGGCCCAAAAGGGCAATGAGGAGAAGAATGCCTTCAAAAGTTGAATTTGCCAGATGGAAAAAGAATCTCAAAAGTTCACTGAGGAGATTCATTCCTTCAGAGTTAGACTGGAGCAAATGGAAGCTAATGACTTTATGAGAAATCAAGATGCTGTTAAGCAGATCCAAACATATGAAAGATTAGAAGGCAATGTGAAATATCTCATGGGAAAAACCACTGACCTGGAAAATAGATCCAGGAGAGACAATTTAAAAATTATTGGACTACCTGAAAGCCATGATCAAGGAAAGAACCTAGAAATCACCCTTCAAGAAATTCTCAAGAATTGCCCTGATGTTTTAGATCCAGAGGGCAAAATAGAGGTTGAAAGAATCCACCAATCACCTCCTGAAAAAGATCCCAAAAAGAAAACTCCCAGGAATATTATAGCCAGGTTCCAGAATCCCCAGATCCAGGAGAAAATACTCCAAGCAGCCAGGAAGAAACAATTTCAATATTGTGGAAACACAATCAGAATAGCACAGGACCTGGCAGCTTCTACACTGAGGGATAGAAGGGCATGGAATATGATATTCCAGAGGGCAAAAGAGCTGGGACTGAACCCAAGGGTCACCTACCCAGCAAAACTGCGTATTTTGTTTCAGGGGGAAATATGGTCATTCAGTGGAATAGAGGACTTTCAAGCATTATTTTTTTTTTTAAAGCAATTGGGGTTAAGTAACTTGCTCAAGATTACATGGCTAGTCATTATTTATGTGTGGATGCTCATTTTCTGAGGCCGGTTTCGATCTCGGGTCATCCCAACTCCGAGGCCGGCGCTCTTACTCACTGCGCCACCTAGCCGCCCCCTTTCAAGCATTCTTGAGGAAAAAACCAGAGTTGAATAGAAAATTTGACATCTAGATGCAAGAAGCAAGAGATGCCTCAGAAGGTAATCAGGGAAAAGAAAACAAAAGGAACTTATCAAAGTTGAACTATTTACATTCCTATATGGAAAAACAATAACAGTGACTGATGAAACCTTTCTCAGTATGAAAATAATGGAAGAAGGGTGTATGGTCATATATGAATATGTGTATATATGTTTACAGTTATATATGGATAGAGGGCATAGGTTGAATTTGTTGGGAAGGGAGGATACTCAAGGGGTGAAATTATGAGGTGAGAGGAAAGTGGCAAGAGGGGATGGGGAGAGACAGGGTAGGGTAAACTATCTCATGTAGAAGAAGCAAGGGGAAGTGGCTGCAAGGGAGGGGAAGAATAGGAAGGCAAAAAGGCAAAACCACATTCTCATTGAATTTGGTTCAGGGAGAGAATGACATACATACTAAATGGGATATCTCAACCTGCAGCAGAATAGGGAGAAGGGGGATGAGAGGGGGGATGACGGATGGGAGGGCATTCTTGGGGGGAGGGGAGGTTGGAAGTACCCACTATAGAAGAGGGACAGGATCAAGTAGGGAATGGACCAGGTGGGGGGTGGGATGAGTGGGAGGGAATTATAAGTAGCCTTGTACAAGATATCTACTATGGTAATGTTTTGCATAGCTAGACATGTACAACATATACTGAATTACTTATCTTCCCAGAGGGAATGGGTGACAAGGGAGGAAGGGAATGGATCTGAGATTGGAGGTCTTAAAATTAAATGTTTCAAATATATATAAATACTATTATTAATACTCTTTTGCTTGCAATTGGGAGATAAGATATGCAGGCATTGGGACACAGAGATTCACCTTCCTCTAATGGAAAAGTCGAAGGAGGTATGGGAGAAGATATGGGAGAAAGCAGATTGGAGGAAGCAATATCTTGTGGGACTGCTTTTCTGGGAGGGTGGGTAGGGGAAAAGCAGGGGGGAAAAATAATTGTAACTCAAAATCTGGCGGAAATGAATGATGTAAAACAGAAGTTAATAAAGCATTTGTTTAAAAAAAAAAAGAATTTCTTAGCTCTTCTGGCCTGTTGAGAAACAAAATCTTTAAATGAAATGAGACCTCTTCAGGTTAAAAGATAAAACTTCGGGGCAGCTAGGTGGCGCAGTGAGTAAGAGCGCCAGCCTCGGAGTTGGGATGACCCGGGATCGAATTCAGCCTCAGAAAATGAGCACCCACACATAAATAATGACTAGCCGTGTAACCTTGAGCAAGTTACTTAACCCCAATTGCTTTAATTAAAAAAAAAAAAGATAAAACTTCTGGGGGTAATTAAGAAAAAAAAAAGATATAACCTTCTTCACAAAGCATCTCCTACTCTTCCTTAATCTGAGTGCATTCTCTCTGAGATTATTTCCAGTTTAGCCTGCATACATCTTGTTCATACAGTTTACATTTGTCTTCTTCAATAGATTATGAGTTAGTGTAATCAGGGACTGTTTTATTTACATTTCTTTGTATCTCCAGTTCTTGCCTAGTCCAGTGATTAGCTAATAGTTGGTGTTTAATAAATGCTAGTTGACTGACTGGTATAAACCTAGATGGCTAAAGGCTATAGTTGTGGGTTCATTGATCCTGCCTCTCCCAGAGGCCTCAGACACGCTTCCTTAATGTATTTCTTTCCCTTCATCTATATCCATCCTGAGAAGGGACACAGGAACTAGGAGAAGTTAATGGTCATCACTGATATTTTCAGAATCATAAAATCTCACACCTGGAAGAGTCATCAAGACCTCAGTCACTGGTTTTCATAGCATTCAACTCTCTAATTAAACGACTGGAATCATAAATCCTGTCTACATCATACTGGACAGGTTGTATTCTGCTTTTGCTTGAAGACTTTCATTAAGAGAGAATTCCAGTCATCTCCCTATCCCCTACCCCCAATTCCAACTTGTAAGGAGGCCCATTCCACTGGTGGACTACTCCTCTTGTTGGGAAATGCTTCCCTATACTGAGCAAAATCTTCCTTCTAATAACTTCCTCCCATTATTCCTACTTCACCTCCCACCCTGAGAACAAGTAATATAATCCCTCTTCCACATGCAGGCCTACAGCATTTAGTCCCAGCCCTTCCTCTGTTTTACAGATGAGAAAAATCAAGCTCTGAAGGGAGAAATGTCTTGCTCAAGGACATTCATGAGAAGTCAGTTATTATGTTCTGCATGACTGCATTCTTTCCAATATATCATTTTGATTTAAAGAATTAAACAAATATTCCACCATAACTCAAACAAATCCTTTCTCCTGGTCTGTGCTGTATGCATTAGTACCTGTCATTATCCTTGCAAATGCAAGCACTTTGGTTTCTTTCTATAAAGCATGTAGTTCTCACCACCTTATTCATCATTCATTCCTCCTTCCTTCTCAAGATTGCCTCTTAGTACTTTATTCTGTAGGCCGGTAAGTTGGTCCCATTATCCAAATTGAATATTTTGAGTGTAACCTTCAATGCAGATGCTTTCTCCCATAGGTGATCCTGACGTTTGTGTGTATTAGGGCTTCCCATAAAGATGTTGTTGCCAGGACATTTAGCAGAATTTTCCTTTCATTGGACAGCCCTAAAGGCTGTATTCAACAGTTGAAAAGGTTCATAACCATTTAGGTATGTGGTGAGCACCAGGTTGTAAGATACTAAATCATGCCTGAAGAGGAAAAAGAACACAGAGACTCAGAAGTTAATCATATATTAAATATTTTAAGGCCTCCTCCCACAAAGTAATCATTTGAGGGTACAAAGAAAATTTGGAATACTCTTTCATCAACTTATATTAACCCAAAATTTGCGTAAAATAAGTTATTTTTCCATAGGTGTGTTTCTCTCTTATCATGAATTTTGTGTTTTAGCTAGATTGGCCTCTGGGGTGTTTTCTGGATGTACCATTCCATTTGACATTTGTGAACTTTTGTATGAATGGTCCCTCAGGGTTGAGAATTTTCTCTGTGGTGGAGTCCTTGGTTTCCCTTAAAGATCATCTCCAGTGCTGCCTCCTTACACTAGGCCCTTCCTGATCTCCCCCTCATCCCCTGGTTGTTAGTTGTCCCCACACCACCCCCAAATCACTTGCTGTACATCTTTTGTTTCCTTATCTGATCATAGTCATTCTGCCCTTTCCCCCACAATGTAAATACCTTGAGATTGGTATAATTTGATTTTTGCTTATTTTTGTAGTGCCAGTGTCTAGCAAAGTAATTTAAGCATTGACTCATAGGAAATGCTTGTTACATCGAATTGTTGTTAATTGTTGTTAGTACTCATGATGGTTAAGAGATATCACTAGCTCATTTGATAAAGTAGGATATGATTGCAAAGAAGCGGTAGCATAGAAATTTGTGATGGATTCTGGAGTCAGAAGACCCAAGTTCAAATCCTGCCTTTGACACTTATTTTTTTTTTTTTTAATTTAGACCCTTATTTTATTACAAACTTACATCTAATCAGTAGTAATCAGCTTAGTGTTATTACATAGGGATAGTGATTGTTAGCATTAGTATTATACTTATCTACAAATATACATTTAGTCAGTCTAGTCAACTAATATGAGTATAGGAATTACATATATTTTTTTTTTTTATATTTGAAACATTTAATGTTACGACCTTGAATTTCAGATCCATTTCCTTCCTCCCTTGTCACCCATTCCTTCTTGGGATATAAGTAATTCAGTATATGTTGTACATGTCTAGCTATGCAAAACATTATCATAGTAGATATATTGTGCAAGGCTGCTTATAATTCCCTCCCACTCATCCCACCCCCCACCTGGTCCATTCCCTACATGATCCTGTCCCTCTTCTATAGTGGGTACTTCCAACCTCCCCTCACCCCAAGGATGCCCTCCCATCCATCATCCCTCCTCTCATCCCCCTTCCCCCTATCCTGCTGCAGGTTGAGATATCCCATTTAGTATGTATGTCATTTTCTCCCTGAACCAAATTCAATGTGAATGTGGTTTTGCCTTTTTAGCCTTCCTTATTCTCCCCCTCCTTTGCACCCACTTCCCCTACATGAGATAGTTTACCCTACCATGTCTCTCCCCATCTCCTCTTGCCACTTTCCTCTCTCACCTCATAATTTCATCCCTTGAGTACTCTCCCTTCCCAACAAAATCAACCTATGCCCTCTATCCATATATAACTGTAACCATATACACACACATTCACATATGTATTCATATGACCACACCCCCTTCTTCCATTATTTTCATAGTGAGAAAGATATCATCAGTCACAGTTATTGCTTTTCCATATAGGAATGTAAATAGTTCAACTTTGATAAGTTCCTTTTGATTTCTTTTCCCTGATTGCCTTCTCAGGCATCTCTTACTTCTTGTGTCTGGATGTCAAATTTTCTATTCAACTCTGGTTTTTTCCTCAAGAATGCTTGAAAGTCCTCTATTCCACTGAATGACCATATTTTCCCCTGAAACAAAATACTCAGTTTTGCTGGGTAAGTGACCCTTGGGTTCATTCCCAGTTCTTTTGCCCTCTGGAATATCATATTCCATGCCCTTCAATCCCTCAGTGTAGAAGCTGCCAGGTCCTGGGCTATTCTGATTGTGTTTCCACAATATTGAAATTGTTTCTTCCTGGCCGCTTGTAGTATTTTCTCCTTGATCTGGGGATTCTGGAACCTGGCTATAATATTTCTGGGGGTTTTCTTTTTGGGATCTTTTTCAGGAGGTGATCTGTGGATTCTTTCAACCTCTATTTTGCCCTCTGGATCTAAAACATCAGGGCAGTTTTCCTTGAGAATTTCTTGAAGGGTGATTTCTAGGTTCTTTCCTTGATCATGGCTTTCAGGTAGTCCAATAAGTTTTAAATTGTCTCTCCTGGATCTATTCTCCAGGTCAGTGGTTTTTCCCATGAGATATTTCACATTGCCTTCTAATCTTTCGTTTGTTTGGATCTGCTTAACAGCATCTTGATTTCTCATAAAGTCACTAGCTTCCATTTGCTCCAGTCTAACTCTGAAGGAATGAATCTCCTCAGTGAACTTTTGAGATTCTTTTCCATCTGGCAAATTCGACTTTTTAAGGCATTCTTCTCCTCATTGCCCTTTTGGGCCTCCTTTGCCATTTGAGTTAGTCTATTTTTTAAGGTGTTGTTTTCCTCAGTCAGGCTGCTGACCCTCATTTCATACTTTTCCTGCATCCTTCTCATTTCTCTTTCCAATTTTTCCTCCACTTCTCTTATTTGATTTTTAAAGTCCTTCTTAAGGTCCTCTATGGCCTGCAACCCGCTCATGTTTTCCCTGGGGCTTTTGGAGCAGGACTTCTGACCTCACAGTCCTTTTCCGCTCTATGCCCCCAAAATAGGAGTCTAGGGTTGCATTTTTCTGTTTCCTTTGCCTTGGCATGTTGCCACTTAATTACTTGACTTTTGGGCTTGTTGCCACACTATGGCTTTAAGGCCAGATAGAGGAATTTTCGTCCCGAACGTGTGGGGGGCAACTTCCGTTTCTGGCAAGCTGTAAACCCACCCACAACTTCCACCCTAGATCACAATCCAGATCCAGGGAGGTTAAAGCAAGAGCGATTACCCCCCAAGACTGATCGCTGGATCTCCCCACGATTTGTAGGCTGGGAGCCGGAAATGCCTCTGAAAACTACACAGTGGCGTGTCTCCTCAGCAGCTTCTAGCCCCCAGGGGAGGGAGCTGACGCATTCCCCAAATACAGGTCCCAAAGTCCATAGGACACTAACCTCTTACTTTGTCCTAGGCAAGTCTATGTTGATAATTCTGGCGTCTCCACAGTTCCTGGTGTTCTGGGGTTCCTCCAGCCGGCTGCTGGCCCTGCCGCCCTGGGGCTAAAACCTCGGCTCACGTGGACCTGGGCTCGGCCCGGCTCCTGCGCTCTGCGCGCTGCCGGCTCCCAGACCACTGCGCTGGTCCTTCCTGCAGGGTGCTGGGCTGTCTTCAGCGGGAGGTTAGCTTCTCTGTGTCGTTCTGTGGGTGCTGGGGCTCCAGAAGATTTTCAGAGTCCTTTTTTACATAGTTTGTGGAGAATCTGGGGGCAGAGAGGCTTAGAGGAGCTGTTTCTAGTCCGCCATCTTCCCTTTGACACTTATTAGCTGACAATTGTGCTTCTTCTTTTAAAAAGTAGGGGGAGGAGCAGATTGCTTCCCTGTCTCTCATCCAACTTTATAAGATGCTAAGATATAGATAGTTATGACCTGCAAAATAATAGTAACTTGACCATATGTTTCCAAAAAGCTTTATATACATCTCATTTGATTTTTACAACCATCCATTGAGTTGGCTAGTACAGTTTCCACTATACAGATGAGGAAACTGAGGCTCAGGGACATTAAAGGACTTGGCTAGGTTCATAGAGCTATTATGTGGAGAGTTAGAACTCAAATCCAAGTCATCTGTCATCAAATCCAAGTCATCTGTCATTTCCATAACACTAAAAGGTTAGAACTATATAAATAAGAGATAAAAATATGGTTGGATGTCATCAATCTCATACGATGCTTTTAGTCACCCATGAAAACTGGTCTCCTTACTTTGAAGTTGCACAATATCTATATGGGCAATTATAACATTCAGTATCTGGGAACAACAAATAGTTGAAGAGTAATAGTTATTGCAATGATGGTCGCCAAAGGAGTTTTTTGGGAATTCTTCCTCCTATTTTCGAGTTTTGATTACAGAACTTGAACAGCTCATATCTCCTCATTCCCCATCTGGTGCTGTTCCCATAGCTTTACATTGGCTCTCTATGCCCTGTGTCTGTCAGGTATTAAGCCATATCTGCTTGGTTGGAGGTAATAGTACCTGTATGTGGAGTTCTTTAATAATCACCATCATGTATATTAAGCTGTATAGATTATGAAGAACTTTACATATAGCATCTCCTTTAAGTTTTCCAAATACCCTATGAGTTTCATTCTCCATATTGTCCTTTATTTACAGACGATGAAACTAAGACCCAGACAGAAGAAATGTTCGGTGTCACCCAGATAATGCCAGGGTTAGAATTTGGGCCCTGCGCAGAATCTTCCCACTATGCCATGCTGCCTCCAATTAATTCTTTGAGAGAAAACTGGAAAGAAACCAAACATGCTGTTATTGTGACATTACATATACTCCTTGTTGTTACGGACCATTTCTTGTATTGCCTTTGTAACACCAATTCCTCACACATAGTAGGTTTTTAATATGTCTTGTATCATATATATATACAGATACAGATATAAACGGACCTAGCCAAGTCCATTTTTAATCTATCTTGTATCTGGCCTCTTATGGATGCCAGCTATGGTGCTGGGCAGCCAACTGGACTCCAAAAATTTTATGTACCAGCAATAAATAAAAATATTTTTTTCATTTGGGCCTATTTTTTACTGTAAAATCCCAGAAACTGAACTCTTTTCAAAGGTATGGAATTTGCATGGGAGGATTGTTTGTTCATTTTTTTTTTTTGTACAGAAAATTGCCTGTGGTCTTCCTCTTCTTCTCTGTATCCCTTCTGCTCCTTGAGTTCTTCTGGCCCTTCTTCTCCTTCTGTAAGACAAAAGAATTAGGCAGTTCATGGTTTGTGAGAAACCTGCAGAGATTACTCCTGGCTTTCTGCCTTAGAAGGCACCCTATGACTGGACCTGACAAAGACATCAAGTAAACCCCTAAGAAAAGACAGTCAAAGAAAATGACCAAGGGGCTGCTGAACATTTTCTTGGCAAGAGACTCCTGGGACCAACTGTCAAGATTGTCAGTCACCTCCATAGGTGTGTCCACTTCCTTTCTTTCCTTGAAAGGGGAAGAGGTGGAGGAAACCCTAAGTCTCGAATAATTTATCTAAAGAAAGCCTTTCTGGCTTTCTTTTGTTGGCTGGATACAGAATTTTATCTTAACTTAGGTTCTTTGGCTCCAATATGATTGCTGATTGCTTAGAGAATTCAGACTTTATCCTGACTTCTTTTTAAGGAACAACAGCTCTGTTTCATACTTTAAAAGGCTGGAACATTTTCGAGTTGACATATCTGTGGCAAGTTTTCAGTTTAAAAGAAGTCTTATGCCATTATACAATAGATAGAAGGGAGACAGGAGGCTTAGATTCTGCTCTGCACTTGTCTTTTTCTCAGATGATTACTTTCCATCATTGTGTGTGTGTTTGTGTTTGTGCGTGTGTGTGTGCATACACAACATGGGAGAAGCAGAGCTAGATAACAATTTGTCTGAAAAAGATCTTAGGGGCTTAGTGAGCTGGTGATCTTAGTATGAGGCCGTGGTTTGACTTGGTTGCCAAGAGAGATACTGTTATCTTTGGGTTATGCTAAGAGGATAGTCTGACTAGCCTCTGCCATGATCAGAGCACATTTAGAGCTGATTTCTAGGTGCTAGAGTTTGGAAGGGAAATAGCATAATGCAAAGTATCCTGAGGATGAACAAAACAGAATGATGATAAGTCTTGAAATGGGTTGTCACATGGATAAATGATTAAGTGGTTTCTGATAGAGCAGAAATAAGAACACAATGAGGAAGTCCAGGAGGGGTAGATGTAGGCTTGGTTTAAGGAAAAATGATCGCATCTTTTGAGCCATCCCAAAGTGCAGTGTGCTACCCTGAGCATCAATGGCTTTCCCCTTGCTGGAGGCTTTCAAGCAGAGGCTGGATTCCTGCTTAAAGAAGAGATATTTGTCCATGTATAGGCTGAACTAGATGCCTCTGAGTTTCTTCCTAACTCTGAAATTTGTGATTCTCTTGTTTCCTTTTTATCCAGGTAAATTATGTCAGTTAAGAGGAGGGGAAATATACTGATGCCTTTAAATAATAGCCACGAAAGAAACAGTCATGGCTTTGAAGCCTCTGGAAGGATTATTCATATCAATCTGGGATCTGGGCTAATGGGTTCCTCCATTTGTTCAGATAATTATGGTTTCATGATTCTAATCATTTTTTAAAAACTTGCTCAGCCATCATATTGTAATATTACCCTCATTATTTTTCTTCTGCATGAACTTTTCCCCTCACTTAGAACTATATACAAATAAGGGATATGCAGGATAAATTAAAGATAATCAAGAAAGAGTGAAGACACTAATACCAAGAGGAATCAGAAAGACTAGAAAGGGGAATGTTATCTGGGACTTGATGGAAGCCAGGAAGTAGAAGGGGGTGGGAGAAGTGAGAATTCTAGACATAAATTTAAAGCCCGGGTTAAAGCTAGTGAAAATACACTGGGTCCAGAGATAGGGTATTATGCATGAGGAATGAGAGGAAGACCAGTGCCCCTGGGCAGAGCATGTGGTGGTAAGTAATTGTATAAGAAGATGGGAAATTTGGGGTGGCTAGGTGGTACAGTGAATAGAGCGGCAGCCCTGGAGTCAGAAGGACCTGAGTTTGAATCCAGCCTCAGACACTTAACACACACAGACAAAAACCTAGCCATGTGACCTTGGACATGTTACTTAACCCCAATTGCTGCCAAAAAGCCAAAAAAAAAAGATGGGAAATAGGGACTCTTTATCTTACAATTACTTTCCATATCTCTCATGAATGATATAGCTGATATGAAAATGTCTGTGCATTGAGGTACAATTTGAATTACTAATTTCATTGTGAGATTTAAAAACCTAGGCCCTCATAGGAACACATATTTAGAGCTAGAAAGGATTTCAGATATCTGCCAGTCCACCTCCATCATTTTATAGATGAGGAGACTAAGGTCCCAAAAGGTGAAATGATGGATATTGCACAGGTACTAAGTTACAGAGCTGAGATTCAAACCTAAGGCCTCTAGTTGCAAACCTAGTCTTCTCACCAGTAAAGAGTACTTTTTCTTTCTTTTTTTTTTGCTTTTTGGAGAGCAATTGGGGTTAAGTAACTCACCCAAGGTCACACGACTAATAAGTGTTAAGTGTCTGAGGCTGTAGCAGCAAGCACCCCAACATCCCCAGGGTGGCTGCCAACACAGGTTCTTAGATCTGCTTTTCAAAAGGAAAGCAACTCAAAATCGGTTAACAAGCTTACCTTTAATCAAACAAACATATATTACCTAGTTCAGGGGGAAAAGGTCAGCACCCCAAACTTCAGAGTATACAGACAGATCAAACAGACAGGCTTCCAAACTGTCCAACCATTATCAATACCAAAATCACAGTTACCAGAGAGGGAAGCATCAACATCTGGGTTTTCAAAGCTGGGGGGCTCTCAATGGCTGCCCAGAGTCTCATCTGGTCAAATCATACTAACACTTCTCAAAGTGAGTCCCAAAGCAAAGCCTCCCATCAGGGTTTATATAGCCTTCTCCTGGCTCAGAGAATGTAACAACCTTCTTGACCCACTGCCCAATCACAAAGTATCAAGGTGTGGGCATTCCTGAAAAACAAGCCTCCCACCACAGGCTCCAGGTGCACTTAACCTGGGGGCAGGGAAGATCTTTAAATTTGCATTTCCATTACAGAGGCTGGATTTGAATTTAGGTCCTCTTGACTACAGGGCAGGTGCTCTATTCATTGTGCCACCTAGCTGCCCAAGAGTACTTTTTCTTAATGGTACCAAGAAGATGCAGAAATTGTTTGCCCTCACGATCAATTACTAAAGAAAAGTAGTCAAAAGAAAATAAAAGTTGTTTATTGCCTGAGAAAGTTCAGCAGTGATTGAACTAAATGACCATTCAGACTCCCTTCCACACCCCTGACATAATAAGGAACTATCAGAGGAATCCACTCCTCAGTTCCTAGGAAACAAATCTTGGAAGTGGGTTAAGTCCCAGGTCTTCCAATTATTAAGTGTGTGATCTTGGAGAAATCTCTCAATTTCTAAGCTCAGCTTCCTCATATGCAAAAATAAGTCCTTTTAGCCCTAAATATGTGATCCAATGAGACTGTAAATTGCAGCAATATTGTGGTCCACAGGGGTTCTTTTTAAAAAGCTATTGCTCTTTGTTGTTTTTCAGTCCTTTCTGACTCTTCATGACCCCATTTAGAGTTTTCTTGGTAAATATACTGCAGTGGTTTGTTGTTTCCTTCTCCAGTTCATTTTATAGATGAAGAAATTGGGACAAATAAGGTTAAATGACTTGCCCAGGGTCACACAGTTAGTATCTGAGGTCACATTTGAACCCTGGAAGATGACTCTTCCTGACTCCAAGCTGGTGCTCTACTATGGCGCCACCTACCTATTTCTCCACTCTCCTTATTCACAGGGGTCCTAAACAGAAAGAGATGGGAAGCGGTATGAGCTAATGGTAAGAATGCTAGTTTTATAATCAAAGGACCTAACTTTAAATCTAGACTCTTCAACTCACTAGATACACGACTGCAGGCAACTCAGCTGCTCTGTGTGTGTCCTAGTTTCTTTGTTGGTAAAAAGAAGATAATAATATTCTCATACCTATCACATATGATGGTTGTGAGGAAAATACTTTGCAAATTTTAAAGTGCTATTGAACTTTTAGCTACCTTATTATTGTTGTTATTGTTATTTCAAATTCTTTTAAACTCTATAGTTGGTGAAATTCAGTTAGAAATGATCCTGGGACGATTTGATATATTTCTATTGTTATTGTACCTAATGTTCAGTGAATTATCCAACCGATGAATAAATATATATTGAATTGAATGACTGTTTGGAGATGTAGATTAATCTTCTGTATAGTCATTGAGAGTGTCTCTAGCTCACATCTCTCCATGATCCCCTGTCCTATTCCCTTTCTGTTGTCTGGCAGCATTGCCATCATGGTGCATATTAATATTCTGGCATCAATGTTCTCAAAGTATCATCAAGGCAGAGAAGTGAGAAAAATGCCAGGTTCTCATTAGGCCACACTCTAAAGTGATTGTCCAACCTCATGGACAGATAAACAAGTGTGTCGTAATCAGGCCCAGATTTGATGCTTAATTGAATGATCTGGAAGAATGGGAGAATAATTTACTACTGACTTTCTCTCTCCCTCTATTTCTCTACCATTCCCCAGCTCTTGATCCTAAAGCCTTATTTGTCCTAGAGTCCATACATTCAATATACCTTCCTCCTGGCCTAGCCCCTTAGGAAGTTGGGTTAACTTAGTCCTCTGGATTAATCTAAACTTGTCCTTTAGGGGGAAAATGTAGACTAAGTCCACATGGAGAGTGATATTGCTCCTAAAACAAATGGATGCCTCACTACTGAAATGGTGACTCATTCAAGGATGAGAGTATGAATAAGGGTAGAAACAGAGAATTCAGGACATCAGGGCATTTTGCACTCTTTAGCTACTAAAGTGAAGTTCTATCCTGGAGTAAACTACTTGTAATTTTTCCAGTGGACTTCTTGAGTACAGGTAATTCTTTTTGTTCCTTTTAAACAACTAATATAATTTTTGTAAGTGTTAACAGGTTTCTTTGGGAAAAAAATAATAGGGTCTTTCATTTTTTTTATCACTTCATGATGCTTTGCATGTGTTCTATACAATAGAAGGTCATTTTTTAATGTGTGATAAAAGAAAGCCCTAGGCTCTTGCCCAGCTAATTTTGGTCAAGTAGACAAAATAAATGAGAAAGGCAGTTAATCTTTTGGTTCCTGGCATTTTCTCTGGTTGTCTTCCATGCCTGGAATGCTCTCTCTCTTCTCTCTGACTTCCTCCTTATCTCTGCCTATTGGCTTCATTGAAATCCCAGGAAAATCCTGTCTTTTATGGAAATCCTTTCCACATCCTTTTAAAATCTAGTGTTCTTCCTTCTCTTAACGATTTCCTATTTATCCTGTATGTAGCTTGTTTGTGCATCATTTGACTGTCTTTTGCCTTTTTTGTATCCTTGATGCTTAGCACAGTACTTGGTACATAGCAAGTACTTTAAAAATGTCTGACAGATTGACTGAATCTAGAGAATCTGACTGATTTTATCCTTTGTGTCCAAAATTTTCCCACTTTTGTAGTTTTTTCTTTTAATGCTCCTGATGTCTGGAAAGTCATTCCCATCTCACCTGCTGATATCCTACCCATCCATCTTTTAAGACCTAGGTCAGGTATTGACTCTCCTGGTACTAATATCAATAAAGCTTCCAACCCCATCTTTCTTCCCTCAGGCCTATCATAAAATGTTAGATAGTTCTTATGATAAGATGTCATGTTCTATTTTGTATTCTAGCCATTATGTGGTGGTTGTATCATTATCTATCTATCTATCTATTTCTGTATATACACACATATGATATGATGTAATGTAATGTAATGTAATAACATAATATAATATGATATAATATATTTCTTGCTAAGTTGTAAGCTCCCTGAGGGCAGGGCCCTTATTTTATCTTTATCTTATCTTTATCTAGTTATCCATGTATCTTCCCTAGTACAAAGAAGAATGATTTCCACGTAGTAATAATTATCATTTACATTCATTATTTTAAGTATATATGTGTTATTATATACATTATAAGTGAGAATCAGCCTCTAAGAGCAGATAGTGGATAGTGTAGGGGTTAGGAAAACCAGTGTCAAAAACCTGCCTCTGATAAATCCTGGTCATGTGACCACAACCAAATTACTTACCCACTTTGTGCCCTGGGCATTTGATTGATCCTGAAAGGTAGTGAGATGTTGCTGATCTGTATCTCTTTGAGTTTACACACAAAGTGTTCTATCAATGCTACCTGGACCCTTTCCTTCTATTCCTTTTCCTCGAAAAACAAACTGGAAAAATATGAAACATGGGTAGTCACTTAATCAATGTTTGTGGAATGAATAGCTCTTGAGATACATTAAAAAACAACAATATTATATTATCCACTTTTCACTTAAAGCTGACAGGCCTTTCTTCCAATTAATCCAAATAGAAGGTCCATGCCAACAATAGATAATCATCTTTATTCATGGGGACATCTCTTAATAGATGACAAAGATATAGAATTCTGGAGATGGCTTGATATAGTTAGGAAATAAACTCTGTTAAGTACTTATTCTGTGGGAGGCCCTGTAACACATGCTAGGGATGTGTTACAAAAAAGGGTGGGGGGCGGGGGCAGAAGCACAGTCCCAGCCCTCAAGGGGCTTAAATTCTAATGAAGGGACAACATGCAAAGAACCATATAGTAAGTATGATGTATACGATAGAAAGAACACTCACTTCCCTGGGATTCAGAGAACCTGGTGCTTTAGAACTGACTGGGTGACTCTTGACAAGGGATTCCATTAAGCAAGAAGAGCAAAGTAAGTCTTCAGTTCCCTTCAGCTCATGTCATTCCATGCTTTCATGACGTGTTTAGATCAGGACTTCTTAAACTTTTTCCATTCACTATCCCTTCAGCACTTCCTAAGCTGTGGGTCATGACCCACACTTTAGACCACTTCTTAATGTCATTTCCTAAGCTAGCTGCAACCCAGATTACTAATAAGATCAAAATTATTTTATTCTTTTCATTAATTCAACAAATATTTGAATTAATGTGCTAAAGAACCACTCAGAATTTATATACAAAGTGTAGATAAGATATGGCCCCTTCATAGAGGTTATGGATTAGTTGAGGGAGAAAACACAAAATTTAATAAACAGATAACAACAAGCAAATTACAACACGGGCATATTAGTGAAGTAGAAAATCTGAAAATGAGGTCTCTTGGCATGAGTGGGAGTGAGAAAGCATCACTACTAAGAGTGAAGAAACTAACTGAAAAAGCATTTAGTATAGATCAAAGGATCCTGGGTTGGGAGTTAGCAGACTTGTATTTAAATCCCAGTTATGCTTTCTATTTGTGTGACCCTAGGCAAATAACCTTACTTCCCTGAGTCTCTTCTTGGGGTTGAATGAGATATTCTCCAAGGTCCCTTTCAACTACAAAGCCTGGGCTTTTGTGTGCTGGTTTGGAGGTGGCATTGAGGTGTTTAAGGACAATTAGGAATCCAATTGATAAAGATAGAGAGAAGGGACATCTCAGGATGAGCCACACTGGATGCATGCAAATCTTGTCATTTGCAATTCCTTTTTTATCCCCCAGTCCAAGGCCAAGGGCATAGTGGGAAGGTGAAGGTAGCTATGAGGACCAAATACTCCAGAATATATTTAATTTGTCACTTACTGTCCATCCTTATTAGACATCTCGTGCTGATATTGCTCATTTGCAATCTGGATAGATTCCAAAGCAGTGCATTGAATAGATTCCCCTAATATTGAACGAAAATAAAAGCCTGTTAAATCAAAGATGAAATCAGCCAACCAGGCAAAGAAATTTCCAATCCCAATTCAAGTCTCTGAGGTAAACACTGAGGAGAAACAGGCAACTTGAATCGATGCTGTTAACAAGGCCACTAAAGTCATTACTGCAGGTAAAGTACTGCTTGAAATTGCTCGAGTCTTCAATTTTTAACCTTTCTTTAAGCCTTGTAAAAGCTGAGCTTGAGGGAGAAGTCAGATGGGAAATGAGGATGGGGTGAATTAGTGATCTTGGAGATACCCAAGTGTACGATTGATTTTTGGAGTATAGAAACAGCTTGTAGTAGTGAATAGAGTACAGGGTTCACAGTCAAGTTTGAACTCTAGTTCAAATCCTTGGGTTCAGATTTGTTAGCTGTTTGACCCTGGGAAAACTATTAAATGGCTCTGATTCTTAGTTTTATTATCTGTAAAATGGAGATACTTTCTGTGGTTAAGGGCCTCATCAGGTCATTAGGAAACTCAAATTAGATAATGTATCTAAAACACTTAGCTAGCTTTACAGCACTATATAAATGCTGGCCATCATCTTCATCATCATCATCTCCTGGGGCAGAGTGCTGCTTGTAGTGAGGCTATATTGGCAATCAATGGATTGCAATCCTAGGACTTAAGGAGTTTTTGTTTTGTTTTGCATACTCCTGACACCATCCACAATGTCAAATGATCAGTACTTTGGGGAAAAAAGGGATCAGTGAACTGCCATAGCTAATTTTCAGTCTCATAAATTGTGACATAAATATGCCTAAGAGGACAAGGGAGAGTTAAAGGATGAATAGATGAATGAATGAATGCAAATTTGTTTTGTATTTATTATGTATCAGATACTCTTTAAGTGCTGGGGATTCAAATTAGGGGAAAAAAGACAGTCCCTATCCCCAAGGAGCTTACATTTTAATAGAGGAAAAGACAACATATATGGGGAAGTGATGACCCAGGAAGTGCATTTTGTTCTAAGAAGGTGGTTTAGGGGAGAAGCAGGGGAATGCAAATGATAGATAATCATTATCTCCTTCCATTCTCCTCTATCCCCTTTTCCCTCTCCCTCATTCATCATAATAGTGAACTGGAAACCATCTAGATTGACGTTCACTTGAAAAATCCCTTTTAAAATATACCAAACAACTATCATCCCCAATAAAAATTCACATTTATATAGAACCTAAAGTTTTGCAAAATGCTTTCCTCATACCAATGCTGTAACACACTGGATACAAAGAATGTATTATTCCCATTTAACAGATGAAGTAATAGGTCCAGAAAGTAACTAAGTGATTAAGTGATTTTTCTGGATTCACAAAGCTAGTGACTACAAGATAACCTTCCTGCAATCTCCCCCAATATTTTTTTATAAGCAATTGGGGTTAAGTAACTTGCTCAAGGTTACAGGGCTAGTCATTATTAATGTGTGGGTGCTCATTTTCTGAGGCTGGGACTGATCCCGGGTCATCCCGACTCGGGGGCCAGCACTCTTACTGCGCCACCTAGCTGCCCCAATCTTCCCCAGTATTAATATGATGCCCCTCATGGTCCCAGAGCTACCTATATCTTCACCTCCCATCCCCTTACCTCTTTCAGCTGCTGTTTTCTCTGATCCTTCAACTCCAGGCCATGTGCACTATAATCAGGACAAAAGAATTATCACCATACAGTTTCCTTCCCTGATGCCTTTCTCCACTAACAGAAAGCTAATAAAACCCATGTCCATTGAAAATAAATGGGTTATGAACCCAGGTTGTTCCTCATGGGATATAGTAGAAAGAGCACCAGGCCTGGAGTCAGGAAGACTCATTTTCCTGAGTTCAAATCTAGTCTCAAACACTTATGAGCTGTGTGACCCTGGGCAAATCACTTAACCCCGTTTGTCTCAGTTTCCTCATCTGTAAAATGAACCAGAGAAGGAAATGGCAAATCACTCCAGTCTCTTTGTCAAGAAAACCCTAAACAGGATCACAAAGAGCTGGACATGACTAACTGCAGAACTACAAGAACAATGTTTGACTGCCATATCCTTTCCATTATGTAGTAATGCCTCATATGCTTCTAGCTACTTTATAACACATTTTTTTTTTGTTTTTGTTTTGGACTGATGTGTTTTCCTTCTCTGGCAGAATGGCAAACAATGTGATGTAAATAAAGGTATGTAATTGGAAGTCAGGAATCATAGAGTCATTGATGAAAGGTAAAAATAGAACCTCAGTTCAGGGCTTTGTCTTTGCTCTGCAACCAACAATTCATGGCTTGCTTTCACTTCTTCCTGAGATTCAGTTTCCTCTTATGTTAAATAATGGCATTGAATTCTATGATCCCTTTTGTAGCATTAATATTCTTTCATTTAATCATTCTAAACTGTCTAGAACAAGACCTAATCAGTTGGTTTATAGAACTACCATCAAAAAAAGCCAATATTTAGCAGTTGTTCTGGTAGCTGTGGTTCTTGTCCACAATGCTGGGGTTTGAAAAGGCCAATGTAGATGCCAAACTAAAGTTCAAGTGATTCAAAGGAGCACAGTTTTTCTCATTCTGGGTACAGTTTCTTTGCTAATTTTGCTCATTGTTTAAAAAGGTAGAAATGAACTTTTGGAGGCTTTCGTGATTTCCAACCCCCCCCTCTTCCCCTTCACAATTTTAATGGTCCCATTCTCCAGTGTTTTGTTTACCTTGACATTACTTCATATGCACATATTAGTCACCTACATATGCGTGTGTTGAATTTTTCCTCTGTATATCCCCTTCCCCCATACCCCAGACCTTGAGGTCTGGGATTGTTTCATTTTTTCTTAATATCCCAGTGCCAAGGATAGTGCCTTACACAATCATATATATACATGTATATGTGTGTATATATATATACATATATATAATTACTATATATATAAATATATAATTACTATATATAGTATATATATGCTATAGTATACTATACTATATATATAGTATAGTATACTATACTATATATACAATTATATATAAATATATATATAATTATATATATATATATATATAAATATATAATTATATATATTTAATTGAATTGAGCATTCTCACACAAGCATTTATCCCCATGTATTAGATAGAAGCATAATCCTGCTAGGATACAAAAAATTTCAGAAAAAAGCTAGAAAGGAAAAGGGACATATCAAAGCTATTCCCTCTTTCAATGAATGCCTTAGGGGGGACCTATTTAGTCCTTTTAAGCTTAGCTCTGCTTCCTTGACAGTGCTAGAAACTCCCTCTCCCCACTCCAGTCACCAAATATTGATGAAAAGATACTGAAATCACTTAGATTTCCTTGGTTTAGAAATCATCATATCTTCTTGATTCATGAACCCTATACTTTCTGGTTTTCACCCTTTGAATATTTTATTTCTTTCCCATATTCTTTTTAATAATGCTACCAGGAATTATTCATTAACCAGGGCTCTAAAAAACATTCACTACCATGATTCATTAATTTCCATCCCTGTTTCTGGTATTCTTGTGTGCTTCAGGAATAAAAGATACAATGAGTGACATGTAGTTTTAAAATTGCTGCTCTGTGCAACTGCTAATGTAAGAAGTAACAACATATAAGCAGATAGAGTTCTCGACTTGGAACCAGAAGTCATTTAACTCCTTTGGCCCTCAGGAAACACTTAATATGTTTTTCTTCTTACATCTTATTGGCCTTCACATACTCAGTGATCCAGTACCACTAGCCTCATCGTTACTCCTCACACAAGGCACTACATCTCCCAGCCTGGTGCATTTTCACTGGCTCTTCCCCTACCTGACATTCTCTCCCCTCCTCATCTCTGTTTACTGGCTTCCCTGCCTTTCTTTGAGTCTCAGCTAAAATCCCACATTCTGCAAGAATACCTTTCCCAGTTGTCTTAAATGCTAATGCTTCCTCTAAAATTATATATCTTCCAATTTATTCTCTATATGTCACATTTGTACATAATTGTTTGCATGTTGTCTGACTCATTAGACTATAAGATCCTTGAGATCAGACTTTAAATATATTTTTTTGTGTTTCTCTAGTGCTTAGAATAGTACCTGGTATATGGCAGTAGATGCTATATCTCTATTTGTCTGTCTTTCTATCTGTCTGTATATCCATCCATCTCTCTGTCCATCCATCAGTCTATCCACTTGTCCATCCATCCATCCTTCCCTCCATCTGTGTATCTTTTTTTTCTTTCTATGTTGGCTTGATGACTTATACTACAACATTCCACTTTGCATGGTGGGACCTGGGGAATCAGAAACTGAGGGTTAGGCAGAGGGCAGGAGGAGTCCATCCTGGAGGTGGGGGAGAAAAGAGTTAAGGACAGATGAGTGGCTTGCGAGCTGGAGCCAGGGAAAAGAGCATTGGGCTTGCTGCCAACATCTGGCTGTCGGGCCACACATTGGATAGGCCTGGTGCAATCTGTTTGCTTTGAGGCTGAATACATCCATTTTGTATCTCACAGCTTGTGCTAATCCAGACTAAAGGAAAAGTCTTGCATCACCCTCCCTCCTAACTCTTAAACTTTGGATGATAATGTGAAAACTCGAAACTGCATTTCTTTGAGATGGGCTGCAGGCTTCCTGCAGGTGCAGCCGCCCCCTGTCCCTCCCACTCCAATGGAAGACTTTTATCTGCTTAGAAGAGTTGCTTCCTGGCTTGGAATGATTGCACTCTCTTAGTAACATCTGGATCACCTCTTCCATCCTCATAGATCTCCTCTCAATCTCCTGACTGTAGGTCTTGATGTGTTTTTGTTCCTACATCCCATTACCATCTGCCACTCTGACGACACTTCATTAGGGAGCCTATTTAAGCAATTTTCGAGAAGAATAAGTGTATGCGTACACTCAGCCTTGGGCTGTCACTATATCTGCTGCCACTACAGGAACGTAACCTTCAAACACACAGTTGCTGCCACTGTACCTTATTGCTCATTCTGTGAAAGGAGAAAAGGCAAGCTGGGAACAAACATGAGCTAACATCCGCATCATGCCAGTCAGAGGATTGGAGAATTCTAGAATCCGAGATTTAGAGCTAGAAGAGAACTTAAAGGCCACCAAGGCCAGCCCACTCATTTTACAGGTGAGGAAACTGAGTCAGGATGAGTGACTTGCCTAGGGCCACACAGCTAGTTAGAGTTTGAGATAGGATATGAACTCAGGTCTTTCTGGGGATGAAGCTCAGAATCTCCGGGTAAGAAAGCCATGCCCTTCAGAAGTCATGCCCTTTAAACCTGGAGAGGAGTGTCCTTCACAGTATTCCTGGCAAATGATCTTCCTTACCTCCACTTGAAGACTGTCAGTGTGAGAGAGAGAACTTACTATTCCTAGAGACACTTCATTCTACTTTTGGGCAGCTTCTTGGTTGTATGTCTGTAGTGTAAAGAATCTTGGGGCTGGTTTAGAAGTTGTTTTGTCTAATCCTCTTATTTGACAGATCAGAAAAAAATGGAATGTAGAGAGGCAAGATGCCTTGGCCAAAATCACATAGCTAGATAGAAACTGAGCAAATACCAGAAACGAGTTCAGGTCCTGAATTTATAACTTGAGATTTTTTTTCTTTCAAGGCTGCCTTTGTTGCATCCATTTTAGATGATTTCACCTTGATACAAATTCTGTCATGACTAAAGAAAGGGATATACACTTTGGTTTGTCTTAGACTCTCTCAATCCAATAGGGGATACTCAACCTATAATTGCATTGATATAGTGCTCTCAATGCGCCAGGCCCTGTTAAGCACTTTACAAGTATTATCTCATACCTTGGGATGTAGGTGCTATTATTATCCCCATTTTACAGATGAGGAAATTGAGAAAAACAGGTTCAGTGACTTGCCCAGGATCATACAACTAGGAAGTATCTGAGGCTGGATTTGAATTCAAGTCTTCCTCACTCCAGGCCCAGAACTCAATCCATTGTACCACCCAACTCCCTGATATAGTGAGCTCCTAGATAAAGAAACCCTCTCTATGAATTCAGATTGTCATTTCTCTGCAAGTTATAACCTTGAAGATTTTCCTAGAGCACAGAGAGGTTAAGTGACTTCCCAGGATCACACAATTAATATGCATCCCAGGCTAGATTTGAATGTAGGTCCTCCTGGTTTGGAACCAACTCTCTGTCCCACTATGGCAGGCTGTCTTCTGCACATGCCTTCCACAAAAATAGCCTTGACTTTACTCTTTGGAAAGCAAACAAACAACACTAGTGTCTGAAATGCAAATTCTAATTTACCCAGTTACCTAATCCTTTTGTCACTCAGCCTCTTCTAGAATTCTAAGCTGTGTCTGCAGAAAAGTGCCATATTCTACAAAGACATCACACACAGCACTGCTCAGTGCCTTATAACTCAAAGTGACAGAATTGTGAAAGACAGTCTGTTTGCTCTTCGACATTGCACAGGTGACCTTAAGGCTAACAGATAATGGGGAGATCTTTTCTTCTGTTCATTCTTTTCCATGGTTTTGAAATAGCAAATAATTTTCTGGATTTTATTTGTGTGCAGCCAAGATTAACTTGGCTGTCAAGGTTGCAATGATTACTGAGAGTGTTTTCTGTTCCTCTCATTAAAAACAAAACAAAACAAAACAAAACAGAATTGACTGGTGTTTTCTAACCTCTGGGCTGCATATTGTTATTCATGAGGATGCTATCTCTAGCTCACTCTTAAGGTATGTGGATTGATATGTGTATTTACATTGAAGTGAAGGAAATCCTGGAAACAGTTTTCTTAGGTAGGTAAACTAACTTGGAACTATATTGTCCCTCTTCTTAATTTTCTTCCCCTTTCCAAAGGAAAGGTGGGTCCACCCCTTCAAAAATGTAAGAAAGGAATAAAGTTTATAATACTTATTCTGGCGTTCAAGGCTCCCCACAGTTTGGTCCCCATTTCTGTCTCATGTGAAATACTCTATACTTGTCATAAACTGGTTTATTCAGAACACTCAGAGTTTACTTTAGTCTAATTCAAATCAATAATTGTTCAATACTTGCTATCTAGAAGGCACTATGAAATATATAGCTTGGTAGAAATACAGTAAGGAATAAGACACTTGTCTTCACCCTCCAGGAACTGAGCTCAAGCTGAGTCAGCAGCAGAATAAAGGAAATGAAGATTAGAATACAATAAGTATTTGTAGAAACTATAGACCTCCTTTTCCCAGTCCTTCCCTCTCCCCAACCATTCCCTCTCGCCCTCCGCACATGTCCTTGGAGAGGGGAATCTCATAGTAAGGCTAATATGGATCCTCATCCACTAAAAATCAAGCTCATGGGCCCTCAGTGTACCTTTCCTGATCAGGGGCAGGGGGAGGAGAAGGGTCTGGTGGGGTGTAGCTGGGTTTCAAAGTGGTTAGAGCACGGGGCCTGGAGGCAGAAAGACCTCAATGCAAATGTCACCATAGACCCTTACTAGCTGTTTGACCCTGGCAAATAATTTACCCCCATTTGCCTCATTTTCCTCATCTGTAAATGGGGATAATAATAGCACATAACTCCCAAGGTTGTTATGAGAATCAAATGAGATAATAATTGTAAAGTGCTTAGTACCATGCTTGGAAAATATTAAATGTTCTATAACTGTTAGCTATAATAATAACTATTATTATATAACTATCATATATAATATTATAATAAATTATAATTAATGTATTATATATAATAATAACTATTATTATTGTTTTCTAGTCAGCCATAGTGCCTAATACCATAATGAGAAAAGCAGTAATAAAATATTTCCTGGGTCTACCTGGGGCATATTCTTCCACAAATACACCTATCAGCAATGGGAAGGGTAGGCCCCCATAGGTAACACACACACTATAAGGGGACACCACGTGGTCAGGCCAAACGTGAGCAAGGGCCTCTCTGGTCTCTAATGCTACAAGGATGTCCTTGTATTGCTCCCGCCAGGCCTGTTCCCTGCTCAGAGTTCTCTCTTCATTCCATGGTGACAGCTAGTCTTTGCTCCAATGAAATGTGGTTGTGGAGTCCTTTTCTTCATTCAGATTCAGTTTTAGTCCTCAGCTCTAATTCTTTGACATAGAAGAACGAGTAGATTATATTTTGACTCTTTCAGTCCTTGTAGAAAAACTGAAATTTTTCTGTCAAAGCTCTTTTAGAAAAAGGCAAAAGCCTCTATATGACCAGCCAGTGGAGCAGTGAGAAAAGAAACAAAAGTTCTTAACACTGTCCCCTCTCACCCTTAGAAAAAGGGGTTTCTATCTTCCTCTGAGCCACTACTAGAATGAGAATTTCCCTTCCAGATGGAGAGTCTTATAAATTCTTTGGGTTACAAAGTAGCCTCAGTTAGCTAGGACAGTCAGTCTTTGAACCTGCTCTTAATCTAAACTGTTCCCCTCATGTCAGGGTCCTTTCTGAGACTTCACTCTTACTTAAAGTTAGAAATTACTTATAGTTCTATATTTAATGTCTGATGGCTAAGCTATATCTAGCCATGATCCTTTTAGAGATTTGTTTCAATAGACTTTCAAGAGTCCTGGTGTACCAGGTCCCTCATTTTCTCAATTCCCCAAATTGTTTTTATTCTTTCCTATGAGAATAGAGGGATAGAGGGGGAAAACACAAGAACTAAAGTAATCCCAAGGAGTCAAGGTGATCATCTGCCTTTTAAATTTATATAAAGTTATATTCCACACCACCCTGGAAAAGGATAAAGAGAGATCAAAGATACAAGGAAGTTTATTTCATGTTGGTGGAGATCTGATGTAATGGCACCTTCCTAAAGATTAGAGCTGACCAAAACTGAAATAGCCTACTTATTGAGGTGGTGAATTTCTCATCATTGAATGTCTTCAAACAAGGGCATGATGACTGCTTATAAGAGAGGTTATAGAGGGAATTATTTTTCAAGGACATTTTGTCCTAGGTGATCTTTGATTTTCTTTCCAACCCTGAAAATCAGCAATTTCTGTAAAAGCATTTTAGAAGAGCTGAATTTTAAAATATAGATAGAAGCAGAGTTGGCAGCAGAGGACATTCTTTGGAAGATGTTATAAATAAAGTTGAGGCAGGAAAATGTTGGGAAAGTTTGGAGAATGGTATGGATAGTGTATGGAATGTTTGGCTTGAACTTTAGAGATCTGAGTTCTAATTCTTTCTCAGATTCTGCCTATCTATGGGATCATGGACAATTGACTTAATCTCTTTGAACTTCAGTTTCTTCATCTGTAAAATGGAGTTGATATTGTAACACACTACCTCTTAGACCCACTGTAAAGGGAACCCTTCGCAAACCTTAATACATTACATATGCATTTAATACACTATATATACACACCTTAATACACTATATATAAAGGGAAATGAAATCAAGATGACGGATTATCAGGAAGAAGTAAAGCTCAACATCTTCAATGTAACTCCTCCACAAATAACTTAAAAAAAAAACAAACCAAAAATTTCCTGGTAAATCTAAGGAAAGCAATCACAAAGAGTAATTTTTTTTTTTCACAGCCCAATTCAGTATAGGGAGAAAGAAACTTGTGAACATTGAGGAAGGAGTCTGATACAAGTGCAGAGGGGGCATACAAGAACTGAAAGAGGCCCAAGGTTATCAAAGGGACAAGAAGAACTTTGTTCAGGGAGTGGGAGCAGGTGTCAACCAGCAATTTTATAACTCATTACCAAGTTCTAGGTCACAGATACAGGGCAGAAGGAGGAGGGGACTTGCACCCAGTAGTGATATTCTAGGTGAGGAATGGTTATGGCTCTAGACTGTACACTTAAGTGAGGAATAATTTCAACTGTGTGTCTCTGTCCTCAGAAACTGAGTGGGGTTAGCTTTAGCCTGCAGTCCAGTCTTCCCTGATCAGATATCCCAGACCAAAGGTCAGCTTATGGTACTGTGACTCAGAAGTAACAAAGCTTTCCAGCTGATGGTGACTGAGTCTGACTTCTAACAAAAGGCAAGCCAAAAGGTGTGTAACCAGATCAGGAAGTTACAGATCTCAGACCAGGTGGTCAGTCCTTGATTTTTACCCGTAGATCATACCACTTTAGAAGTAATGAAAAAGCATTTTGGTGAGTCTCCAACCTGAGCTAACTCTGGATCCTAAAACAATGCAAAACTCAATAGAACAACAACAACAAAAAACCCTGAAGGATTGAAGGAGAAAAAACCTCAGACCAGACATCCCCTTCCCCCAAAAAAGTGTAGTGTCCAGCTCTAACTTAATGTCCAAAGTCAGAAAGTAGGTGAAAAGAATGAGCAACCAAAAAATAAAAAGAATCCCACCATAAAGTAAAAAGATTATAACAGGGATGTTCAAGACACAACCCCAGAAAAAGAGAGTAACTTAAAAAAATCTATAAGCAAAATCTCAAAGAAAAAATATAGCATCTGTACTAGTTCAGTTAGAATTCTTACAAGACATGAAATAAAGTTTTAAAAAAGCTAAAAATTATTTTTAAAATCAAATGATAGTACTGGGGAGGAAAATGAGGAAATAAATGAGACATGTAAGAAAGATTTAGAAAGAAAAGTAACAGCTTGGTACAAAACTTTACTCAAGGGGAGAGGAATGTCCCTGAAAATTAGAGTTAACCAAATAGAAATGAACAACTCCATGAAACCATAAAAAATATTCAAAGTAAAAAAGTGAAAAAATGGAATGCAGTGTAAGATATCTCATAGTAAAAATAATGTAGTGAAAATAGATTGAAGAGAAATAATTTGAGAATCACCAGACTACCTGAAAATTATGAATAGAGAGAGAAACTAAACGTCATAAATCAAGAAATCATAAAAGAAAACTGCCCAGATCTCTGAGCACCAGAGGGCAAAATGGAAATAACAGGAATCTGTTGATTTTTCCCTGAAAGAAATTTCTAAATTAAAATTCCTAGAAACATTATAACCCCAATCCAGAGATTCCAGGACAAAGAAAAATGTCTGGCAACATATCCTGTCTAACAAGAATGATAATGATGAGAGCTTAGACTTATGTAGTGTTTTTATATTTATATTTATTTTTGTTGGCTAAATTATTTTTGCTTCTAAGCCTGCATCTTTTGCCTTCTAGAATATTATATCCTAAGTTCTTTGTTCATTTACAGTAGTGGCTGCTAAATCTTATGTAATTCTTATTGTGGTCCCTTGCTTCTTAAACCCTTTATTTTTGGATGCTTAGAATTTTATTTCCCTTAGACATGGAAGCTCTGGATTTTGGCTGTGATATTTCTGGGACTTTTAATTTTGATATTCCTAGAACTCCCTTGTCCATCTTCTCTATGTTCTCTAATCTAGAATAGCCTGTTTTTCCATATGGTTAAGTCAGGAATCCTTAAGTGAATTTTCAACTCCTGAAAGTTAGGGAACTTGTCATCTTCCTTTTATGTCTCCTTTTCTTCCCAATATTCACCAGGGGTTCTGGAACACATACAATCCACAGAAAATGTTTTAATGTGATTTTAAAAATTATTACAATCACCTGATATTGGCAGTAGACATGGCAATCACAAGTTCCTTTTATTAACTGACTTTATACTTTCCAGTGACTGATTTTGCTTTATCCAAATAAGAGAGAAACATCTGTTTTAATGTTTCAGTCAATTTAGTTTTCTTTTCACGTTCATTGAATTAGGCTACAGTTGATACTTGGTTGATTGTCCCTCTTTCTCAAGGAGGACCAAAATGACATCACTATGTTGGAGTCAAGGTACAGTGTGCCCAACTGTAGCCAATCAGATCAATATGAGCTTGGAATGCTCTACCACAGGTCGGACACAAATAGTCCATGTGAGTGTTTGGAGTGGAGATGTCTCTAAATTTGCACACCTCCCATGTCTTTTGAGCTACTGAAATTAATTCTGCTTTTCTCATAGAGCACAGAGCCATCTTTGATGTGGGTGTACCACGCTGGACAGTCTTTTGCCAGTGTCTCTCATATCTTGCAGTTGATTCCAAAGTTCTTCAGAGAGACCTTGAGAGTGTAGATACAATGTTAAAAGAGCCCTAGAAGCCATCTCATCCAGCTCCCTCATTTTACAGGTAAAGTAACTAAGGCACAGAAAGGTTAAGTAAGTTGCGAAAGGATGCCCAATCAGTAAAAGTCAGAAGTGGGATTTGAATGTAGATCTTCCTTTCATATGTTAATAATGAGCACTATTGTTTTAAGACTTGCTTGTAAAGTTTTGAAGAAAGGGAGCAAATGATTTCCCTCAGATTTTATTATCACACAACAACAAATTAATATTCCTTATACACAGTACTATCAGGCCGCTCCTGCTTAAAGACTTTTAGGGGATCCCCCACTGACCATGCAATATTGTCTAAATGTGTTCAAAGCCCTCCACAGATCTGTCTTTGTAATCTTATCTTATATCCCTTTAGATTTACTCTGCTTCAGTCAAATTGGACTTTCTCCTTGCTTCACTAACATCTTCTGTAATCTGTTCTCTGGTTCTGGGAGCTCCTCCTTCCATCTTACCCTAATTCAAATGTTACTTCCTCTGATTCCCAGCAGGAAATGATCTGTCCTTCCTCATGCCTCCCATGAGAAAGGGGAAGGGGCAGAGCATTTATATAATACTTAGTATAGACTAAGCATCGTGCTAAGTGCACCGTGTCCAGAGTCACTCAGTAAATGTTTAAGTCTTCTTGCCTTCAGGTCTGGCCCCTTTCCCCACTATATCACTTAACTGCCCAAAGTGCCACGGCAGTTTGTCCCACTCTTGGGCCCTCCTATTCTGTTTTGTTTTGTGTGCCTTTCTGATCTCTTCCATCAGGTCCCAGTGGGCAAAGACACTGTCTTATTCCCCAATGATTAGTCCATTTCTTATCTCAAGGGCTATCTTAACTAAAGGAAGGGACATGAGATAAGTGTGCAAGGGCAGGTTTGTGGAGGGCTTTGAAATCCATATTTGGACAATATCCTGCGGTCATGTGGGCTTTTTCACAAGTCCCTGAAAAAGGGGGTTTCATACGTAGCTTTCTTTTAAGATAAATCTCTAATGCACTTAGGTAATACTGTATATTTTACCTATCTGACTTGTTGTCTTCTCCCCCTACCATACTGTGAACTCCACAAGTACCATGAATTATTTAAATGTTGGCTAAACCTATCAAGGAACTCTGTGTGTTGATGTCTTAGAACTAAGAACAGAAACCTTCAGTGAAGTTTCCTGTCACTGTTTTCATGTAATCTCAGGAGTTAGGTCTAGTTGGTCTTCCGAGAGCTGCCAACATCAAGGGCCCTTGACACTTTTGAAGTCTCTGCAGACAAGTCAATACAAGTAGGTAGGCATTTTTGATCATATAGGAATCAAGAGTAAAAACACAAAAGAGGAAAGTACCCTTTCTTCCTTCTTCCTCTCCCTCCAAAAAAGTACAATTTTTATACTGGTAAAGTTTGCTTCTTGGGTTCCTCTTAAGTTGCCTAAAATCCTGTGGTTAAGGTTTCAGCAGCAAGAGAAAATGAAACATAACTCCCAACACATTTCCTGCTTAAAAATTTTTACTCTATCCTAATTATGCTTAAATCCTATTACTGTATAAGAGTGATTAGTAAATGGGAAAAGAAGCACAAAGGTGATACTATAATGAACAGACTCTTGCAGGAAAGGATGGATTCATGCTGTGCTATGTTTACTTTGGCGACCAAATGTTCCTGTGATGGAGAACCTGGGCTTATGCAGAAAACACTAGGAGATTCAGACAGACAAACCAAGGAAAACTTGGAGCGGCATCATGGGGTGTGAAAAAGAGCCCTGGATTAAGAGTGAGGAGACCAGGGTTCGAGGCCAGATCAAATTAGCTGGGTAACTTTAAATTGCCTCATTGCTCTGGGCTCCAGTTTACTCATTTAGAAAATAAGGGAGTGGGGGATAGTAAATCACCAGATGATTCCTAAGGGTCGCTTGTGGAGGGACTAGGTCTTTGTTTGGTATTCCTGTGAATTTTCTTTTCCCTCTTTCCTTTTTATTATCACTGTTTCACCTGTGAATCCATATCCCCACAGTGAGAATTTTACTTCATCTCCCTAGAGCTAATAACTTTCCAGGTGAAAGGACATTGTACCAGCCAGTGGGCATTTCTGTAGTATATGTTATATGCTAAGCATCATCCTAGGTCTTAAGGACCAAAGGATCAAATTTAAAATATTCTTTCATTGGTTCTTGTGCCATCATCTTTTCCTGATTCTTCTCCCAATTACCTGGTTCTTTCTTCTCTGTTACTAGATCTTCATCAATGTGGATGTGCCTCAACGTTCTGTCCCAAGTTCTCTTTTTCTCTCAGTGTCCTCTCCTTCACTCTTATGGGTTCTGTCAGTCAACTGACAGGCATTTATTAAGCATGTACTTTGTGCCTGCCATTATGCCAGCTGTTTGGTTTACAAATACAGAGGACTCTCAGATCTATGCACTTGACCCTGACTCCTCTCTTGAGCCCTAGTCCCATATCAACAACTGAATGACCTGTGTACATCTCAAGTTCAAGTCTAAGAAAAAAAAAAAAACCCTTTTCTTTCTAACCCACACAGCCTCCAAACTTTTCTTGAGGACTCCACCATTCTTGCAGTCTTCCAGGTCTACAAACACAGTGTCAGCTACAGCTCTTCTCCTTCACCCTTATATCCAACTAGTTGCCAAGATTTTCCAATTCTACCCTCACAAAATACTTCAAAACTGCCTTTTTCTCTTTCCTTACTCAGACTTCCATCCTAGTTCAGATCATCATCACTATTTGCCTGGATTATTGCAATACTCATTGTACTCCCTTCTTCTAATCTTCACCCCTTATAATCTTTTTTTTTTTTTGCAGCTCCTAAAATACATCTGACCATACCATTCCCTTAGTGCCTTCAATGTCTCCTTATTGCCTCTAGGATAAAATATACATTAAAGTATAAAACATAAATTCCTCAATTTGGCATTTAAAACCTTTCTCCATCTGGTTCCATTCTGTCTTTCCAGGCTTACTGCACATTATTCCCCTTCACAAAGCCTCTGTTCCAGCCAAACTTCCACATTTGCCATTCACCCAACTTGGCCTTCCAATCTCTCCCTCCTCCATGCCTTTGCCATTCTGAAGTGCCAAGTGCCATTCCTAGAATAAACTAAATGTATGCCCAGAGTGTGTCATATCGATCTAAACGTGGGCTGTGCTACATAAGTGTCTGGGAAATCCACCTATAATCCACCTATAAATCCACCTATAAAAGCTACAGGAATGCAATCTAGGGACATCATTTGGATTTATATAAAAATAAGAAAAATCAACCAACCAGCATTTATTAAGTTCCTATGGGCCAGGTACTGATTATTCAAGTAAAGTAAATGAAGTAATCACCCCTGGCAAGAAACCTACATTCTAATAGGGAAGACACCAAGTACACATATAAGTATATACAGAATAAATATAAAGAGAATAAATACAAATACATACAAAGTAGTAAGATATGACTGAAAAATGACTGAACAACAACAGAAAGTTTGGGGAGCAAGATTAGTGGAATCAGGAAAGACTTTGTAAGAAGGTGTTGCTTGAGCTGCAACTTGAAGTAACAGAATCCTGTGAAATGGAGGTGTGAAGAAAGAAAGCATCCCATGCACTGGGGACAGGGAGATGGGAGACTGAGTATTGCAAGTAAGGAAGAGACAGAATGCTGATTTGGCTCCTCACAGAATGTGGGAAGGGGAGTTAAAAAAACACAACCAGGATGGAAAGTTAGATTGGTGTCACATTGTGAAGACTTTAAATGCTGAGCAGAGGAATTAATATTTTATCATAAAGCCAGTTGGGATCCACTAGACTGTAAATGATAGGGTCAGCTCTTGGCTAAAGGAGAAGCATTTGGGCAACAGGGTGAAGAATGGATTTGAGTGAGGAGAGATGAGGCAGGGAGAACAGTTGGGAGGCAGTTGGGATAACCTATGTAAGAGATAATGAGAGCTAGAACTGAGGTGGTAGATGTGTGGGTGGTGGTGGCAGTAGTGGTGGCAGTTAGGTGGTGCAGTGGTTAGAGCACTGGGCTTGGAATCAGGAAGACTCATCTTCTGGAGTTTAAATTCAACTTCAAAAATGTACTACCTTTGTGACCCTAGAAAAGTCACTTAATCCTGTCTGCCTCAGTCTCCTCATCTGTAAAATAGGCTGGAGAAGGAAGTGGCAAGGCACTCCAATATCTTTGCCAACATGTCAGTGGAGAAAAGGGGGGAAATAAAGGAGGAGATATGGAGGTGGGAATAGCAATCAATGCACAACCACATTTGATAGCACTTTATCCTTACCATAATCCATTGAGGTAAAGTAGTTTTCTAATAAGTAAAGTGAAACTCTGAGAGGTAAAGTGGTTTTCTAAAAAAAAAAAAATCATGTAGGCAGTAAGCAGAAAAGTCAGAATTTGAACCCAAGTCTACTGACTTCAAAGTCCTTTCCCCATTCATGAGATCGCTGTACATCATTTTAACCTTGATTTATTAATCAGATCAAGGGCAAGGGAGGGGGAGGAGCTGAGGCAGCCAGACAAAACGCTCTCTCCTAGCCAGAGTTTAGAGATTTTGAAGTGTCAGATGTTAGGTTGTTGATAGATTACACTCCAGATATTTTAAAAGTGTAGTTGATGATTCACTTGGCCTCCAAACAAGAGGGTATAAATATAACAAGTGAAGAGAGCAGGAGTCTGTGTTTCTGGAACACTGAAGAGAAACTTCAGGTACGGCTGGGCTATTTGCATTCCATCAGAAGTTCACCCACATATTGCCAGCTCCCCAGGAAGGGTCTTCATACCTGCAGGAGAGTAACTTCCTCTGGTGTGTTTGCTGAGTTTGTATTATCTTTGATTTAGGTGCAGCCCCATTATGTGAGGCTGGGACTTCAGAGTTCTATAGCTTCAGTGTTTAGGGTAATGCTTACTATCATGATCCCGCAGCGAGCTAGGCTCCCTGAGGTGCAAGAAAGGGTCATTATTCCCTCAACTCCCCAGCAGCACCGTGGCGCCGTGGCAAGGTTTGAATCTTGTGTCAGATAATTATGTGAACTTCATGTCCCTGGGTCTCAGTTTCCTCATTTGTAAAATGATGAGATTGGGTTACATGACCACTGAGGTCCATTCCCATTCTAAATCCATGATCTGAAGAACCCATCTGTTGGTGAATATGGACTATTCCCAGTATAGGAGGTAGGTATAGACCATTTGCTTCATAAAAGCAGATGCCCATTACTGGGACAGCCAGAGTCTTATGCTAACTTGACTCATTTTCCACTCTCTTTTTGTTGGATTTCCAGTCCTGTCTCCCTGTCCTTTCCCTAGCCCCTCCTTCCTTTCATCATATCTGGCTTTCTGTCTGCTTGATATGCAAGAATCCAGCTTTAGCATATCCTCTAATCAATTCCTAGTGCTTTGGCCTCCTTCAGAGGTTTTTATTTTCTTTTTCTTTTTCCCCATCACTCCTACTGCTGAAAGCATAGACCTGCCCAGCTCATTTCTCCATATTCTAGTCAATAAAGCCCCATGTATAGCCCTGTGTCCTGAAAATGAGTAGAATTTTTCTGTGATGGATGATAGCTAGTGATTTGGGGGCTAACCCTTCCACATTAGAGAATCAAATGTTCTACCAAGGATAGTTCAGATGCCTTACTTCATCTGGCATTCAAGACCATGACAATTTGTCATGCTTTCACTTCCTGCCAGACCGTACTCAGCACTACAGTGTAACTGAACCATTTGCAGTTCTCCATATATGCTTGGCACTTTCCTGTAGCACCTCAGTGCCTTTGCCCATGCCTTTTTTAAAGCCTGGCTGCCATCTCAGTTGATGTCTTACCCACTTTTTGAGGTACCACCATACCTGTCTTCTACCCCAAAGCCTTTCTTGGTCTCCCTTCCTTTGGGTTAGTTCATTATTTTCCTCATCTTATCTTAGAATACTTTAATCTCCTGTGTACTTACTATATTTTAATTTATGGAAATATGTCTATGTGCATATTTTATTCTTCCTTCCCTCCTTCTGTAGCAGCAAGCACTCTAGTGTCCCCAGGGTGGCTGCCAACACAGGTTCTTGGATCTGCTTTTCTAAAGGAAAGCAACTTAAAATGAGTTAACAATCTTGCTTTAATCAATCAAACATATCATTTACTTAGTCCAGGGGAAAAAGTTCAGCACCCCTAACTTCAGAGTATACAGACAGAAACATTTCAAGCAGACAGGCCTCCAACTGTCCAGCCATTAAACCATACCAAATCACAGTTACCAGAGAGGGAAGCATCAGTATCTGTGTTTTTCAAAGCTGGGGGGCTCGACAATGGCTGCCCAGAGTCTCTTCTGGTCAAGTCATACAATACTTCTCATAGTGAGCCCCAAAGCAAAGTTTCACATCAGGGATTATTATAGCCTTCTCCTGGCTCAGAGAATGTAACAACCCTCTTGACCCACTGCCCAATCACAAAGTATCTCCTGAAAAACAAGCCTCCCTCCACTGGCTCCAGATTCACTTAACCTAGGGGCAGGGAAGATCTTAAAAATTTACATTCCCATTACAACTTCTAAATTTGAGTGCAAGGCTTCTATTCTACTAATCATTACATTGCCCGCATTACCTGGCACAGTACGTTGTGTACAGAAGGACTTAATAAATATTTGTTGAATTAAATTGAGCTACTCATGACTTGGCACAAAAATTTAGACCGGTCAGCAAATAGCTCCTTTGTGTAATATGTGTCTTATGAGATCCTAAAAGTGTTTTTTTTCCAACTATAGGAATACTATATTCTAGCTTGCTGAAATGGTAAGTATGGCACTGGGTAAATTATCTCAGTCTACCCAAGTGTGGAGTGGAAACATAACTGGTGTACTGCAAATGGGGCTGTGCCCATGGATACTTTCTGTGTAGAGGGGAGGGACTTCCTGTTTTTCAGTCCCACAGGCTCTATATTTAGCCACTTTATACTTCCTCAGTCCACATAGCTACATGGGCACAGTTTAGCTCTGTCCCTTTGACACACATCCCAACCCCTTAACTCTATTTGCTCCAGTTGAAAGAATATCTAATTAGGGCTTTAGGATAGATAGATTTATCCCCAGAGAATGAATTCTATTGACCCCAGGAATACATGAAGATTGCCTATATCCTGTTAAGTCCCCACCTGTGTCATTAGAGCTCCTAAACCACCACATTCCCAACCCGTTTGAAGTACTGGAGTGAAATGGGTTGGCTGAGCATCAACACTGCCAAGTCTGGTGAATCCAAAGGGTGGCAAGGTACTCCGAAATGTATCCAGCCTCAGATTCCTCCTAATGATATTTTAGGAAATAGTCTGCCGCTTGGGTCTTCAGTAAAGAGACAAAGTAGGCCAAATTCACAGCTGACTGAAGTTTCAGCAATTTTATCTTTTTTTTTTCTTTTGGAGGGAAATGAGGTCTGTTTTTGAGTTGGTAGAAAGTCTGTTGATCAGGAGGATGTGTTCTCATAGCACCTGGAAGTTCTGTGCCAACATTCCCAGAAGAAGACATTGGTTTGACTTCACTTCTAGGTGACACTAACAAAATAACCTTGGCTAGGACACCTAAATCACCAACTCGGGCTAAATAGGAACTAGTCCTGAAAAATGCTGCAGCATCTTGTTGGGGAGAATGGAGGGGGTTGGGAATTGGAGCAGACAGTTTTGTCACTCAGCCCAATGGCTGTTACCAGTATTAGAGTTCAGGTACAAGCACAGTACATGATCAGAGAGAATTGTCTGTCATCAGCAGGGCCCATGTAGGTGGGAGGTCACTTTAGGTGAATGGTATTCACAATTCAACCAGACTGAAGTAGAACTCATCCCTTTTGAACTCTGGTGTCAGGAAACAGGATTGGCATCTGTGCTTTGTGCCAGCTATATTACAGAAAGCTTTTGTACTGTATGTAGTTGTTGGGTTGTGGAGGGGGTGGGAAGGGAGACAGGGAAAGAGGCTACATTTAACTAGACACTTGAAAATGCTGTGGTAGCAGCAGAGCCAAACCTTCCAGCTACCATCCAAGAGACAGGTCAAACTGTCTTCCCTCCAGGCAAGAAGGATGTTAAAAGTTTTGCCCACAGCTGCCTCTTATTCAACCTTGTGCCCAAAGTCACATGTGGCATTGTTCCAAAACACCACATTTTAATCAAACAATGAGAATTTATTAAGCTCCTAGTGATTCCAATTATGTAATAGGTGCTAGGAATATAAAGATAAAAAAATGAAACAGGCCCTGCACTCAAGCAATGATTGAATGAAAAGTGTTTATTAAGTACTTAGTGGGTGTCCCCCCCACTGATTTCTGTTGGAAGAGATGTCTACCTAGCTATGCATATAGAAAACAAATGAAAAATAAATCTGAGGGTTTTTCTTTTTTTTTTTTAATTGGTGGGAAGGTCCCAACAACTTTCTAGCTATGCAATCAGTGGAAAAAGAGTCTGCTACCCAACATGTGGTTGGTTAATGCCAATTGTTCAGACGTGTTCCAGGACAACACAGAATGTTCATGAATGATCTAATCCTCCATTTTCTCAGAAGCAGATCCACAGCATCTTGCTACATGAATGATGCCATATTAGGCGTTCTAAGCATTCACTAAATCCCCATTACATTTGGAAAGTGTTCCCTATGAGCAGAGAGATAATGGAAAGGGATAGGGGATTCAACCCTGTAATATTTTATTGTCAACAGAATTTAGAGTTGCCTCACCTGTCCTGAAGTATTTGAAAAAGGTGTGGCTAGGTGGAGCAGTGAACAGAGCACTGGCCCTGGAGTCAGGAGGACCTGAGTTCAAATGTCACCTCAGATACTTAACACAAAAAACTAGCCATGTGACCTTGAGCAAGTCACTTAACCCCAACTGCCCTACCTTCCCCCCTCCAAAAAGGAAAAAAAAGAAATATTTGAAGAAAAAATCAACCCCATCTTGGGAAAAATTGTCTATTACCTGCTGTCAAGGAGTCTAACAGGACCGAGTCCAAACTAGTCACTCTCTGCTCCCATATAGTAGAGTAAGTCCATATTACCTGAGAGTGAATAAGCTCCCATTACCTCTTATGAATATATGTAATTTTAAAGGGATACTATGGAATGGAATCTCAAGAAATGTATCCCTGATACTGGTGTTTCCTATGTATGGGTGGGGCAGGTATAACTGACAAGAGTGGCCCTCTTCTCCTAAGGTCTGCCAGAGGAAAGTAAAGGTGGGGTTTGGAGGATGAGAGGAAAGGTGCTGGGGATATTACAGATGAGGAAACTGAAACAAAAATGGTTAAGTGACTTGCTCAGGGTCACACAGCTAGTAAATGTCTGAGATTGGATTTGAATTCGGGTCTTCCTGACTCCAGGCCTGGTGCTCTATCATTGTGCCACCTAGTTGGTCCCTTATATTTTGAAATCTATGATCCTATCAGCATTTCAAATTGACATTTTTGAGAGGCAGAGTTTTTAAAATGGCAGATGTAGGTAGATGTTGGTTGAGATAACCTTTAAGATAGAATAGAACTTGGTATAATAAACAACATGTAGGTTTTGGAGTCATAAGTATCTGGATTTGAATCCTGTGCTACTTTATACTTGTGTAGCCTTGGGCAATCCACTAAGACCTTCTGTGGTCTTCATTTTTTCAAATGATGGGGAAGCAGTGTGTTGCAGTTGGAAATGCGCTGGGTCTAGAGTGAAGCTGTGGGCTCAGATTCTGGCTCTCCTATTTACTCCCCATCTGATCTTGGGCAAGCTTTCTGACTCTCATTTTTCTCATCTATAAAATGAGGGGTGGAGTAGAAGTCAATGGTCCCCTTCACTCTAATTCAATGATTCTTTTACTCTGTTGCCTCAAAGATCTCTTCTTGCTCCAAATCTGTGACTGTGATCTCCTCATTATCATAGATTGTCTGTAGAAGGCATGGGATCAGGCTTTGCATTGGTGGCCCTTAGTCCTGAACTGTCCCCAAGAGCCATTTTCCTTTGCCTGACATCAGTCCCCAGACATTGAAACCAGCATATCCAGCAACTGTCACCGTGTGCTAAGTCACAATTTCTTGACAAAAAAGGCTATTTCTGGTGACAAACTGAAAATTATACCAATTTATCTATCAAGTTCAGTGGAGGAGGTTGTGAGGACTTTTAAAAAATATTTTTAAAATGTCACTCAGGTAAAGGTACTTTTAAAAATGAAAATGTTTTCTCTGGGACAAAAGCCTGCATTGTCAGGCATTCAGTCATGCTGACTTCTCAAAAAGCTGCTTTTGTGTCCAAGTCACCAAAATATTGAATCACCCTTTCCCTGAGGTCATTAAGTGATTAATTAGGAGCCCATGAGGCTTTTGGATTTATAACTTAGTAAAGTGGTGCCCCTGTATTTTTCCATATCTGTTAGCCTTTTGAAGGATCTAATAATAGACTCTAAAATGTTTCCATTAAATATAGAAATATGAAACACTTTGGCAAATATCTTACTATTTTTTTATGCCCCTTCTGTTCCTAGTATGTGGGAGGAGTTGCTTCCTTGAAAGTAAATGCTTGTTGAGTGTGGGGCTAACAGTTTTCAACCTTGTCAGTATTGGTTCAAGAAGTTTCAGGAAACATCACCCCCTCCTGCAGTCTTCCACTGTTCTCAGGGATGTGGCCACTTCTGAGAATCCTTGCAAAGTAAGGGTCAGAACACTGCAACTGGAGCCTTCCCTGGCCTAACCATCTTGGGCATGTCTAATATCCATTCCTAGGAGAGAATGGTTAATCAGCTGCCCCTAACCCTGTCCTTACCATTAATTTAGTCAAAGAAAAACAAAATGCTTTGTGTGGAAGGGGCCTAAGACATCATCTAGTCCAAACCTTTGTTTTCTTTACAGGGAAGAAAACTGAGGAGACTTCAGAGGGGAAGTCAGGTAGAAGTGGGTGAAAATATTTAAGGAAATCAGTAGTAGAGCTTAGTTTCCTCAACCATGCCCCATCCTCTAGGTTACAGAAAAAGTTAACACAACTTGTAAAAATGCCTCATTTTCCAGGAGTCTTTTTAGAGCCCAGAAACCAACAAGAACACCAGTGACTCTGTAGTTAGAAGATCTTGATTTGAATTCCACATCTGTGAGTATAGCCCTGGGCAGCTCACCTAACTCAGCCTCAGTTTCCTTATATGTTAAATGACAGAGTTGGACCAGCCAGCCCTTAGGACTATTTCAACTCTAAATTCACGACATTGTGATCCTAAGATCCCTACTGTACTACTTCCGGTCTTGGCCCATTTGGGGACATTAAGGCCACAACTGAAAATCCATTTCTTTACTGCCCCCATCATTATTTACAGCTGCATATTCCCATGCCTATTTTCAAAAGCTTTATTGTTCTCTTTTTATTTGCCATTGTAATTTACTGACATGGGGTTGAGAATATACAAAAATGGTTCAGCAAAACCAACTAATTCCTGAAAATCCAAGCAACAGTTTTTCTTCATCACCTTCCACTTCCATACAAAGATAGAATAGTTATTAAGCACCCACTATTTCTAGATATTGTGCTGAGAACTTTAGAATTAATAACCCGTTTGATCCTCATAACAGCCCTGTGAGGTAGATACTGTTAATTTCCTCATTTGAGAGTGGAGAAATTGAGACCCACAAATTGAGACCCAGTATCATACAGCCCATAAGTGTCTGGGACTAGATTTGAACTCAGGGCTTACTGTCCCCAGGGCAAGCCCTCTATCCACTACCCTACCAGCTGCCTGGGGAATGTCTTATTATTTGCCCTACTTTTTCTTCCACTTAATAGTATTTTAATTTGGATTGTTGTTGAATTATTTTATACATGTCTTCCTGTGCTTCTCATATTTACATCACTTTCAAAAATGCAATATTACATTTATATACCACAGAATTATTTCTAGAGCCCCTGTAATTAAAAAAAAATCTGCAAATAGTTCCATGTCTTCTATGATATTTGTAGGCAGGGAAGGAGGAGAGAGAGACAGACAGACAGAGAGAGAGAATGAGAGAGAGAGACAGAGACAGAGAGAGACAGAGAATACAATAAGACATTAAGATATCTAGGCCAAACTGAGGTCATATGTCATTGGTCAAATCTTGTAACCTCAATTATAGACAAGAATTATTGTTGTTCAGTCTTTTCATTTGTGCCCTACTCTTTGTGACCCAGTTTGCAGTTTTCTTGGCAAAGATACTATAGTGGTTTGCCATTTCCTTTTCCAGCTCATTTTACAGATGAGGGAACCTGAGGCAAACAGGGTTAAGTGATTTGCCCAGGGTCACACAACTAATAAGTGTCTCAGGGAGGTTTTGAACTCAGGTCTTCCTGACTCCAGACCTGGCATTCTATCCACTGCTCCTCTTAGCCACCCATAGACCAGAATAGCTGAGGAATAAACATTTCAAGGTAACTTGTAGTGCGTACACTAAGGGCTTTTTCTTCCTGGACTTTTAGGAGTCTATATTGCCTAGAAGCATCTGAGCAGGAAGCTGGGTTTGGGAAGGCATTTTGGTTTCTTCCTGAAATCTGCATCCCTCTTCTCTTGCAACTCTAGCAAGAACAAACCACATTATAAGCTAGGTTCGAGTATAATGTAATAGAGGTCTTCTTGTAAGAACTGCCTGGCTATGAAATTGTACCCAAGGAAACATAATAACTTATTATACCTGTAGCTTTGTGTTAACAAATAATGCTACAGTGTAATATAGCAATAGAATTCTATTAACAAAAGCTACAAAAAAAAAAAACAACAAAATAATCCAGAAACACAAAAACAAACAAAACATTTAAGCTCCTTGAGGGCAGAACAGGGCAGGTAATGTTTCATTTTTGTCTTGATTTCTAATCCAGCACCCAGCATAGTCTTGGGCACAAATTAAACTCATAGTAATTGCTTGTTGAAGGCACATCTAGATGGCACAGTGTTTAGAATGCCGAGTCTGGAGTCAGGAGGACCTGAGTTCAAATGTAAACTCAGATACTTACTAGTTATGTGATCCTGAACAACTCACTTAACCCTGATTGTCTCTCAAAAATAAATAAACAAGTAAACAAATAAATTTGCTTGTTAAACTAACCTTAATATCGGGAGTGAAATGTTCTTTGAGAAATAAGAAAAAAATAATTAGTTATGGATGTAGAGAAAATAAAGTTTTCAGGTTTTAGTTGCCTTGAGGCAATTGAGTAGTGGAGTGTTGAACAGAAAAGCCATAACTTCAAATCCTGCCTTGGACTCTTATTAGCTGTGTGATGTTGGTCAAGTCACTTAACCTCTGTTTTTTTCCAGGATTCTTGTGAAGATCAAATAAGATAACATTTAAGCACTTAATACAGTTCATGACTCAGAGTAGGTGCTTAATCAATGCTTTTTTCCTCCCTCCTTCTCTTCTTCTCTCCTTTCCTTTCTCCCCATCCATCCTCCCCATCTCCCCTCCTCCTTCCATTGATGGGTATAAGCATCAGTGATCTTTATAATGGACACAAAGGGAATCTGAGTCATATTAGTTTTACTGCAGAAACTCCTTAGGGACTAAGCAGAGGATGACAGAAGCTATACTTGTTATATTTGCTCTTCCACCCAAGCATTACAACCAGGATACCCAATAACAGGGAAGTATCTTATTAAAATCTCACCTACAAGGGGCAGATGTAGCAGGATGAGTCAGGGATGGAGAAGTAATACTTCACCTCTCACCTTCCAGTCTTGGTATCTTTGGGGCAAGTTCAGCTGATTTCCATTTCAATTCAAACATTCTGTAAACAATTGCATTATGCCCGGGGCCTAGAGATAAAAGGATGCTGGTTTTGTACACAGGAAAGGCATCCCAGGGGAGAAGGCACTTGTGTCTGAAGGAAGATAATGGTTTCAAAAAATGTGTGTGTGTGTGTATGTGTAAGTGTGTGATATTTGGGAGGCAGGGGGACAATTCTAGCCACAGAATGGGACATGGTACATACAAAGGCATGGAGCCTAGAAAGCAGAAAGCAGTGAGTGATCTGATTTGACTGGATCTTAGAGGATATGAAAGTGTGTGATAAAACCAAAAAGGGAGCTGGACTGTTCAGTGCCTGAAATGCCATTGCTAAGTGGTGGTGGATTTCACTTGAGTTTTATATGTTGCATTTATTTCCTGAAAATTGAGATAGCTCAAGATTGTATAGCATGGCTGATCAGGTCCCTGTGAGTGCTTTTTTTTTTTTTTTTTGGTGATGCAGTGAATCTGACTGTAGTTGTCAGTATTGATCACCAAGCTGGACAGAAGAGTACCATGCTCCACAGGGACACGACATGTCTAGTTCTATGGTCATGAATGAATGTGTATAAACAGCCTGAATAGAGAGATACATATAATGATAAGCTTTATTGTAAGTTTAGACCCTTCATTGACAAAGTAATGGGCTGGATGGTGTCACCTAGGCCTGTGAAACCTGTGGCCCACCAAAGGATGTGACCTGTAGGCTGCAGTTTATACAGGCTTGCTACCTATTGTTGAATGACTGATGTGAATAGTCTAAGGACAGGATTATCTCTATTTTATAGATTTGGCACCTGAGACAGACAGAAGTTAAGTGTTTTACCTAAGGTCATATAGCTGGAATTAAATGATATGGAATTCAAACTCGTGTCTTCTTGACTTCAATTTCAGCATTTTATTCTTTATGCTACCTACCTGCCTTTGATATGGATTATCTATATGGACCTTCAGGTCCTATAAACATGTAGATATTTAGAATGTGTAGGTATGGCTACTTCCTGTATATCTATTTTATGAGGAATAGCTTTGAGTAAGGGTAGAATGACTCATCAAGATGCATCAATGTAAAAAGAAAAGATGATGAGAAAGACATGGAATTTGGAGTCAGAAAACCTCACTTTAAACCCTTAGTCTTCTCCTTACTACTTTTGTGATCATGGATGAATCAGGTGCCATCTATGGGAATTTTTTCCTGAGTTTCTCTAGTGTTTGCACCCTTTCCTTCCTCAGAGTTTCAGGTACACACTAATCTACTTTGATGTTGTACCTTTTTTTCTTCCTTTTCCCTCTTCTTCCTGGAAAATGTAGGTTCCCTGAAAGTACAGGCTCTTTTTCATTTTGTCTATGTATCATAAACATTTAGCATGGCATCTTTCACAAGGTAGGTGATTAAAAGCTTGTTGAATTGGGTTAGATTGGATTGGCCTAATCTAAGGGTGAGGAACCTGTGACCTCAAAGCCACATGTGGCCCTCTAGGTCCTTAAATATAGCCCTTTGACTGAATTTGACACAGTTCCCCACCCCTGGCTAACCTCTCTGTGCCTCAGTGTTCTTATCTGAAAATTGTGCTATACAATATTTCTCAGACTTTCTTGCCAGAGCTTGCTTTTTACTAGCATAGAACTGAAGAATCCAAGGTCATCTGTATGTCATGATGAAATAGACCATAAGAAAGCTAAAAAGGAATGTTAGACATTGAAAACTGTGATATGAGTCTTGAGTCAGTCTCTATTATTGGAATGACCACATTGTGGGTCTAGGAAGAGTATCGTTCACCAGGTGATATTATGGTTTTTTTTGGACATAGGAATTCATTAAACCATCTACTATATGGCAAGATTGTGGTGTGGATCCTGGAAGGAATTACTCAAAGGCAAGAAATCATGGATCCTTGGTGCAAAATTCATTCTTCCATGTTTTCCCCCAAGTGGGGGAATTGAGACAGTGGTGGAGTAGAAAGAACATTAGGGTTAAACAAACAAACAAAATTCTTTGATCTGAGTCCTGGTTGTGTAATTTTCTGTAGACCTCTGTAAAGCAAATCATGTATAATTCTCCTGAGGGCTACTGCTGTGAATAACTTTAAGTATCTAATCACATAGTATAGTGAACTCTCTATCTATTCATCAATAAACTAAAGCAAAACATTCAAGAAACTAAACCACAACATTCACAACAATATAATATAACAACTTATTACTAAGGTGGCCACATAGTCTTAAACAAACCATATCATTCAGTAAGTCGCAATCCCCTCAATCGATATACAATCTATATTGGTATCCAAGTAAAGTTTTCTTTCATCTTGACTAGAGACTGGCTTCCAATCATCTTTAAGTCAATCATTCTTAAGGGGTAGCAGAAAGCACAATCACCATTCACTGCTAGGTTACAGTAAGTCACAATCTCATTAGTCATTACAGAGTACCCAAGTAAAATCTTCTTTTATCTTGTTTCGAGGTTGGCTTCCAAACCCCATGGTTCCTCTTCCACCTCTTCCACTAGCTGACCACTTCCAGCTCTTGCCTGTATTTGTACATAGGCAGCTATCCTCTCCTATTCTAGATCTTAGCTCACAGGGACTGCTCTACTCCAAGCCCTTCACAGTTTCTGTTTCTAGGAAGACAAAGCTTAACAGAGCTTCAACAATATTTACACACATTAAGCTTAACAGAGCTACAACAATATTCATACACATTACACATTTATATGCATCTCAGTTCACTTTCTGTCTGACAAAGTAACACAAATCAATAGGCAAGGCTGCAGTCTGAGAAATCAATCACAAATCTACAGTAAATTCCTCTTTCAAGACTTCTGTAACAATAGTAAAGTCTTCTTTCAACAGATGGCATACTTCTGTCTGATAAAATGACATCAACACAGACAGAATAACAGAGTACTGACATCATAGATATTCTCTCTATTAGCTCTGCTCACTCCCAGCTCTGCTAGAACTTTTCTTTGCTCTGCTCCTTCCTGTTTCACTCTTTTAGCAAGCTTCTCCCACTGTAAGCTCCATGCAATTATTTTAGGCCTATTAAGGGCAGGGAAGGTCTTCAAACTTCCTTAGGTCTATTAAGGGCAATGAAATGTATATTATTTCCAACAGAGACTCTTAATACAATCAAAGGAGAGACTCAAAGGCACTTGAATAGCTGAAACAAGCAGCAAAGTACTACTTTATTTGCCATCACCACCTCTAGTTAAGTTACAAGCAAACATGGTGGACAGATGAATTTGCGTATTTGAATGGAGATAGAAAAAGTAAGTATTAGATAAGTATTTCTGATGGTCTTTATAACCACATGCTTTCTCCTATAAGGATAAGCAGATATGAATGGAAACATGGGAATATGACAATGAACAAATATAATAAGTAGCACTTATACAGTACTTTAAGGCTTGCAAAGTTCTTTACATATCTCATTTTATCAAAAGAGAATTTGAATGGTTATACAAAACACTTCAACAAGTTTGGTGAGAGGGTAAAATGAGATAATGTATTTACAGTATTTTAAAAAATATTTTGGTCTTTATTAATTTGTTTGTTTACTTTTAGTTTACAATATTAAATTCCACAATTCCTTGAGTTTCAAATTTTCTCTCCCTCCCTCCCCTCCCCCACCCCCATGACAGCATACATTCAAGTATAGGATCTGTAAATACTTTCACATTAGACATTAGTCAGGTTATAAAAATGAATTGTATCAGATGGAATGACAAATGGGAAAGAGGAAACAAATCCAAACAAGAAAAAGAAAAAGATCCGGTAGTTTGCTTCAATCTGGATTCAAACTCAGTTCTTTCTAATTCTTTCTCTGGATATATACATCTCTCTTCATCATGAGTCTTTTGGAATTGACTTATAACACTACATTGCTGAGAAGAGTCCAGTCTATCAAAGTTGGTCATCATACAAAAGTTGTGTCTGTAATTATGTACGATGTTCTCCTGGCTCTACTCTTCTCATTCAGCATCAGTTTGCATAAGCCTCCCCAGGTAAATATGAAGTCCTTCTGCTCCTTGTTTCTTATAGCACAATAGTATTTCATTACATGCATATACCACAACTTGTTCAGCCATTCTGCAGTTGATGGGTACCCCCTTACTTTCTAATTCTTTGCCACCACAAAAAGAGCTGCTATAAATATTTTTGTATATATGGGTCTTCCTCCCACTTCTATGTCTTTTTGGAATACAGCCCTAGAAGTGGTATTGCTGAGTTGAAGGGCATGACATTATTTATAGCCCTTTGGGCATAATTCCAGATTGCTTTCCAGCAAGTTTGGATCAGTTCACAACTCCACTAACAATGCATTACTGTTCCAATTTGCCCAGATCCTCTCCAGCATTTGTCATTTTCCTGTTTTGTCACCTTAGCCAATCTGACTGGTGAGATGTGGTACCTCAGAATTGTTTTGATTTGCATCTCTCTAATCAATAGTAATTTAGAGCATTTTTTGCATGCTTATAGATATCTTTAATTTCTTCCTCTGAAGACTGCCTGTTCATATCCTTTGACCATTTATCAATTGGGGAATGACTTGTGTTCTTATAGATTTGACTCAATTCTCTGTATATTTAGAAATGAGTCTTTTATCGGAGACATAGATTGTAAAAAATCTTTCCCAGTTTCCCACTTCCCTCTTAATCTTGGTTACATTGGCATTGTGTGTATAGAAGCTTTTCAATTTAATGTAATCAAAATTATCCATTTTGCATTTTATAATGCTCTCTAATTCTTCTTTGGTCATAAAGTGTCCCCCTTTCCACAGATCTGACAGGTAAACTATTCCTTGCTTCCTGAGATTGCTTACAATATCAACCTTTATACCTAGATCATGCACCCATTTAGACTTGATTTGGTATACAATATTTTGTAAGTGTAAAGTGCTGTGTAATCATCATTTATTTTCATAAGGATTATAAATATATGCTAAAAGACTTTTCACCTTTCTTTGCTTTTAAAAGTGGTTTGTAACTTTTTAATTATAAGCATTTTCTTATATCCTCTCTGAATGCTTACCATATGTGATAGCTATGTGGCCTGGTAGACAGAGTCCTAGTTGGGAAAATCTGGGGAGCTGTGTTTGAATCCTGCATCAGAAGCTTAATGCCACATGACATTAGGCATATTACTTAACCTCTCAGTGTGTTTTCTTATCTGTAAAATTGGGATAAGAAGAAAGTCCAGCTAAGGATCGTTATAAAAATAAAATGAGATTTTATAATATATATACATACATATATGCACATGCATGTATGTAATAATCCATATGTAGATTGTGTAATACATATATAAAAGTATTTCATACAATTTAAAGTGACATAAAATGATACCAATTAGTAGTAATAATAGTAGACTCTATCAAATAGATTCTTTTATTCAATTCAACAAGCATTCATTAAATTTATTAAATGATTACTAAGAATAAGACACTATGCTAAATATTAAATGAAACAGGTTTGTCCTGCCCTTAAGGAGATCACATATCTCATTTAGAGGATAGAACAGCAGGTAAATATATACATTTTTAAAAAGATTGTAGAGGGAGAGAATTCAAACATCTAGGGGGATTAATATAGTCTTCTATAGCAGGTAGTCCTGAACTATGCTTTAAATAAATCTAAGGATTCTCATAAGTGGAGGGGATTTCTAGACATAGTTATCCAGACTAGAAGGTGAGAACCAGATTGTAGAGCACTGTAAATGATCAGTCAAGTATTAATGCATACATACCTGTATGCATATACACTCACCTCCCTATCCCCCACACTGGACCTTTGCTTATACTTTTTTTTTTTTAAAGCAATTGGGGTTAATTAACTTGCTCAAGGTTACACGGCTAGTCATTATTTATGTGTGGGTGCTCATTTTCTGAGGCCGGATCTGATCTCGGGTCATCCCAACTCCGAGGCCGGCGCTCTTACTCACTGCGCCACCTAGCCGCCCCTTTAGGGCAATTGGGGTTAAGTAACTTGCCCAAGGTTACACGGCTAGGTTTTTTTTGTTTGTGTGGATTAAGTGTCTGAGGTTGGCTCCGAACTCAGGTCCTTCTGACTCCAGGGCCGGCGCTCTATTCACTGCGCCACCTAGCTGCCCCACTTATACTTTTTTTTTTTTTTACCTTTAATGCCTTTTCTTTCCCCTCTACAGAAACAGTCTTATCTGTTTTTAGGTCCATCTCAAATCCCACCTCAAGGGAGTTATATATATGTATGTATATGTATATGTATATGTATATGTATATGTATATGTATATGTATATGTATATGTATATGTATATGTATATGTATATGTGTGTGAATGCATCTTTATCGCTATCTATATCTCCCCCTATATCTATCTCCTATGGGCGGTAGGGAGCCACTGACAATTTCTGATCCTGAGTGACTTGTTCAAATCCATATTTGAGGAATATCAAATCGGCATCTCTGTGAAAGGCACCTTATGGAGGGGAAAGACTGGAAGCAGACCAAATAGAAGACTCCTGCTGAAAGGTGATAAGGGCCTGAATTAGAATCATGGCTGAGTTGGGGGAGAGAAGAGCAAAGATGCTAGAGATTTTGTAGAGATACCACTGATAAGAATTCATAGTTGATTGGCTCAGGTGGGGAGGAACTTCCATCTCTAGTAGCTTCAAAGTTAACCCTGTGGTGGTGCCTTTGTCCTAACTATCAGTGAATAACCTGCCTGGGCTAACCCTAAAAGGCGAGATCCATTTTCTGAGCAGGCAGACCTGTGAATTCCAGATACTTGCTGAAACATGTTTCTTTCCACTGCAAATTTTGTTGTACTGAGCAGTGAGGAGATGCCAGCCACCTTGAGAGAGATTAGTCTTTGGTATTGCTGCTGTGGAAGAATTCCAATTAGAACCCCCAAGCCTCCTGAGTATTGTGCTTGAACATTCAGCCCAAGCTGCTGCAGATAACGCTTCAGTGCAAAGGCATTCCATTAGGTTTTTATCTCACTTTATTTGCATCCAAGGGTCCATCCAATTGGTGTATCCAGCCCCTCTTGATTGCTTAAGCATTCTCCATAGACTCTCTAGCAAAAGCAGCATTTGTCTAGTAAGTTGGGAGAAGGAAAGAAGAAAGCAAAATAAGGGAGAGGGGAAGGGAGGGAAGAAGAAAGGAAGGAAGGAAACAGGCATTTATTAAGCACCTGTTATGGCCCAGGTACTGTACTGAGCATCTTACAAAAATTTCATTTGATCCTCACAACAACCCTGGCTTATTATCATCATTTTACTCTTGAGGAAAGTGAAGCAGACAGAGATTACGTGATTGGACCAAGGTCACACAGCCAGTAGCTAAGGACAAATCCTGTTTACCTTGATTTCCTCATCTGTAAAATGAGCTGGAGAAGGAAAGAGCAAATTGTTCCAGTGACTTTGCCAATAAAACTCCAAGTGGGGTCACAAAGTCAGACACCATTGAACAACAGCATGGTGTGGTAGATAACTTAGACTCAGACAAATCTAGTTCAAATATTGCTGTAAACACTGATAATACTCTGGGCAAGCCATTTAACTGCTGTAAGCTTTGATTGGCTCATCTGTAAACTAAGGGTGTTGGGCTTTTAAATCTCTTTATAGTCCTTCATCTATTCTGTAATCCTATGACTTTCCATCCAGTCTGTATATTACTGCTAGAATGATTTTCCTAAATGCTCCAATATTAAAGATCCTACAGTTTCCTAAACTCCAGTTTTCAAGACATTCCCTGTTATCTAATCTCAACCGCTATATTACAGGTTTATTAACTATATTCCCCAATGGGTGCTTATTCTGTAGTCAAATTATTCCCCCTGAATTCCACCATGGCCATCCTTTCTGCTGAACCTTTGCTTATACTATGTTATCCATCTTTAATGAAGGGGGAGAATTCCCACCCTCCTTTCCCCTCTACAGAGACAGTTTTATCTGTCTTTAGAACTTTCGCAAGAGTCCCATCATAGGTAATTTAATACCATAATTCCCTTTCCTCTAAATAATACCACAGTTGAATACTTACCTGTTCACTAATTAGTCAATATGTGTTAGTTTCTTTTCCCCAATTAGATTGGAAGCTACTTGAGGACCAAGATCTGAGATCATACTTTGAATACCTGACAATGATGGGCATACGATCAACGTAGAAACCATACATTATGCTATATCTCTCACAATGCTCAGAACAATGCTAAAGTCCTATAAGCTGCATTTAATAAATACGTATCAATAAGAAACATAAAATAAAATTTAGGGAGGTACAGTAACTTATATTCCATACAGTAAATTGATGCTTATATTTACAAGTCAAGCAGTAAAACATATATTGTCATAGAGTATGGTGTAGGGAAAAATAAAAACAAAACAGTCTAATTTAGGATTTGGAACTTGCCTCCTTGGATGAAGGAGGCTATGTATTCCTTCTTAGAGGCATAGTTTCTTTATCTGTATAATTGATGTCTATCCTACTTATTTCAGAGGAGGAATACAAAACACATGCACACTTATACACACACTTTGGAAACTTTAAAGTGCTATGTTGTTGTTAAGATTCAGGAGAAAGCACCAGCATGTGGACCACCATCAGCAATCCCTCTGCCACACCATGGGAACTATCATTCTAGATTGGAATTTCATTTGGGTATAAAATTGTGGGGCCATTGCATTCTTGAGTCTCATTCACTAGATTGTAAGTTCTTTGTGGGCAAGGATAGTTTTCCTTTGACTGTCTCCCCAGCACGTGGCTCATAGAAGGTGCTGAATAAATAAATATTGAAGATAATTGCAGAATTTATACCTGGATTGTTCTTCCATTGAAAGTCATGATGCAGAAGAGTAGCTTACTTAGGTCTGTAGTAGCTTACTTAGTAGTGTAGTCAGGTGTAGACAGAACAAGGTGCCAACCTTCTCAATTTAGTTATAACTGGGTCACCCATAAAAGTAGTGCAATGTTCCCTCAAGTAACCTTTCAGTTATGTTAATTTTATAGGAAATGCTCTTCATATAATCCTAGCACGTTTTGAATTTCATGAGTCAGTGCTTTGGCAGATGAAGTGTATGAAATGAACACCTATTGAAAGCCAGTGCAATATGATTGTTATAAATTGTTTTTCCTTTTCTCTTCTCCTCTCTCTCTCTCTCTCTCCCTCCCTCCCTCCCTCCCTCCTTCTCTCCCCCTGTCCCTCCCTCTCTCCCTCCCTCCTTTTCTTTCCCTCTCTTTCACATCTACCTTACTACCTCCTGACTTCCCTCTTTCCCTCCCCCTCACTCATTAGTAGTATCAAAAGAAATGCATAGTCAAGTGTATATATTTATAGCCTGTTTTTCCTTTGTAGTGGTGGGGAGGGGACTTTTATTTTTATTGATTTATTGGAAATTCCTAATGTGTATCTTGTTTCAGAAGGAGAAAAAGCAATCATGGCTTCTACAGAAATGACATTAAGTCAAAATTTCTTCAATATTGAGTTATAGCATTTTTTATAAAACTTAACTTGACATACTACAGTCCTGTTCTCTTTAAAAAAAACTCATCTTTTCTCTCCTCTATCCCCCCCGTCCTCATCCATAGCATCCAGGAAAGCTGTTCTTGCCCACTGCTCTGGGAATCATGTGGCTATGCATAGGGGCTTTGGGGAAGTGATTGCAGAGCATGTTCTCAGAAATCCATTTTCCTTAGTCTAGGAAAGAGGGCCCTCTGGGCTCAGTTTCACAGAGAAAACATTTTACAAAAAGGATATAGCAAATTGTGAGTAGTAGCAACTTGTTCAGAGGAAGCATTTAAGCATTCCAGGAGGCCAAGAGTGAGGAATATTATGGGTCCATGGGTCTCACTTTTCTAGATTAATTGGCAATCTCTATTCTATTACCACATAACTTGTCCTGCTTGCAGATCATTTTAGCCTGTAACACTCTAGGCTTACAGTTCAGCTCCATTAGGTCAGTGCTTCAATGAAAGAAGAGTTTACTCAGTGCAGAGCTCTTTAGGGTGGGATATTTCATTGGTCCACCCTTGACTATGATGTGACTGACTGTGAGTTAGGTCCTAATGCGGTAAAACAGAAGTATAACTCTTGGTATTCACCTTAAAGGACTTTATATGCTGCTTGAGAGGATACAAGAGAATATCCAAAGACAAGGAAAACACATTTTAAGTTTAAGCTATGTTGTACTGTCTTCAAGAGTTAAAGAGAGTCCATAAAGGAATTTAAAGAAGAAAGATATCTCAGTGGTTTAGAGTTATCAAGGCAGCTGTTAATTATAGAAGTAAGTCACACATATAAATTTTTAAAATGATTAAGTTATGGGCATATGATAAATGTAAATAATACCCATAAGCATTATTTATCCCTTTTTAGAGATAAGGAAACTGAGTCTCAGAGAGGTAAAATGACTTATTAGGTTCATTTTGCTTTTAAACCACAGAATAAAGATTACAACTAGATCTTCAGTAGGCTTCGTGGAAGGATTGGAATTTGAGCTGAACCTTACAGATTCAGGTTTGTGTGGCAACTAGATGAAGGATAGAGTGCTGGACCTAGAGATCTAAGTTCAAATCCAGCCTCAAACACTAGCTGTATGACTTTGGGAAGTCAGTCATTAAAATGTTTTAGACACCTACTCTGTGACATGTATTGTGTTAAGTGCTGGGGATATTAAAAAAATACATTAGACAGTCTATACTCTCAAAGAGCTCCCCAACTAAAAGGGGAGACAACAAGCAGACAGAACTCTATATGGGATAAATAGTAAACAATTGAGAGGCAAGACACTAGAATTAAGACAGATTAAAAATGGCCTCCTGAAAATTTTGAAATTTTCTTTGACACTTAAATGAAGCCAGAGAAGCAAGTAGGCAGAGATGCCAAGGGAGAGTATTCCAGGCATGAGGTATAGCCAGTGAAAATGCCCAGAGCCAAGAGATGCAGAATCTTGTTCATGGAACAGGCAGTAGGCCAACATCAAAGAGTAGGTAATGGGGAGTAATCTGCAAGAAGATCAGAGAAATAGAAGAGGGCTTGGTTATGCAAGACTTTTAAAACCAAAAGAGGATTTTGTATAGAGGAAAGAGGGAGCCACTGGAGATTACTGAGTAGGAGGGTGACATGGGAAGTGCTGCTGCTTAGGAAAATCACTTTACTGACTGGATAAAGGATGGACTGGAGTGGGGAAAGTCTTGAGGAAGGCAGACTCACCAGTAGGCTATTGCGATAGTTCAGATGTGAGGTGATGAGGGCCTACACAAGAGTAGTGGCTCTGTTAGAGGAGAGAAGGGAGGTGCATTTGAGAGATGTTGCAAAGGAGAAATTGGTAGGCTTTGGCAACAGAAAGGATATGATTCATGAGAGACAGTGGTGACTCCCTCTACAGTAATAGGGAAGGTAAGAGCGAGGGGAGGTTTAGAGGGAATGATAACGAGTTCAGTTTTGAACATGCTGAATTTAAGATTTCTATTAGATAGCTAGTTAGAGATGTCTGAAGGAGGTTGGTGATGTGAGATTGGAGGTCAGAGAGTTTGTGGTGAGATAGGGAGATTTGACAATAATCAGCACAGAGATGGTAATTAAATCCATGGGAGCTGATGAGATCATTAAATGAAGAAATATAGATGAAGAAGAGAAGAGAGTTCAGGACAGAGCCTTATGGGACACCTATGGTTTGAGGGCATGGTCTGAATGAAGATCCAGCAAAAGAGATTAATAAAAAAATAGAAAAGTTAGTGCCCCTGGAGCCTAAGAGAAGAGCATATCAAGAAGAGGGTGATCAACAGTATCAAAGGCTAAGAGAGATTGAAGAAATGAGAATTGAGAAAAGGCCATTGGACTTGGCATTTAAGAGATTGTTGATAACTCTCTAAAGAGCAGTTTTAGTCAAATAATGATAATGGAAGCCAGATTGTAAGGGATTAAGAAGGGAGTAAAAGGAGTGAAAGTAGAGGCATCTACTTTAGATGGCCTTTTCAAGCTTAGCCTTAAAAGGCAGAAGAGGCATATGACAATAGGTAGCAAGGATGGAAGGATCAAGTGAGGAGTTTTTGAGGAAGAGGGAGACATGGGCATGTTTGTAGGCTGGAAGGAAGGAGCCTCAGACAGGGAGAATTGAAAACAAGTGATACAGTCGAGGTGACTTAGGGGACAATCTGTTGGATGAGATGGGATGTGATGGAATGGCTTGAGTAAATAGAGGGCTTAGTGTGGCAAGGGATAAGGCCATTTCATCATATAAGTCATGGGTGAAGAAGGAGATAGTGGCAGAAGGTATATGAGTGATAAACAACGAGGAAGAAGGGAGAATTGAGAGATACAACAAATGGCCTCAGGTTTTTTTTTTTTCTATAAAATATGAGGCAAGATTCTCAGTTGAGAGGATGGAAGGAAGAAGAGACATTGGGAATTTTGAGGAGGGGTGAAAAGGTTTAGAAGAATTTCTATTGAGAGTGAGATAGTAGATTGAGGGCCCAATTGAGGTTGTGTAACATAAATTTTTAGTGGACCTATTCAGAAGTGATGTGTGATTTTTATCACATATTCAGCTGTGTGTGTGTATGTGTGTGTAGGCTTGTAGTTGAGGGTGCAATAGGTGAAATAAGGGAGCTAAGACCTCAAGAAAAAGGGCAATATCAATCTGAATTGATTCATCATAGTTCAAGATGGGGGAAAGAGAGGAGAAGGGAGATAACCTGAGAGAGAGTTGAGGAGTCAAGGGATTGGAGGTCATTTAATGTCTATATGATTTGGGTTTTTTTCAATCTGTTAAATGATAATAGCACCTATCTTTGAAGGTTTTGACAATAAAATGAGATAACATTTGTTGGTCAAGTTACAAGCTTTAAAGTGCTATATAGCTATAAACAAAAGGAAGGTCATTCTAGTTAGGAGTAATAGCTTAAGCCATCAAATCATTTTATTTCTTGATGGTTAGAGTAGACTTATTTTGCTGAAAGAAGGGGGGACATTCAGAGAGAGCTACCTAGAGTGACTACTATCAATCTGTGACTACCTCTTTCTTCCTTCTTATAGACCCTGATATCCTTACATTGGGCTGGTCATCCAGGAACATTATAATGCCTCTAATAACCTAGTTTCCTAAGATTGGCTCCACATTTGACGTGTAACTTCACTTTCTGTACCAGGCCAAAGTGAGGATCTGGGAATAGCAATGAGAAGGATAGCATGTGACTTTTTGTAGGCGTGAATGCCCCATTAGTGGATTGCAAACTGTTAAAAAAATAAACCTGTAAGATGAATATGAAGCCCATCTATGTTCCGTAACATCCACTAACCTATAAGATAATCCTACCTTTTGTTTCCAAGTATATATCCAGAGATCACTTAATTTTCCCTTCCCTTCCCTAACCAGATTATTAGAGCAGTTGTGCCAATTGATTGTAGAACCAGAAGTACCAATTTCCTTATCAGTCTTCTATTGGTGTTTGAGCCAGATTGACATGTGTCAGTATTGCCCATTAATTCCTATGATCTTGTAAACCACTGAGGTCAGCCTCAAATAGAAACGGAGACCATTGGAATGTACCTAAGGAGGTGGAGTCAAGATGTAAACAGCACTTCTTAAACTGTGAGCTGCTACCCCAAATAGGGTCATGAAGAATTTGGTAATAGTAAAAGATTTCTGAATGTGCAACAACCAAAAGTCAATTAAAAATCAAACATGCAATGAATCTGAGGTATTTCTGGCAGTTCTTGCCCATATTGCATTGCACATCTTCAATGCAGCCTTGGTTCTGAAAACAAAGCATGCACACTTTGCACTTTGTATTCTCTCAGACCATGCAACTCCAAGGAATTGCTGCTGAAACAGGAAAAGAGGTCTTGAGTGGAAAAAAGTTTAAGAAGCCCTGATGTAGAGTACAGACTAGGATCTAGCTGAACTCTTCCAGCACTCCCTTCCAAACAACTTTAACATTGTAATGCAAATTAAATTTTGGAGTAGCATAAGTATCAACATTAGGTCAGAGGGAGACATTTTTACAGTCAAACACACCTTAGGAGATTCATAGTAGGGTGGAAACAGGTCCAGAGCATGGCAGAAATACTAGCAGTAGGTTTTGGAGCCAACCACAACAGCAGCAGAAGCATCATCAGGAGCTCTCGGCTCAGAGACAATAAGGGGGTTGGGCAACCAGTCAGAAAGAGATTACAGGGGACCCTTTGTTGATAGTGCTTGCAGCTACTGCCAAATGGCAACTCTGTTGCAGCTATGGGTCATCATTCCAGAGCTTAAAGGAACACTTGTGATCAGTCGTAAGGGAGTAGGAGACTAGTCAGAGTTCCAGAGCTAAGAAGAACACTAATACTTGTGACTGCAGGCAAGCAGGTTCTCTTCCTGGGTAAAGACAGCAGTGCAAACCAAGACAGCAGTGACCACTCCTCTCCCAATTTAACATTCACCCAAGAAAGCACTAAAAACATAGACTCCCCGACCTAGTTCCAAAAACCAATAGCACAAAGAAGTCTAAATATTGCAACCATGACTCCCCACTGCCAGGTGAGCAAAACATAACTTTAATGTAAGGTTCAAAGTGAAGAAATGAGCTAGAAAAATGAGCAAACAGCAACAATAACAAAAAGAACTTCACCATAAAAAGCTATGGTGGTGGCAAGGAAGACTAAGACATAAATTTAGAAGATGATAATGTGAAAGCAGTTACAAGCAAAGCCTTAGAGAAAAGTGCTAGTTGGACCCAAGGCCAGCATGAATATGTAGAAGGGTTAAAGAGATAAAAGAGGTAGAGGAAAAATTTGAAAAAATAAAAGAGATGAGAGTGATACAGGAAAATTAGGAAAAGAGAATTAGCATCTTGGTAAAAAGAGACAAAATATACTGAAGAAAATAATGCCTTAAAAATAGAATTGTCATAATGATAAAAGAGGTACAAACATTCACTGAAGAAAGAACTTAAAAAGCAAAATTGACTTGAATTGAAAAAGAGGTACAGAACTCCATAGAGAAAATAATTCCTTAAAAATTGGAATTGGACAGGGTGGCTAGGTGGTGCAGTTAGTAAGAGTGCCGGCCCTGGAGTTGGGATGACATGGGATAGGATCCGGCCTAAGAAAATGAGCACCCACACATAAATAATGACTGGCCATGTAACCTTGAGCAATTTATTTAACCCCAATTGCTTTAAAAAATTGGAATTGGGCTCTCTTCCTTTGAGCCGTCCTAGGTAATCATTCAAAATGGTGAGGTATTCTCTTGATTCAGAAAACCCCACAAAATCATGCAAGTCAAGGGGTTCAAATCTCCGGGTCCACTTCAAGAACACCCGTGAAACAGCCCAAGCTATCAAGGGCATGCATATCCGAAAAGCTACCAAGTATTTGAAAGATGTCACATTGAAGAAACAGTGTGTTCCTTTCCGTCGATAGAATGGTGGAGTTGGCAGGTGTGCCCAGGCTAAGCAGTGGGGTTGGACGCAGGGTCGGTGGCCCAAAAAGAGTGCTGAATTCTTGCTGCATATGCTTAAAAATGCAGAGAGCAACGCAGAACTTAAGGGTTTGGATGTCGATTCTCTCGTCATTGAGCATATTCAGGTTAACAAGGCTCCCAAAATGAGACGGCGTACTTACAGGGCTCATGGTCGAATCAACCCATACATGAGTTCTCCTTGCCATATTGAAATGATACTTACTGAAAAGGAACAAATTGTTCCTAAACCAGAAGAGGAAGTTGCTCAAAAGAAAAAGATATCCCAGAAGAAACTGAAGAAACAAAAGCTTATGGCATGGGAGTAAATATGACATTAGAGTGCAAATAAAAGCGAAGTGAAAACATTTGTTACAGTAAAAAAAAAAAATTGGAATTGGAAAAGTGGAAGCTAATGATTCCATGAAACCTCAAGAAACAGATAAAGTTTAAAAAAAGTGAAATATCTCATCAGAAGAGCACCTGTCCTGGAAAACAGAGGAAAGATAATTTGAGAATTATTTGGACTACCTGAAAATCATGATAAAAAATAGGGCTTAAACATCATATTTCAAGAAATTATTGAGGAGAACTCTCCTGATACTGTAAATCCAGAGGATAAAATAGAAAGTGAAAAAAATTGACTGAACACCTCCTGAAAGAGATTTCAAAATGAAAATTTCCAGGATTGTTATAGTCAAATTCCAGAGTTCCCAGAACAAGGATAAAATATTGCAAACAGCATATAGAAACAATTCAAATATAAAGCCATGGTCAGGATCACACAAGATTTAGTGGTTTCTGCATTAAAGGAGCAGAGGGCTTGAAATATGATATTCAGGAAGTCTAAGATTACAACCAAGAATAACCTACCCAGCAAAGCTGAGTATAATCATTTTTTTTGGGGGGGGATGCATATTTAATGAAATAAAGGACTTCCAAACATTTCTGATGAAAAGGCCAGAACTAAGTAGAAATTCTGACATTCAAATAGATAACTCAAGGGAAGAATAAAAAAAAAGACATGAAAAAGTAACCATGAGGGATTCAATAAAGTTAAACTGTTTACATTCCTATATGGGAAGATGATACATGTAGCTCCTAAGAACTTTTGCATTATTAGGGAATTTAGTAGGAGGCTACATAAACAGAGGGTACATCTGTGAGTTGATTATGTTGGGATGATCTCAAAAAATGTAGGGATGAGAAAGAGGGATGCACTAGAAAAAGGGGGAAGGGAGAGGTAGAAGAGGGGAAATTTTCTCACATAAAAGATGTAAGGAAGATGTTTTTATAGTGGAGGGGAAAATGGGGCTGAGTGCGCAGTGTCTGAATCTTTCTCTCGTCTAACTTAATTCAAACTGGGAAGAATACACACACACACACACACACACATATATATGTACATATACATGCACATATATGTGTATATGCATGCGTTTGTGTATATGTATATATGTATGTGCATATATTGTTTGTGTGTATGTGTGTGTTTGCACACACATGCACAAACACTCTCAGTTGGGTATAGAAATCTATCTTACCTAATAGGAAAACATGAGGGGAAGAGGATAAATGATACAGGGAGGATGATAAAAGTAAGGGCAGATTAAGGGAGGCAGTGGTCAGAAGCCAAACAGACTTTTTGAGGAGGGACAGGTTTAAAAAAGAAAAAGAATAAACAGAAGAAAGTAGGGTGGAGGGAAATGAACAGTTAGTAATCATAACTATGAATGTGGATGAGATGAATTTATCCATTAAATGGAAGTGGATAGCACAATGGATTAGAAACTAGAATCTAACAATATGTTGTATACAAAAGACACATTTGGAGCAGAAAGATACACATAGCGATAAAATAAAGGGCTTGAGTAGAGACTTATGCTTTAGCTAAAGTGAAAAAGACAGGGAGAGCAAACGTGATCTCAGACAAAACAAAAGCAAAAAATAGATCTAATTAAATAAGACAATGAGAGAAATTGCATTTTGCTAAAAGCTACCATAGACAATGAAGTAAAACCAGTATTTTATAACAAGTTTCTCTGAGAAAGTTTTCATTTCTCAAACATGTAAGGAATTGAGTCAAATTTATAAAAATAAGAGTAATTTCCTAATTGACAAATGGTGAAAGGATATGAGCAGTTGGTTTTCAGAAGAAGAAATCATAGATTTCATAGCCTTATGAAAAAATGCTCCAAATTGCTGTTGATTAGAGGAAGGCAAACTTAACTCTGGAGTACCACTTCATACCTTTTAGAAATAAAGAATTCTGGAGAGGATGAGGGAAAATAGATACATTAATGAACTCTTGGTGGAGTTAGTGAACTGGTTCAACTATTATAGAGAACGATTTGTAACTTTGCTCACAGAACTATAAAACTTTCATCCTCCAATACCATTACTAGTTCTATTTCCTGAATAGAGCAAAGAAAAAAATAAAACCACACCCACACCCACACACTATTTGTTGCAGCTCTTTTTTGTCCTTTTAGGCAAAGAAGTGAAAATTGAGGGGATTCCCATCAATTGGGAGATGACTAAACAAATGGTGGTATACAATTATGATGTTGTACCATTGTGATATTAAAAATTATGAGGGGGGGGTAATTCAGGAAAAAAATACCAAGACTTACAGAAAATGAAGTGAGGAGAACCAGGAGATCATTGTGCACAGTAATAACAATGTGGTAGTGTTGATTAGCTTGGCTATTCTGATCAATACAGTGATCCAAGACAATTCCAGGGGACTCATGATGGAAAAATACTGTTTGACTTTGGAGAGAAAACTGATGAATTCTGAATTCAAACTGAAGTATAATTTTCTCACTTAATTTTTTTCCCCTTTCTGTGATATGGCTAATATGGAAATGTTATTTTTTTGCTTTTTTTTTAGGGCAGTTGGGGCTCAGTGACTTGCCCAAGGTCACACAGCTAGTTTGTGTGTGTGTGTGTGTGTGTGTGTGTGTGTGTGTGTGTTAAGTGTCTGAGAATGGATCCAAACCCAGGTCCTCCTGACTCCAGGGCCAATGCTCTACTCACTATGCCACCTAGCCACCCCTGGAGATGTTATTTTACATGTAAAATTGATATCATGTTGTTTGCCTTCTCAGTGAGTGGGGAAAGAGGAAAGGACAGATTGAAACTCAAAATTTAAAAAGAAAATATTAAAATAAATAATAGTTAAGGAAAATATACCTAAGGATTCCTCTAGGTGGCATATTGACTTAGAAAACTATGTATTAACATTATCAAAGTTTCATTGCATTTTTATTTAGTTAAACTTTTCGTAAATATTCTTTAATCTGGTTTGGACCTTACTCTGGAGTGTTGTAGGTCACATGCAAGCTGTGTTTGATTACTCTGTTGAAAGGACTATCTACTCATAGTTCTTCACTATTTTTATTTGGAGAGGGAATGGGAAGGAGGAAATATTTCAAATTTTACTTTATTTGCTTTTTACCCTCCTATATAGAATGCTAATGAGCTGATCTTAAGCTCAACAAGCATCCATTCTATAATGAATGTTTTTAAAAACCTACTGTGTACAATGCACACTGCTATGTTTTTGTAGAGTTGGCAAAGTTTAGAAAAGAAATAAACTCTGTCATCAACAATTTATAGTCTTATAGGAATATAGCTTACTAACAGAAATGACTCTATTAAGCTATCTTATATATTAAAGATATTAGAGAGATACAAGTCATTGCTACTATGGGTGATGAGAGAAGATATCATGTAGGAACTGGCATCTGAGTTCTATTTTTAAGGATGATAAGGAATTAAAGAATTAAAAAGGAGGACATTTCAGCCATTAAGAATGAGGCAAATGTACAAAGGTGGAAAAGAGGTTCATTGGGTCATAGATTTAGAGCTGGAAGGAATCTCAGAAATTATTTAGCCATTCCTCATTATATTATAGATGACTAAATTGAGAAACAAAAAATGCAAAGGGATTTTCCTGGGGTCACAGAGGGAGTAAACATCAGAAGTAGGATTTGAACCAGGATGGTCAGAGTTTAGAATCCATTTTCATTCCCAACCTCCATGTTCAGCAGTCAAAATATAACATATAGAAAAGTAATATAAAATGAAGTTGGAAAGGTAGGGAGGTATCAAATGTGGAGGACTCAAAGATTAACATTGAGATTCAAGATTAAGGATTTGTTTTTTTTTTTTTGCTTCTTGGAGGGGAGAATGTAAGGCAATTGGGGTAAAATGACTTGTCCAAGGTCACATGACTAGTAAGTGTTAAGTGTCTGAGACTGGATTTGAACTCAGGTACTACTGACTCCAGGGCTGGTGCTCTTTTAACTGCACCACCTAGCTGCCCCAAGGATTTTTCAATATTATTTTTAAACTAATGTAATTGATTAAGCTAATTATTTAATAATTATTAAAGTAATATAATATTTCTTATAATTGAGGGCAGGAAATGTGATTCTGCCTTTCTTTATATATCCAAATTCTGGTGTATAGTAAATGTTTAATTAATGTTTGTTAGCTCTTAAAATCATAGAAAGCAAACTCTGAAATGACAAAGAAAAGCCTTATTAGTTTAACCCAACACCTTTATTATTATTAATGAGGAAACTGAAGTCATCACGATCACTTAGGGGTTAAGGAAAAGAGGTAGATTTCTCACTCAGGTCCTTTCCCACAAAGCCTAGATCACTTTGTGTTACACTCCAGGAGATGTTTCATCATTATACCACACTGAGGTTCAGGATCTGTTACTGAAATTCCTCAACCCCACACTTCATAGATAGTTAGGTACCTGAAAAGCAATCTTGGGCAAAAGTAGATGTAATAAAAGAGAGAAACTTTCCCCAAACTAGAGCCTAGAACCTCAACCAGGAGCAGGATATTGATGTAATCATGACATTTAGGGCTAGAAAGAGCAGCTGCCAGATGCTATGGAGTTCTGGGTTCCCTGGGAAGGCAATTTCATCAGTTGCTCTTTCACTTTGTAGCTGCACAGGCTGAGAAGGGGACCTGGTGAACATAACAGTGACAACAGGCTTCAATCTCCTTGTTGATCTCTATAGGCACAGGTGCCAGGGCACCTGCTCCAAAACAGGTGGAGTTCTGGTTCTTGCTCATTTGTCCTCAGGTGCCACACAGGGGTGATTTGTTGTTTACAAAATAAGAGAAGCTTGAAGCTCTCAGCTGCCAGACAGCAGTCCTGATATGCCAGCTGAGTCAGGACCACAGACAGCTCTCCACTCTTGTCAGCTCTTTTTACTCTCTTCTGTAGACTTCAGTCTATTTTAGATTGTCTCCACACTGCAGTCAAGTGGGAGAGTAAAGAACTAGAAGTCAGCTGAAGTAGATAATGGGTGATTGTGGTTTTCAAATGTCAGATCTTCCTTCCTTCCTTCCTTCCTTCCTTCCTTCCTTCCTTCCTTCCTTCCTTCCATCCATCCATCCATCCATCCATCCATCTCAGTGGTTTTAAGAAGTTTCTTAAGGACAAAGAATTCCCCCTTTCCCATGGTTAGGGATGAGGGGTTTAGGACTATAGCTTGAGAATTGGAAGGGACCTCAGAGGCCAGTCAGTCTAATCTCCCTCTTTAACAGAGGAGAAAATAAGTGAAATGACTTGCCCAAGTTCACATGAGTAGTAAGTGGCAGAATAGTGGATTAAATATATTTCCTCTGAAAGTAAAGAATTATGAATCTGAAGTCAAAGAATTTGAATTCAAACTCCAGGGTTGTTAATTACCTGTGTGTGCTTGGGTAGGTCCCATGACCCCACTGGGCATTAGTTTTCTCTGATATAAAAGGAGAAAATTGGACTAGATGACTTTTAAAATTTCTTACACCTCTGCATCCATGATCCTCCAAACTGAAGTAACTACCTGGGTTTAGTCCCTTCTCTAACCCTCTTTGCTCCTACTCTACTAAGTGTGGCCAGACAGGGGCTAAATTAGGTTTTTTTTTTAATAAAAGATTTGTACTAGAACAGATGCCCCTGGATCTGTTCCAATGTAGACCTGTACCACTGGGATATAAACATCCAGATGGGGAAGGAACAGAATATTCTATCATTCAAATGTTTACTACTATGAGCCTTTGCTATTGCCAAGTCTGCTGATGTTGGGCATATTAAAAAAAGCTATGTCAACTAGTTGCACATTATGTTATGATATAATATGGTATAATGATATGTCATTTAAAGAGCTCTTATGAGTACTAGAAATTTGACTTGTTCTAGTTGTCTCCTGAGGACAAAACTAGGTGCAGTGACAAGATAGGTTAATGAATACCTTCCTAACAATGATCACTATCACAAGTGGAATGGGCTGCCTCCTATAGGTAGAACATTCCTAAATAAGAGAAGTTCTTCAAGCAGAAGCTAGAAGCTAGTCAACTTCTCAAGGATAGTTTAGAAACAATTCTTTCTTGATTAGGTGGAAGTTGAATAAATGAGCTTTGCGGTCTCTTCGAATACATAGCTTCTGTGATTATGTCTCCAAATCCAGCCTTCCCCCACTCTACCAGAGTGCTTCCTATTCCACTCACTAGTGAATGAATAGCACACTTGAACTTAGCCTGGAGAGATATATCATTACCCATTGTTGAGAAGGATCCAAGATTTTGTTCCCTGATTAGGTTAGGGAACCATACAGGGAAGTCATCTTCTTGGGATCGCTTTTACTCATTTATTTCCTAGTCTGACATTTTATCTGATTGTATTTTCTTTATGTGAAACATTTTGATTCTTACTAAACCCTAGATTACAGGCTTTAAAAGGCTGCTGTTTGATTCTGAATATCATTATCTAAAATTGTTCATTCTCTGTATGTCTGTACAAAAGCACTATTAGTAGAGCATGTACTTGTGGAGGGGGTGCTTTTCATTGGCAGGTACAAAATGAATTCATTCACCACAGCAAATATTTATGGAGTTTCCCTTATGTACATCCCCCTTCATAACATATCAGGGTTTGAGCAAGAAAAAGATATAATCTCTCACCAAAATGTTATTAGTAGTTTATGTTTACATGGTACTTTAATACTTAAAAAGTGCTTTCCACACAAGGACCCTGTGATTATTAGTTTAATGATGATTATTTCCATTTTAGAGATAAGAATACTGAAATTTACAGAGGTCAAATAATCTAAAAAAATCTTTGAGCTTGGATAGAACTTTAATTCCTTGATTCTAAGATTCTTTTCACTGTCATATTGTCTTTAAGTTTATAATTAAAGAGTTATCCTTCTATCAGGGGAAATGGATTTACATGAATTATTACAATACAATGCAGTTTATCACTTAATATTTACCTTTGAGTGCTGTATACCATAAGTCCTTTAGCTAGAGAAGAGAGAGACCATTTCCAATAGGAGTGAAAGGAGAATTCCAGAATGAAATGACATGAAGCCTTGAAAGGTGAGTAAGGTATTAATAAATAGAGGCAGAAAGTTGGAAGATAATCAGCACATTCATTTAGACAGAACATTATTAGAAAAGTGATAGGCAGTTATGGGAATCAGCTGATTTGACTAGAGCAGGATCTTTATGTAGGTAAAATCTGGAATTATATAAACAGGGACCCATGAGTTGAGGACCCTCACCTCCAGGCTTATAGATCTGCATTTTATTTAGCAGAAAGTGAAGAAGCACTGTAGAATTTTAAGAGAGTTAGTGGACATAGCTGCCACATAACATTTTTAAGTGGCTTCAGGCTATAGTACTAGTGATAGAATGTATTTGTTCTTTCAAAAGCTTAACTAAGTTCAGAGAGGTTAATCACCAAATGTCTGTTGACTAGGCATAGTACTTTTTGAGTCAGAGCAAAGCAAGATGTTTAAAAAGATTAATTTTTCATTACAATACAAGGCAAATAAGGAGAGACTAACTATAGGGAAACAAATGAGGAAGCAATTAATGTACTTGGGGAATGAGGTGATGGGATCCTGAAGGAAAGTAAGGGCTTGTGATAAAGGAATGGAATGAAGAGTAGAAAGAAAGGAGATATAGGATAAAAGGATAGATAGAAATAAAGAATAACTACAGAAACAAGAGATATAGATAAAGAATAGAAAATTGAAAGAAAGGCCACATAGTGATGGAAAGAATGATGCCCTTCTCTTCTCTAACACTGTCATCATTCTAGAGCACACCTTCTTCATCTCATACCTGGATTACTACAATAGCTATTGGTGGACCAATCTGCCTCAAGTCTCTCCCCCAATAGTCCATCCTCCCTTCATGCACTGAAGTGATTTTCCCAAGGCTCAGTTCCTCCCTACATAATAAATTCTAGTGACTCCCCATATTCTCCAGGATCAAATACAAAATGCTTTGTTTGGCAGTCAAAAGTCCTTCATAACCTACACTCCTTCTACCCTTCTAGTCTTCTTATACTTTCTTCCCCGGGTGTGCATTCTTTGATCCATTGACACTGGCCTTCTGGGATCTGGCTGTTCTCTCTGGCTGTCCTTTATACTGGAAATGTATTCCATGTTTTGTTCCAAAGACTTTCCTCCCTGGCTTCCTTTAAGTCCCAGCTAAAATCCCACTTTTACAGGCAGCAATTCTCTGGTACTTGTTAATTCAAGTGCCTTTCTAATGCGAATTATCTCAGATTCATTCTATATATACTTTGCTTGTGCATATTTGTTTGCTTGTTGTTCCACCCATTAGATCATAAGCTTCTTGACTGCTGGGCCTTATCTTTTGCCTCTTTGTTTCATCAGGGTCTTATACATAGTAAATGCTTAACAAATGTTAATTGATTAAACTTTGAATCAGAATTCTTGAGATCTTAGACCTAGAGCCATAAATCTTAAAGATCTTCACTTCTGCTCCTCCTCCTCCTCCTCCTTCTTCTTTTTTTTTTTTTTTAACAATTGAGAAAACTGAGTTCCAGAAAGTTTATTATTCCCAGGACTCATGGGCTTACTTGACCCTCCATGGCAGGTGGTTGTGTTAGAGCTGGGGATACCAGGTCTTGATTGTCCCCCTGGATGATGGTTACAGTGGATCAGTCTGAAATATTTGTATTTGACCTGCCTTAGGCCACGCCAATTGTAAGTAGAAAATCAGAAATAAAATTCAGGTCCAAAACCAAGTGCATTAATCGTTTTATAACATATTAAAACATGTTGCAAACCTTAAAGTGATATATGTTTATTATTATTATTAATAAAAAATAAAAAGGGATTTTGGAGTCACTAAGTTGCTTATTTATTGTTAAGCAGAATATCCCAATTATCTGTGATGTTTCCTGTATCTGTGTGTGTGTGTGTGTGTGTGTGTGTGTGAGTGTGTATACACATGGGCACATTTTCAATGTTCTTCTGTATTCCAAAGACAGATGTTAAATACTTGGGTTTTTTTTCTTTTTATCCAGTTACTTCTATTGCCATGTTCATCATTACATTGACAATGGAACATTGAATCTGCATGGTAGTATAGCAGATTGAAAACTCTGGGCTGGAAGGCAAAATACGTAATTTCTAGTCTTGGTTTTTGCCAGTTTTCAGACTGATCCACTATAACCATCATCCAGGGGAACAATCAAGACCTTGTATCCCCAGCTCTAACACAACCACCTACCATGGATTGACAAGTAAGCCCATGAGTCTTGGGAATAACAAACTTTTTACCACCTCTGGCCCTATTTCCAGCCCAGTCAATGAAGATGTCATCCAAGGGAATAAACTTTGTGTAGATGTGACCAGGCAACCGTTTCAGCAGTTTCTGTAGCCCTCCAAATCTCAGCAGCCACAACTAAAAAACCAAAAAGACTGTTTTCCCCACAAAAGTCCTTCGCATTGACAAATAATTTAGCATCAGGAGTATTTACAGCTTTATTAATTGGAATGACACTGAAGAGGATGCATTAACATCTGTCTTCTTACTGAACCTCAACTACCCATGAGCCATTCCAAATACCCTGCAGTGAAAACTTCCCATATGTGTTCTCAACCTCAACTTGAGAACAGAGACTGCCTTGCTTTTCTGTCTGCATCCCCAGCACTTCAATTTGCCCATAGTAAAAATTTAATAAATTCATTTTGTTCATTCATTCATTCATTCTTTCTTTCATTTACTGTAAACTACCTTGTGACCCAGTATAAATCAGCAAATTCTGTGTGCCTCTGTTGTTGAAATTCTAAAATAAGAATTGTCCAGGTGCAGTTTAGACTAGCAAACCTCTGCTCTTCCTTCCAACTCTGAGATTTTGTGACTCCAATGTCTTTGTTGCTTTTGAGTAGGTAGAAAGTGTTCCAGTAGTAATACTGCATGGGGTATAAAGAGACCTGAGTTCTAGCCCCAGCCCTGTCAATAAGTAGGCAAGATTGCAGCTTCCTCTCATTAGGCCTCACCCTCACTTACCTCATCTAATAAATGAAGGTATTGGACTATAGGATACCTAAGGATTCTCCCACCTGAACAATTCTATTCACAACTACCAATGCTGTGTCTTAGGCTGCATGCATAATGTATTATTCTTAATGCATAAAAGGTAGTCTGGCAAAAGAACAGTGGACTTAAAATTAGATTATATTAGCCTTGCTTTGTCACAATCTGTCTAATCTTGACCTAGGATCTTCACCTTACTGGGCCTCAATTTCCTTATCTGTATAGTGGAATCATAGAGTTGTTGGGAGGAAAATGCTGTGTCACCTGTAAAATAGGGAAGTGTGAGTTTTCATGGTTAGTAGCTATTCAAGGTAGCACTGAGAGGGAGTATTGTAGAGTTAGGTAGAGATCTAATCTTAGCAGTGATAACACTGGGTTCCCATCCTGTCTTTGTTATACCAATGCTGTTCCTAGGCTAGTCATTTAATCTTGGTCCTTCAGGCACCTAAGAGAGAGCTAGCTTTCCAATCTTTTTCACTACCTACATACCTTGATTTCCCATACCCCATATTCAATATGAAAGGAAATAAATTCTGGAATTTACCATTCATATATTCATCTGGATATACCTTACTCTCATAAATACTATGAATAATGGCTAACATTCATGTAGTACATTAAAGTTTCCAAAGCACATTACATATGCTCTCTGATTTCATGAATAAAACTATTTCTAGTATCATAAATTTTCATCGGAATACAGAAAAATAAATTAGTGAGAAACTAATTCTCTTTCTCTTCACCAGTATTTGTTCTGAGCAGAATTTTTGAAAGTGCTCCCACATAGTCTACTCCTCCAGTTTATTTCTTGCTTGGGATTTGATGGAGAATATAACTGATAATTCTGATTCACAGATACATTGTTATAAATTCAATTAGAGCCATGTGGACCCATTTAATTTGAATGGGATGTGCTCTTCTAAAAATGTGCAACTCCTTTGACTGGAATTCAGTTTGAAATTTCTAGTTATTATGGAAATTGTTTAGCTTGTCTTTCACTGGATCATTATTGCTGATTTTATTCTTGCTTGTTAAGAAGAACAAAGGTTTCCTCATTTGGTTTTGGTCAGTAGAAATTATTCCTTCAATTGTCTTTTTAGGTTTTTTTGAGATACGGAAACATTTCCATTCTTTCTTATTCTGCCTCCTCTTCATTCTTCTCTCTCCAATCTACATTTTTTCCCCAAACTAGTGCTATTAAATTTGAAATATTTCAGTGAGATAATATTATTATCAGATGTTCTCTATTCTCCCTTGAAAAGCTTCTTGTATCCTCTGATGACATGTGTCTGCCAGGTTGGGAACCCTTGCTCTAAAAATATGTTAATAAACAGAAGTTTTTCAGAAAAACCTGGAAAGACTTATATGAACTGATACAAAATGAAGTAAGCATTGTACATGGCAACAGCAATATTGTATGATGACCAACTGTGAATGACTTAGCAATTCCCAGCAATATAATGATCCAAGACAATTCTGAAGGACTTATGATGAAAAATGATCTCCATCTCTAGAGGAAAAAAATGATGGAGTCAATGCAGATTGAAGCATATTTTATTTTCTTTTAATTTATTTCTTTTTATTTTTGTCTATGTTTTCATTTGCTATATGAATAACATGGAAACATTTTGCATGACTATACATGTATAGTCTATATTAAGCTACTTGCCTTCTTGAGGAGTGGGGAGAGGAAGGAGGGAGGGAGAAAATTTGGAACTTAAATTTAAAAAAAAGAATGTTAAAATTGTTTTTACATGTAATTGGAAAAATATTTTCAAAAGAAAAAATGTATCATTCATTCCTGAATTAAATATATATATTTTATATGTATGTGCGTATATGTATGTATATATATAATATGTATACATGCATATGTGTGTATAATCTATTCTATACATACATAGACATATGCATATACATATACACACATATATGGACCATCTTCAGGAAACAAAATCAAAACTAAGTAACTATGGCAACATTATTCACCTATTTTCAGTGGAGCAAACTTTCAATTTGTTTTTGCCCTGCTACTCTTTCCAAGTAAGTTAAGAGGTGACCAAAATATTGCTCATTAAATCAGTAGTTCTTAACCTTTCTGTGTCTTGGACCCCTTTGTCAGTCTGTCTGATGAAGCCTATTTAACCCTTCTATGAATCATGTTTTTAAATGCATAAAATAAAATACATACGATTACAAAAGAAACCAATGGTATAAAACACTATTAAAATATGTTTTTGTATTTAATGTTTTTAAAACATGTACATGGATCCCAGATTAAGAACCCTTCTCTAGCAGTAGCTCACTTCAGTTCTAAATGTTCCTTCTCCAGGAAATGTCAAAAATCCAATCCCATTTGCAGGTTGATAATGGATCTCAGAATTATTTAACACTTTTCTCCCCAGTGTACTAATTCATGCAGTGTTTTCTTGCAGTTTAAAACTGTTGCTGGGGTCTTGCCTTTAAAAAACAAAATTACTGAATAAATGCACAGAAAATTAAAACATGGCTCAGCAAAGATGAGGTAATGCCTAGGTCTTAAGTAAATTGACAAAAAAGGGAATTCCATTTAAAATTGAAGCTTTTCTCTTAAGAGAAAGTGGGAAAATAAAATATTTCAATCATAAATTATTTTGTTAAAAAAATCAAAACCTGCATCTAATAACTATTGGTAAATGATTTGGTTTGGAACCCAGTTATCCTAATATCCTTAACCTCCCATCATGGTAGACCTATTAAGGGAGAGCTAGAGTTCTGGGACATCTCCCAAAGACTTTGGAGTGCCCTGAGACTTCTAGGAGTCAATCATGTTTTCTTGTTTTAAGACAATCAGGCAGGGTTAAGTGACTTGCCCAGAATCATACAACTAATAAGTGTTAAGTATCTGAGGCTAGATTTGAACTTAGGTATTTCTTACCCCTTGCACAGTAGTGTACGCATGTGGAAGTCCCCAAGATCACAACTTATAATTTCAGATTCAGGCTAATGTCAAGACTTCTTGAAATGTACTCAGGGCTCTTTCATCTTCACTGCTTCTGGAACACCCTTATGAGAACTAGGGCCAAACACTGGCTCTGACCTATTTGAGCTGTGTGACCAATGGGCAAATCACCTTCCATTAAAATTAAAATACTAATGTTGTTCCTAGGGGGACCTGTATTCACATTCCCTTTCTGACATATTCCAGCTGTGTGACCCTGGCAAAGTCATTTAACTTCTTGGTGTCCCTGAGACCACTCTTTAGCACTGTGGGTTGAAGAGCAGGACTTATCTGTAGTGGTTCTGGGAGCTCTCTATGCTGATTAAACAAATAAGCTAAATAAATGAATGAATGAACAGACAATTAGGATTTATTTTATGCTTTAAAGTTCTTGTCTGATTATAGTTCTTGTTCTGCTTGTTCTACAGGTTTATTGTGGTAAAATGATTTTTCAAAGTTTAAATCAATTTAGAAATATAAGTTTATGTGGTTACCCCCACTTTTATTACTTGGATGATCAGTCAGGGTTGATGGACAATTTATTTTTTTCTTTAATACTATTTCTTTTACATCAGAATTTTCTGTTTTTGTGAAAATGCATCAATGAAATTCTCAGCATGGCATATGAACACCACAACCCATTCCTAATTATCCTTGTGGGATACTGCAAGCTGGTTATCTGGGCGCAGTTTTTATATAAATAAAGGAGGAAGAATAGCATTGCTATCACTGAGTCATTATCTTTATGCACATCATTCATGCATATGAAAGTGAAGGATTTCACATTTTAAAATTCACTAAATTCAGAGATTCCTCTTATGAAACTGTAATATGTATTAGTCAGAGATGACTGTTACGTAGTTGACCTTTGGATCTCGGTGATATTTCATGAAAGGAATTCACCTAAGCCATGGGTTTCTATTGTTCTTGCATGCCTACACTTAACCATGTTCAGGCAACACCTTCTTTCCAGTATCTATCAGAGAGAGACAGAGAGACAAGAGAGAGACACAGACAGTCACAGAGAGAGGGACAGAGAGAGAGAGAGAGAGAGAGAGAGAGAGAGAGAGAGAGAGAGAGAGAGAGAGAGAGAGAGAGGAGAGAGGGAGAGAGAGAGAGAGAGAGAGAGAGAGAGAGAGAGAGAGAGAGAGAGAGAGAGAGTGTCATTGCTAGTGCTATGTATTTACAGATGAGAAAACAGGTTTCAGTTGTGACTTGCCTATGTACTTAATAACTGTCAAAGGCAAGATTTGAGCTCTGATCTTTTTCTTAATACATCACCCAAACCCATTATATGACACTACTTTTTGTAAGACAAAATGTTTTGCTTAAGCCTTGGAATGAAACGATTGTATTTTAATTAGGATTCAAAAATTACATCAGGATGTAGACAGTGATGCTTGAGATGGGTCTTGACTGTATTCAGTTTTAATAGGTGGTGATAGGAGGCCGGGAGGACAGCATTACAGGTACAGAGAAGGTCTAAGCAAATACAAGTGAATGAAAAAGCCTGGGGTATGTAAATGGAACAGTAAATATTCCATTATTGCCTAGATGCAGGGGTTGGGAACCTGTGGCCCTCTAGGTCCTCAAGTGCAACTCTTTGATTGAATCCAAACTTCACAGAACAATTCCCTGTAATAAGAGGATTTGTTCTGTAAAACTTGGACTCAGTTAAAAAGCCACATGCAAGGACCTAGAAGACATCAGGATCTCCACCCCTCATAGAGTGTAAAAGTATGTGATAGGACATAGCAGGAGATGAAATTGAACAAGGAGAGTAGTTTTAGTGTGTCTGATTGTGATTGATCTGACCAATACAAGCTTGGAATATTCTTCTACTGTAGGTTGGGGAGAAATAGTCCATGTAAACATTTGGGGTAGGTTCTCTAAATTTGTGCATCTTGAGTTTCTTTTGAGGTACTTCGATTCTATTTGGCTCATAGAGAATATAACCCTTTCGGATGTGGGCACACCATGCTGGGCAGTCCTGTGCCAGTGTTTCCCATGTCACAAATCCAAAATTCTTATGCGAGACCTTGAGAGCGTCCTTGTATTGCTTCTTCGGACCACCATGTGAGTGCTTGCTCTGTGTGAGTTCACAACATAGTTCTTTTGGCAAGTGTACGTTTTACATTTGAACAGTGTGGGCAGTCCATATGAGTTGTGCTCTCTGCAGTAGAGTTTGAATACATGGAAGTTTAGTTTGAAAAAAGACCTGTCTGACATCTTATGCTGCCAGGTGGTCTTCAGAGTCTTCTAAAGACAATTCAATTCCATCGGTCATCTTAAAACCTTTCTACCTTTGGGCCTATGATCCTATAATTCACTGGGGGAAATGAGACAAACAGAGATAAAGTGAGAAATATTACATAAACACAATCTTTAGTATGTCTTGAGGAAACCATTAATACTTACCATGTAAGGCATGAATGAATTAAAACCTATTTTCTCCCTGAAAAAAAAAAATGACCAAATAGATGAGCCAGGGCTCAGTAATTCACATTACCAAAAAATTCATTGCTTTACAAATTTTTTTTTGTAGAATTGCTCCCCAGTGCATTTAAAAGCTGATTACAGTTACACAAAGTTGTTTAGAAACTCATCTGTTCCCTGAGGCACCCTGCAGCTGTGGAGAACTAAGGGGATCCAGAAGTGAGGCTTGGTTGGGTGTGATGTGATGGTTTCCATAGTACTATGTAATGGGGTTAGCATGCCCAGGGGGCTCATACTTTGTGTATGCCTGTGGATATTTCCAGAAAAGAATTAAAGAAGTGAGATTCATGAACTTCAGTTACTGCCTGTAGGCTGAAAACCTCTTTCTGCTGTTTATGGTTTAATTCCTTCAGGTCCCAGAAAGTGGAATCTGGAAATGCCATGGGAGTTAGAAGAACCGTGAAATAAGTGGGGTGATGACTGAAGTGTGATCCCAGCTTTTTTGGAGCTATTAAGTGTCAATGATGTTTAGAAGTCAGCTTTTCTAAATTGTACCAGGGAAGAGAAGAGGAGTTTAGGGCTAGCTGAACTTGAGAATTTGCAGCAATGCCTTTATAGTGATGGCGACAGAGGACTTGTTTTAAGCTCTAATTTCTTTTTTTTTTTTTTAAGCAATTGGGGTTAAGTAACTTGCTCAAGGTTACACGGCTAGTCATTATTTATGCATGGGTGCTCATTTTCTGAGGCTGGATTTGATCTCAGGTCATCCCAACTCCGAGGCCAGCGCTCTTACTCACTGTGCCACCTAGCCGCCCCTTTTTAGGGCAGTTGGGGTTAAGTAACTTGCCCAAGGTCACACAGCTAGGTTTTTGTTTGTGTGGGTTAAGTGTCTGAGGCCGGATCCAAACTCAGGTCCTTCTGACTCCAGGGCCGGCGCTTTACTCACTGCGCCACCTAGCCGCCCCTTAAGCTCTAATTTCTAAGCTGTAAGGATTTCCATCAGAGAAGGGGCAATCCTAAAAGGATCCTCTTAAAGAAAAACTTGTGAAAAAAGAAGAATGTGGCTCCTTTTCACTGTCTAAGGCAGAAATAATTATGCATCACCTAACCTAAAATCACAACCTAAAATTGCATCAGAGTGGCATCACTTGCTGTGGGGCAAGCTTTGGAAGGGTGGTCAGGGGACCTGGGTACAACTTTCAATACCTATTAGCTATGTGACTATGGACAAGTCACTTAACCTCACTGAAAATTCTCAGTTTCCTAATTTGTAAAACGAGAGGTTGATTGCCTATGTTGCATAGTTAATAAAGGATTGGTTTTGGAATCAAGATGTGTGTTCAATTCCTGACTCCAAAATATCCCGGGCAAGTCCTTTAAATTCTCGTTGCCCCTAGCCAACTAAGCTGCCAATCTATATCATAGGATCTTAGATCTGAATGGCATCTTATTGGCCATTGTGTCCAACTCCCCTCATTTTTACAGAGGGGGCAACTGAGGTACAGGTTAAGTGACTTGCCTAAGGTCTCAAAACTAGGACATTTTAGAACCTGTAATTGAACCCAGGTCTTTCTTTTTTTGTGTTTTTTTTTTTTTTGAGGGCAATTGGGGTTAAGTAACTTGCCCAAGGTCACATGGCTAGGTTTTTGTTTGTGTGTGTTAAGTGTCTGAGGCCAGATTCGAACTCAGGTCCTTCTGACTCCAGGGCCGACGCTTTACGCACTGCGCCACCTAGCCACCCCAAACCCAGGTCTTTCTTGACCACAAGTCTAGTGCGTCCCTTCTAGCTCTAAACTATATGAGTTTAAGATGAACTTTCTTCTTTTTTGACCATTCTGACAGTTTGATCATGATTTATTCTTCTAGGAATAATAGAAAGAGCTGAGGACCTACAGCCAAGAGATCTTGGTTTGTGACTCAGTTTCAACACACATTAGCTTTGTGGCAAGAAGCAAACCCTTTAACCTCATCAAGCCTGGTGTCTTATCTGTAAAACAGAATTTTATTCCACTTCTTTCACTTAGGGCTATGTTCTATTCCTCTTTGACACCCTTACCAAGTAATATTGTGTATCGTGGTGAGTACAGGGCCTATATCTTACTTAAATCCAGCCTCAGAAACTTATTAGTGTGATCCTGAGCAAATCAATTAACCTCTGTATGTCTCAGTTTCCTCACCTGTAAATTGAGGATAATAATAGTAGCATATACTTCCAGGAGATGGTGTGAGGATTAAATGTAGTAATAATTGTGAACTTTTTCACAAATCATAAAGAACTGCATAAATATGATTACAACATATTAGAGGTGCACTGTATCTAGTAAGCAATTGACAAAAAATTGTCGATTGTTATGTGAACCCCTAAATCATAGGAATGGACTCTGTAGATAACAAAGTACCTAAAAACAGCTATCATTTTTATTTCCTTCTGGATGTGGGACCAATCAGTTTCCAAAATGTCCATGGTATGTTGGGGATTTGGAAAAGACAATGGGTTTCTCTCCTGGTCACTCAGGTACTGTTGATCAGATCAGTGTTATTTTCTTTGCTTTCACTGCATTGTAGCCTTTGATTGTGAGAAATACCACCTCCACCTCAACACCTGGCCATCACCTCAGTGTATAGAAAAAAATCACAGTAAATGAAGAGAGAGGTTGGGTAGAAATCATTCTTTGCTCACATTTCATTTCCCAACCCTGCCCCCCAGTGACCTCATTTTCCTCCTAGAATGAGTTAGTTCGGTGTATTTTTTGAACTTGGGAATTTGCCCCCATTGAAGTTAGAAGTTGAGGGCAGAGTGCTGGAGAGATCATTTTTGATTGGAAAAACTAGTGATCACCATATTTATTCCCTATGTAAAATAATAATGACATCATGTGCTATTATCAATAAATAGTTTGCAAATATGGAAATAAGAATGTTTCTTATCAACAATGTATGATTTAATGATTCAACTCTTAGGAAAATGTCCCATTCTCAGGAAAGTTATAGGATCAGAGGATATTAGTGTTGGAAGAGACCTTTCACATGCCTATCCATAAGGAATCTGAAGCTATAGTGAGTAGCAGCAAAAGATTTTAACCCATTTCTAAATCTCAATCCAAGGTGACTTCAGTTACACAATGGCACCCATTTTTATTTTTGCTTTTTGGAGGGAAGGGGGGAAGAAGGCAGGCAATAGTGGTTAAGTGATTTGCCCAAGGGCACATGGCTAGTCAGTGTTAAGTGTCTGAGGTGACCAGTACTTTATTAATTGCACCACCTAACTGCCACTGAACATTTTTTTAAATGTGGTTCTGACATGTTTACATGTATATATTGGAGGGGAGAGGGAGAACATAAATAGTTTGTCATATTAGAGCCCAAAGGACTATTGGATTCCCCTATTTCTAAAAAATGTCTTTGATTCATTATTTTTTTTAAGAAATTGGGGTTAAGTAACTTGGTCAAGGTTACATGGCCATTCATTATTTATGTGTGGGTGCTCATTTTCTGAGGCTGGAACCAATCCCTGGTCCCTCCAACTCCAGGATGGGCACTCTTACTCACTGTGTCACCTAGCTGCTCCTTGTTTCATTATTTTTTAAACAAAAGATTTCTGAATTAATCTCATGATAGAAGGAAATATATTAAACATTTGCCTGAATTGGGATTGAAATATCACAGTTAGAAACCAAGTAGGAGTGTCCTTTATTGGTGACAAGAAAATAGCACTGTCATACATTGTCCAGATGAACTTCGGAAGGTTACCATATTGTGATTTATTTGATTTTTATTTTGTTATTTTATAAATTTGCACTCATTGTATAAGAGTAAAACTAACTAACTTCTACATTGTACCCACTACGACAGGGTACCTAAAGCGAACAAGGGCTCTCTTGGGTCTCATTTAACATGATTCCAAACACTATTTTCAAAAAGCCACTATGTGTGCACCACTCACATCTGACTGGTCCCTCATTCGTTGTGATGTCACTATATCAGTGAAGTGCTTGTTGTACCTGGCTGGAAAACTTTGGAAGTTGGAAAAAAACTTTTAGCTTGTCATCTGAGGATGAAACTAGCTCATTTCAGAGCAACTCATTTCTAAATTGCCACAGGGTAATACTTTTTATTTGTTTGGTTTAGTCTTGGTAACACTGAAAGACCATTGAACAAGTCACATAAGAGTTATAATGTTTCTTGTTGGTGGAGCTATCCACAGCAAGGAAAATCATGGATTCTTCAAGTATATTTGGGGCACTGTGCTTTATATTGGAAATTCAAAGATGATACATGCTCCACAGAGGGGACATATTTCCATAGAACTCTTTATAAACTGTGTATAGCAGTAACCACAATTTAAATTAGATTATGATAAATCCATGAAAGAGATATTGAGTGACCTGGGAGATTCGAGGAGGAATATAGATATATTTTATATCTACACATGCATAAACACACACATCTTTTCCTAATTTCATAAGGGAAAGTGATTGCTCAACTGGGTCTTGGAAGGAAGAGAAAGAAGTCAATAGGCAAAGAAAGGGTCAGTGGAACTCCCTTCTAGACTTAAGAGATGATGCATCCACAGATTCTGAGAAAGCAGAGGGCACCAGAAAATAGTGAAGAACAAAAGTAGTCCAATTTTGAGATGACATAAAAAGGTTCAAAAGAAGTAACTTTAAATGACTGAAAAAGTAGGTTGTAAAAGTCCTTGAATTCTGGGCTAAGGAGTTTAAATTTTGTTCAGTAGGCAGTGGGGAGCCTCTGAAGGGATTGGAGCTGGGGAGTGATGTGATCAGAGGAGTGCACTGGGAATCCTGTTAGCAATATGGATGATGATTTTTTGATGTCAAGAGATTAATGGACTCCCCTGTGTAAGGTTAAATCATCAACTTCAGGAGACATACTGGAATTCTCTATCAAAACCACTTTAATTAAAATGCTGTTGATAACACATAAAGACAGTTCCCAGAAGTCCTGTTTTTTGGGTAGCTCTCTATACTTCCAAAAGAAGGTATGTGACATAAAATCACTTTGGAAAATGGGAAATTTCCCCCCATATTATGACTTTTCTCAAGAACTGTCACCATGATGAAAGATTTCATAGTTGCTCTTGTTTTAGATTCTAACTTTGTTTTTGGAAAAATGCCCAAATATTAGAGAACTGGGTGTATTTTACCCAGCAAGCCCATGACATTCTGTACTTGATTGCTGAATAATCCTTTCTACCTAACATATGGAAGTTCTCAGGATGTCATAGATTCAAGAGAAGGATTAGTTGAGTTCACAGCTGTACTGGGCAGGAGAGTCTGAGCTCACTATCACAAAATCACAGAGTTTGGAGGGGTCATTTAGTCCCACTTGTCCCTGAACTTTAATTCCCTGCTACAGTATACCTGAAAAGTGGTCACCTAGCCTTTCTTGAATGTCCCTGATGAAGGGGATCCTACTACCTCCTGAGGTACTTTTATTCCACTTTAGACCAGCTCTAATTATTAGGAGGTTTTATTCTCATTTTTCCCTGTTTATATTAATTATGTATATATATATATATATATATATATATATATATATATATATATAATATCTGCCACTTTGACCCTTTGTTAGTTCTGTGGATTAGGACTAAACAGAACAAATATTCATTGCCTTTTCACTTAAAATACCTGCAGGCAGATATAATTTTTCTTAAGATATTGCAGAGTAAGTATTTTCAAATCTTTCAAATGATTTTCACGTGGCATGATCTTGAGGACCATGCCTAGTCTATTTGTCCACCCCTTACTCTTACAAATATTTTTGTTAGTTTTTGGAGGGGGGAAGCTAAGGCAATTGGAGTTGTGATTTGCCCAAGGTCACACAGCTAGTAAATGTGTCAAGTGTCTGAGGTCACATTTGATCTCAGGTCCTCCTGACTCTAGGGATGGTGTTCTATTCATTGCACCACCTAGCTGCCCCACAAATATTTTTTTTAAATAAAGCATTAGCTTATGAGCTACTTGAGATCATAGACTGTAGGCTTCTAGCACTTACGTGCCTAACACATAGTAGATGTGCAATAAATGCTAATTACCTGACTATCAAACACCTAGAACCAAACATAATATTTCAAAATATAGTAAAGTAAGACTCCCATCTTATACTACTGAAGTCAATTTTTGAATCAAAGTATAAGAACTTATGATTACCTCAAGATTCAAATATAAAATCTTCTATTCGACATTTAATACTTTTCACAACCTGGTCTTTCCTATCACTCCAGGCTTCTTATCCATTACTTCCCTCCACATACTCAATGATTCAGCCAAACAGTGACTCAGACTTACTAGGTGTTTCTCATACACAGCAGGTAGGAATTTAAAAACAGAAGGTTTTTCATTTTATCCTAGATAATAGAGAGCCACAAGAGCTTATTGAGTAAGAAAGTGACTTAGTGGAACTTGTGTTTTAAGATCAATTTGATAGCTGAAAAAAGGATGGGCTGGAGTAGGGAGATACCTGAGGCAGAAAGAACAGTCAGAAAGCTATTTCACAGTGTGGATGTGAGATGATCAGAGCCTGCCCCCAGAGTGTTGGCTATCACTTAGGAGAGAAGGGAGAGTAACAGAGATCTGCTTAGAGGGGAGATATAAGATCAATAGGTGGAAGTTTCAAATAAGGAGATTTGGGCTTGAGGTCAGAAAAGATGTGCTTTTTTTCTTAAATATAACTATCTGAAGTCTAGAAGTTTGTCTCTGGCCATAAGTTCTCACTCTCTGTAGGTCTTTAAGCAAACATTAAATGGACGCTTAGTTGGTATGGTGTAAAGGGATTCTTACTCAGGTACAGGTTGTTCTAAATGGTCTCTGAGGACACTTGAAACTCAGAGATTTTTTGGTTCTATAATTTGGAGAAAAGTACTGCTTCTTTGCTAAGAAAACAATTTGCTCTAATCCATTTTACCTAGAATTGGAGGCAGTGAATATAGAGTTCTGGATGTGGAGTCAGAAAAACCTGAGTTCAAATTTGTCATCAGACACTTTGTGGCTCTGTGACCCTGGGCAAGTTTCTTAACCTCGGTATGCCTTAGTTTCTATAAGATGGGAATAATAGATCTACCCCAGAGAATTGTTATGATGATCAAATGAAATTAGTTGTAAAGTGCTTGGTACAATGCCTGGCACATAGCAATATAGAAATGTTAGCTATTATTATGAACACTTGTTGATTGGACCTGAATGATATGACCCCTTCTGTTGGGTCTACTATTGGCTTCTCAAGACTTTGGGCAGAGTTATTTAACTCTTTAGCCCCTCTATCTTACTTGCAAATTGGTGGTGGGAATAGTGGTCTAGGCCTGTTCCCTGCCCAGAGAGATACGAAATTGTATCTCCCATTTATTAATACTCTACAAAGTGCTTATGTCACAACAGCACTGTAAGGTTGGTAGTGTTGAACTAGTAATGGTCATATCACAGATGAGAAGACTAACCTTCCAGGATGTCAAGGGAAGCTGTTCTTGGCCTTCCAAGTGGCAATATATAGGCTCAAAGCCATAGCTTCTCACTCCCAAGTTTGATGCTCTTTCCATTACATAACCTTCTCTTTTCTAAACTTATGCCTGACAAGCACAGTGTATGAAGAATGCTCTGTCAGCTTTGAGACCAAGGTGGTCAGAAATTGAGTGCTATTGTATTTAGCACTCATCTTTTGCTCTGTTTTCTTTTTGTCACAGTCAAAATATTTCTGAGCCTAGACTCATGGGAAATGTATTTAATTAAAATCTGGCTACTTACTACTTGTGCTAAGACAGTCATTTCCCTCTCTGAGTGCCTTTAAACTGCTGACTCTATGAGAACTCAATCAAGTTACATAAACTCCATGGACCTCAGTTTCCCTATCTATAAAATGAGAAAGTTGGATCAGACTATCTTTAAAGCCCCTTCCATATCTACATCTGTCATCCTGGACCTCTAAGTACACAGAAGTACAGAATTTGAAAGTTGACTATGTGGTGAAGACAAATGGCCATGGAGCCTTTATGTCTCTGCCTATGTCTTCCACAGAGAGTAAATGCTTTTTTTCTCAAGGCACCTCATTCCACCTTTGCACCACTCTGATTACAAGAAAATTGTCTTTTTTCCTGAATTCAAATCTAAATTGGTCCATTTGAAACATCTACCCATTGCCCCTGAATCTACCCTCTGAAGCTATGTAGAACAAGTATAATTATAGCCTTTCAAATGCTTAAAGACAGTT